>CM045768.1:91533164-91773164 GCA_025200525.1 Camellia lanceoleosa
GATGGCTTTGGCTTTATTTCGATCAATCTATATTCTTTTCTTGTGCACTATAACCCAAGAAGTTTCCAAATGATACACCAAAAGCACACTTAAGAGGATTGAGTTTCAACTTGAACTGCCTCATTCTTTCAAAAGTCGCTTCTAAATGAAACAGATGTCCTCCATGGATTGGGATTTCACGACAATGTCATCAATATAACACTCTAAATACCTCCAATGAGGTCATGAAAGATAGTGTCTATAGCCCTCGATATGTAGCCCCAAAGATTCTTCGCACTAAATGGCATTTTAACCCATTCAAGGTGTCAATATTCCCGTGACATCCTAATGTTGTCTTGTGGATATCCTCCTCTCGCAGCATGTATTTGGTTACAACCAGAGTGTCCATCCATCATTGATAAAACTTGATGCCCCGTTGAACCTGCCTACCAACAGATCCACTATAGGCATAGGTACTCATCTTTTGGAGTTGTTAGATTTAAGTTTCAAATCAATGCATACCCTCATTTTATTATTCTTCTGACTACAAGCACAATATTAGATAGCCATTCAACATACCGTCAGCCCTAATAAAGTCCGCCTCGAGTAGTCTAAGAATCTCTTCCTTGACTTTCTCAATTACTTCGACTCATTCTTCTTGGTTTCTACTTGTATGGCTTGGAAATTAGGCTTCATAGGGAAACTATGTTCCACTAATGACCTATCCAATCCTCGTAGTTCATTATAAGACCATGCAAAGCAATCTTTTATATTTCTTTAGAAACCAATAACTCGGGTCCCCGCCTGCATCATTCAAACAAGCACTTATATAGGTGGGCTGTATAGAACCTTCCCTAAATTTATTTCTTCTAAGGGTCTTGTGTCCGAGAACTTATCAAGCTTCTTCCTTGGTTTCATCTATTCTTCGCTAACCTTCTCGCTTTTGTTTTGCTCCCTGTGTTCTTTAGTTCAACATCTTTCCTTCCTCATCATAGACAAAATCTGTCCATAAGGCATCCTCTTCTCAGATCTCCGGACTTTTGTTTCAATGTCCAATGCACAAGATTTACCAAGGGTCAAAATTCGATTGTTGTCGCTTCCCCGTTGCCCAATTATCATGGCTTTTCTCTCTTGCTCATGTACTTGCCGGACTATTGATTTTACATCCAATGTTGAAAACTTAATTAGAGCCAAAGACTTGGCTTGTTCTTTATCCGCTTGCTCACAACTGCACATCATTGTCATCCTTAATGACAATCTCTTCATCAAGACTTTCTTGACTAAGTGCTTCAGTGTGTCACTTCCTCTTCAAATTGCATTTCGGCCGAGCCATCACCTTCCTCAAGATAATCGAGCGGGTCACTCCTTCATTATATAACTTGGCCTCTCGCAGTCTCGTGACAAAGGAAGGATTGAGGATCCGTGATCAATTCTCTGCCTCTCCATTGCCTAAGGCCATCATAATTTCGATGCAAAGAGGAAGGCACACATTTGTTAGTGTGAATCCAATCTCTTCCAAGTAAAGCATTAGATTTAGCATTATCACGATTACGAAGAATGTCATTATGTAGTCCCCGTTCCCACACTCAAGTTAACGGCAGAACTCGAGCCATCCGTTTGTCTCCAAAGAAAGTCACGATGGTTGTGCCGGTAGATCAACTCGATTCTTTTTCCTAGTTTCTTCAAAGAAGATTTCGAGTAAGTTCATTGTCGCCCCATTATCTATCGTGACTCGGCTCAATTGTATCCCATCGAAGAAAGCCTTGATGTACAAAGGCTTGACATGTTGTGTCATAGAATTCGAGGGATATTCAAAAGGATATGAGAGGTTAATGCTCATCTCTTCTTCACTCTCATATTCGCCTATCAGTAGCCATTCCGTAATCATCTTGTACCATACTCACTTGTGAATCTTCACTAGAGACCTGAATTGATCAACTTCTTGACCATCTTGGTTCTCATCCCACTTCAACTCATGAGGTAGTATATGTACCATATTGATCGACATCGAGGAAATGAGCCGAATCATGGTCGGTCAGGCTCGCTTCTCTTGGCTACCTTGATCAGCCACCTCAAAAGCATCCTCCATGTCGCATTCGCACTTCATTGCTAATGTGTTCTTTTCAATGGTTTTTCTCGATCGAGTTTTTCAACCAGAATGTTTGCTCACCATGAAGGCTTCAACATTTCTTCCTCCACCATTTCTTTTGTTTTGGCTTATGCTAATTTCTTCTTTCGTCCCGCTTATCACGCCCATCGAGTTTTCCAATTTTGCTAAGCTAGACTTCTCTCCGCTTTTAGTTCAGAATGAACCTTGGCCAACTGCTCTCGCAACCCACTTTGCTTTGTAGAGTTGGCTTTGGAGTATGGTCCGACTTTGGAGTCTTCTTTCCTTCGTCTCGACCAATAAAGAGCTTCTTTCCATTTTCTTCATATCTTTCGCATCGAGTGTACCGCTAATCTTTTCTCCTTTGTGATCTCGAAATGATCGACCATATCTGCCCTTTGTCTTTGGGTGTTTAAGCAATACCCAATTGTTCGAGCCACCAAAGGAGGCTTGACCATCCCGCCTTGGTTTCCAACATCTCTTTGTGCACTTCCCTAGGTTTGTTTTGCATTACAAACCGCTTGAAACTCCGTACCCACGAACTTACTAACTCAAATGTTGAATCATTTTCAAAGCCATCTTCGTTTGCCGTCAGAAGGTAAGTGCTTGGCTCACCTCATGTTTCGAAAGCTCGATTTAGGCCTTCGGCGAAGGTAGCCACTTTTGTCCCGCGGAGGTCGGGTCTAATGGGCTAATTTCTCGCTTGATCCCATGAATCGAGCCTTTCTTCTAGTCTTCTTTCGTAATGACCGCCTCATTCTCGTAATAGTTAGGTGGCCCGGATTCATATAAGGGCCTTTGCCTTTTAGCATGCATTCTGCCCATTGCAGTGCTCAACCACTAGTGGTCGCCGCCTATCACTAGCGGATACTACTTTTGTTGTAAGCATTGGTTGATTTAGGACGCCTCAGACATCCTCGTAATATTGCTTCCCATCAATTGGAAACCCTTTCAACCACTTATAACTCAACGCACTGGGACACATACTTTGCATTATTGTCATCTAAGGAATCATCATCCAAAGGATTCTTCATCGTGAGTGTTCCTCCGGCAGAGAAACCTTGTCCAATAGCCGTGGGTTTCGTGTCCTTCTTGATGACTGTCTTGTTGGCAGCATGCATCTGCACATTGACTTATTCCAATTCTGTCAAGGACAAGTTCTGGAAATCTAGCATAATGACATTGGCTGACACCTCTCCAACTTCTGGAAATGGGTTACCGCAATCCCTATGGCCTTTTCGCTTTGGGAATTTCAAACTTCATTTCAATTTGTTCTGATCTCGCCTCAAAAACAATGCGCTTTTAGTCGAAGGAGACCAAGAGTTATGCCATTTACAATATACTTTCCTTAAGTTCATCCGGAGATAGCGCTTTTACTCCTTTTGGTAACTTAAGGAAATTGGTCAAGCAAATGATCAAAATGTCATCTCGCCTTTTGTTAAATCGAAGAGTACTTCCTGTGAAGGTCTTTCTTTTAAACGCCGATCAATTGTTGTATCCTTATGAATTAATGCTTCACAAATCATGTGTTCTTTGCCCACAATCTCGCAGATCGATCTCATAATTAGGATCTCTATAATATGTCTTGTACGAGGAATTATTTCGATCTTGTTCCTCCTCTAGTAATGCTTCATATCTCGACACCTTATAGGTTAGTTCCACCAAATTCAATTCGCTTGAGTCAAACTTCTTTCAAGCCCTAACTCTATGCCATTTTGAGCCAATCTACGATTTCGCTTTAAGGTGATGACTCTACATTTATTTCGAGCCTTTTAACCGACAATAAACCGAGTAGTCTTTTTCTTCGTGCCTTTGACTCAATCTTGCCAAGTCTACCATGAATACCTCTCGTCTGAAGAATTGGGCATGAAATGCCTCTTCCATTTGTTGCCAAGTTTGAATGGAGCTGTGTAAGGTTGATGTACCATAAAAAATGCTCCTCCGCTTAGAAAATTTGGGAATAATCTCATTTCATATAGTCATGATTAGTAAATTCACCGCATTGAGCAAAGAAACTTAGCAATATGCTCTCGTTGATTGATTTTCCCATAGAAAAGGGTAAAACTGCATCCCGAACCCCTTGGGTATTCATGTACCTTATCTACCCATTCTAGGTATGATTTTCAGATACAGAGTCCTGACCTCCCAAGCCATTGGTCCACACATCTCCCTAACAATATCAGAATTTGGTCCCTAGGACCATATTTTGTGCCTCACGAACCACTATCGAGGGACAAACACAAGATTTGGTGGACAAACTTGTGCTTGTGGTCCTCTTGGTCCATAAGGTGGTACATTTGGGACCTGTTGCCCCTGTGGGTGCAAGTTGTCGCTATGGTATGGGTAACTCCTTTGAGCCCTGCCCTCCGGTAAGGACTCGGAAGGTGCTAGAACAGTGTTGTGTCCCTCCCATTTGTGGGAAAACCTTCCAACCCCGTATAAATTCAATAAGGGATTATTATACCCCTAGTGCCGTGTATGGCTTCAACATGGGATTTGTAACCATTCTTATGCCAGCTTTTGTATTTGACCAGATCCACCAACTTGTGTGGCTTCATTGTTGAGCATCGAGGCATTTTGGCCTGCTATAGGCCTCGAATGGGTTCATACCAAGACCGAGGTGATGGTCTTTCATAGTTCTCGATTACTAGTTTGACCATTAGAATGTCCATTAACTTGCATAGGTCGCTTGTCTCTAGCCAATCATTGCCGAGGGACATTTAAAACTTCCTCCGGTGTCTTGTGTTTGTTGGTTGGTGGTTATTCATTCGATCCAAAAAGGATGTTGCCTACCTTTCCATTGTGTTCATTAATTGTTGTCTCATAGCATCTACTAGGCCATCCCATGGATTTTTGGTCGAGTAGATGGAATGTTGGATGGTCCAATTCCTTGGTTTCATTCAATATTATGAACATATGGTTTTTGTCCCAAATATTGGTCTGTTCGACCATTACAGGTTCTCGATAACATGGGAGTTTTCACAGATGTGTTACCACATTATCCTCTAGATTAGGTATTTCTACCTCTCCTTCTACGCCTTCTTTCAAGCGCTCATTTTCTTTGTCTTCTTCATCTAGCCATTTTAATCTGTCCCATCGGGCGCCAAAAATATATGTTGGCTTTTTGGCTTTGAAGGGTATTTTTGTAAATGCGAAGGCAAAGAATGATCAATCACCTTACATAAATTATAATTGCCAACCAATTATTAGACGATTATGTTTTAGTTCTTTCAAATTTCAATGAAGAGGACTTTTACCGGTGGTTTGACTTAGGAGAAATTAAGCAAAATAAGCTTAAATGATTTAACAATTGAAGTATTTCATTAAGATGAAAACTTACAATGATCCAAACTCATTTCAGAGAGGTTTACAAAGAACAATTCACTTGAAACTACTCCTATGAACGAAGCGCAAGTAGGAATTTAAAGTAGGAATTTAAAGTGCAGAATGTAAAGAACAGTATTTAAAGTGCAGAAATGTAAAGACCGGAAATGTAAAACCGAAAAGAAAATATGATGTAAATGATCGGTTTGTTGATCTCGAGTCCGGGGCTTCCCTACTATTTATACTTCTCAAGGATGACCATCGAATCGCACTTCAAACCGCCGAATCGCTTCCTCCATGATTGCTTGATCATGCCGCCTTAGAAGTAGTTCCACTACGCCATTACTTGCGCTTGAGCTTCCTCCTATATTTGAATTTGAATGTGAGTAATCGCTAGCCACGCCACCTTGTATCTCTTCACGATCCAATGCTACTCAGACTACGAAGAACCAAATTAACCGCCACGCAGTACGATCATGATCAAGATTAAACATTCTTCCTCAGATTCTTTACTTTGCCACGGTCGAATCAGAATCGTTTTTACAAAATATGTAACTAACAATTTTAGTTTGATATAGTTATGTTCGTCATGTTGTTTAATTCATGGTTTCTTGTTCTGCAATTTAAATTATTAAATATAAATCTATTTATTTTATTTAAATATACAATTTATACAACAATCTTAAACAAATCATATGATTATCATGGAATTAGATAAATAGATTCATATCAAATATATGTTTTTTTGTTTCACGTAGTACAGATTCAATAGTAGTTTTATTCGGTACTGTTGGAAATGGTGCATGTGTACAGTCACCGTTCCATACATGAAATTCATGATTACTAATTGTAATTTGTGACTTCTATTAATTAGATTTACATTATTAAAAAATAAAAAAAATTTTAAAAAAAAATTGTTGTATGCTAGTGTTTGTTTTCCCAAGCATTGGAGCACCAAAACTGTTTCCAAGAACGAAAAGCCCACTGCTTCATTTATTTGTGATTCATGATTAGAAATTCATATTTATTTAATTAAATATATATATATATATGTTATGTTGTTCATGATTACAAATTTCAGAATATAAATAGCCTACATTTCCAATTTATTTGAGTGAATAAATATATTTTTCATAGTGTTTAGTTCTAGGAATAGTTGTATAATTTTATGAACATGATTCCTAGTTTGCTACCATAATATGCATGTTTCTTTTCTTTTATAATTTTATAATATATTTTGCATGTTTATGAGTCTCTAGCTTTAGTTAAAATTGACAGGCTAATTATTTTCTAATTTTCTAGTATAATCAACTTGTTCAATATTTTGTTCATTCTAGTTTAATTCACATGTCTATTATTTCCTAAATTTTTAAGATAAGTTGCATGTTCTTTGGTGTTTAGATTTTAGTTTGTGTCACATGCTTATTAATTTCAAGAATTATTTATATGTTAATTGCTCCAAAATTAGTTGCCTGTTGATTGCTAGAATTATTTACACGTTTATTGCTTGTAGTAATTTCATATAACTCTTGCCTATTAAATTTTAATTTAACAATTGGGAGTTATAAGTTTATTTTTGTAACTTGTCTAGCACTTTAAATTTTTACTTAATTTTGCTATTAAATAGATTGCTAGAAGGTTTAAATTAATTTATTGCTTTTACAGTTTCTTTCAAGTATTTGTTTTGTATTTTGTATTTTGTCGTTGTTGTTGTTTTTTTTTTTTTTGCTAACTTTCTTTATAAGAATAACTATGCGAAAGGAAATGAAAAAAAAATACAAAACCAAATAAATAGGGGTTTTTCCCAAATTAAGCCAAATTAGCAACCTATTTCCCAACTAGGCATAGTTTGGACGGAATGCCCAAATTAGGCTAAAACGTGGTTGTGAATCACGATTTCAATCGCTTTTGTAGCTATCGCGTGGAAATTTTGTGAAATCGTAAAAGCATTAAAAATCACGCTTTAATTAAGAAGACGTTACAAACCACGCTTTTTAAATTAATCATAAAACGTGGTTTCAAACTATGCTTTTAGGTTTTTTTTTTAGGTCAAAACGTGGTTGTAAAACCACGCTTAATTGTGCTTTTAAATAAAATTTTGTTTTTATCATAAAATCGTGGTTCAGAATCACGCTTTTATCGCTGATGTGGTTACCATCAACGTTTTTATTTGAGAGTAATAGTGCTATTTCTAACCACGCTTTTAAAATATATTAAAATGTGATCAAAGTAAAACTTAAGTTTTTTGTAGCTCAAATGGTAGTGCATTTGTTTTGTTCGGCAGAGGCGAGAAGTTCAATCCAGACGCCAAACGGTTGCTATTTTTCAAATTAAATTCAACTCTTTTTTTTTTTCCCCTTCCACTCACTCTATGCTTTATATATTTATTATGTAATATTTTTTATAAAAAAAAAAAGTAAAACGTTTGTTTGGTTAACTAAAAAAATTCTCTATAAAATACAATTTTTTTCAAAACGTCAACATAATTGTTTAAAAAGTATTCAGTGTGTTTGGTTTGAGTTTTTTTGGATTTAGTTATTTGAAAACTGAATTTTTGATTTTTGTATTTTTTTTGTTTTTAGTGAATATTTTAAAATTTTAATTTTTAGATGCACCTTAGGTAGATGTATCTAAAAAATAAAAAAATTGTAAAAAAATATTTTAAAAAATTAATAAATACAAAAAAATGTACTGAAAAAATGTATTTTGAAAAAAATACATTTTAAAAATATTCACTAAAAATGTTTTTAGTGAATATAAAAATATTCACTAAAAATGTATTTATTGTATTTTTAGTGAATACAAAAAATGTTTTAAAAATACATTTTAAAAATGTTTTGCTGAAAAATATTTTAGTGAATATTTTTAAACTGTATTTTTTTTCAAAGCTACATTTTAAAAAATGTAAAGCTACAAGCCCTTGGTCCACAACTACACAAAATGCATGTTGAGAGGCTCCAAGGCAAGACGCCACCGAGACCTTCAGAACTCAAACGAACACGTAACATGGATAATCATCCAAGAGTTCAAATAATAACGCCCAAGTCTTGAGGATACCAAAATGGGGTGTCTAGCTTGCCCTCTTGACAAACTTGGAAGTCATGAAATGACGAGAGTGAATGTCAAAGCCCAGAGACGACCTATTTTTGACAAGGCTAAAGACTTAGACAAACAAACAAACAAGATAACAATACATAGATGTGCCTACAGGCTGGGGCAAAATGCAAATGACATGCAAGACGCAAGAGGATAACTTATGATCATGCGAAGAGGGCTGTAATGAAGCATTTTGAATGCAAGAATTATGCAAAGAAAATACGACATTTTAAGCAAACCAACAAATACAACAATCTCACTCATGAGAAGAAGTACGTAAATAAACACACCACGCGAGAATCATAAGTCGAATCAAGCATTTCACATAGAAAGGATGTAAGAAAATTATAAACTTCACTGCGGCCTCACGCAAGAAAGGCTAAAAGTGACTATCGGAATAATTCAAGTCTCAAACGAAAAACCTCTTAGCGATCACACACGAGAGAGAAGGGAAACACCTCTCAAGTATCACATGCGAGAGAGGAAGAGAAGCACCTCTCAACAGATCACACGCGAGAGGGAAGGAACACCTCAACAGATCACACGCGAGAGGGAAAGGGAGTGGTGCACGACCGAAGGGTGGTATAAACATCAAGCATCGCTCCAATGTTTCTAACCAAAACAAGGAGGTATATGGTATAAACATCACCCCAGAACCCAATGCTTCTAATCAGAGGGTGGTATAAACATTGGGTACACGACCCAATGCTTCTAACCAAGGGGAGGTAAAAGCGTTTACGACGATCCAAACGCTTCTAACCAAGGAGAGGTATAAGCGCCGATACACGATCCAAACGGTTCTAAGCAAAAGGGAGGTATAAGCGCCGACATATGATCCAAACGCTTCTAACCAAAGGAGGTATAAGCGCCGACACGATCCAAACGCTTCTAACCAAGGGGAGGTATAAGAGTCGTGCACATGATCCAAACGCTTCTAACCAGTTAGGTAAACACCGCATTCTGTGTTTCTAACCAATGGAATGCTAGCGAGACATTGGGCGCATCAATGTCTCTAACCAACGGAGATGTCAGTAGACATCGGGCATCCAAATGTCTCTAACCAGAGATAAACATCAGAGACATCGGGCATCTTAATGTCTCTAACCAACGGAGTGCGGTGTAAGCAAGCGCATCTAAATGCTTTTGACTGGAACAAGGTATTCAAAGGACAAGAATAATCTTACCTGGAGTCCCTGAATGAACCGTGCATACAATATTGTGCCTGCACAAGAAAGAAATTTCGACAAGTACAATGCAATACAAATGTATATTCAATGCAAGATCAATCAAGATGCTCTATGCCAAACACCAAATGCATATTCCATGCGAACACGAGAAGTGCATATTCTATGCAAACGTAAGAAGTGCGGTCTTATGCGAGAGAGACAAATGTACGCCTTATACAACTTACAATGCACATTCTATGCAACAGTATGGACAACTTCTATGTGAGTTGAAAGAGCATGTACAATGCAACACAATGCAACATGCGATTCTATACAAACAAAGAGTATGCTCAATGTAAAAGTGAAAAGGTGCTTAATAACGCAAGTCTTATGACATGACCAAAAATGCGCTAACGCAACATATTCAAAGGTGATTCATCAATCTTACAGTATACAAAAGATACGAAAAAGGATACACTTTGTTCAGATTGAGTGCCACGACCGAAACACGCCGAGTTTCCACAAAGACCGCTTGAGCTCAAAAGTGTATTTTCTTGAACTTTCTTGGGAGATGAGGGCACAAGTCATCAAAACAATCCCAAAGAAGAGCATTGAGGTCCATCGCCACCATAGCGAGCCATCGCCACCAATCACCACAAAACAATTCCATCGGCCAACACTTGGCCTGGCCATGAATGGCGATTCGGCAATCTTGACTTTTCACCACGGGTCTTTAAGTAGAGGGTTCTAAACCCTATTTTCTTACTTCCCCTTGTCAAATCCTTCCTCCCTTGTTTTAGACTATTTTCCTTCCGATCCGCTGCTTTCTTAATTTTCAAACGCCCCACAAACATCCGATTCGCATAACCCTTTCAGCTTTTGAACATTTTGAACCGATCGAAAAGTGTTTTCGGTGTCTCTTTCTTGATTTCCCTCACTTGGGGTTTGTTTCCCTGGCGTCACCCTTGGTTTTCGTGCCCTCTTCCGAGCCTTGACATTTTCTTCTATTTTTCACCCCTTGGAGTTGACTTTTTGTTGATTTTCAGAATTCCTGCCCATTTTCCACATTCTCGGCCATTTTCCCCTCCCTCTTGAGATGGCGGATGACATCCCACATGGAGGAGCTCCTCTGGGGATGGAGATGGATCCCGAGTTTGAGCCTTTGCCGCTAGGCATTCGACCGTTTGATCCGACAATGTACCATCCGGAGGTACACGTGCTGCCTCCCGATGGCATCCACCAGTTCAGGGGGTTTGCGCGAGGTGCACCGAAGGACCTCCTGCTACGCGAGCCAGAGTCACACTTATTCCACGGCTCCTTTGAGGTATACACTTCTTCTCCACTTTTCGCAATGTAGATCGTATTCATACCGTTCTTCAGCCATTCAACCTAAACACACTTGTGCACTGCATTCTCTTATACTACCTTGCATTTGTTTATCCTGAGCATACCCTTGCACTGTATCTCTTACACTGCCTTACATCTGTTTGTTTTGTTCACAGGAGGATTCGCATGCCTTTCGTGGGTACGGGACCATCGCCAAGACGGATCAGACATGGAGTCGCCGACGCCATTCGTCACATCGCCGACAAGGTCGTTTCCAAGATTCTCGCATGGGATCACGCTTATCGCCAACCGCCTCTCCTAGGCGCTTTTAGTAGAGAGGTGGTGGGATACCACCAACTCTTTCCATTTCTTTACGTTAGGGAGATAACGATGACTCCTTTGACTTCTATGCTCACCTAAGACAGGGTAGGGGTCATCCGATCCCTTATGATATAGATATAGGCGAGTGATGTCGTCAGATTTACTTGTCGGGACTCGCCACCCTCTTTCACTGTGGATGGTGCGGTATTCATGGTTCGTGGACTACTTCAAAGGGGAGACACCGACGACCCGCGAGGAGACCGAGTACTACACCCGGGGGTTCCTCATATTCTTGTTTGGCACTACTCTTTGCCGACAGTGTATAACACCGCAGTTTCTACCTCCCGAGTGCCTTGGTGGACTTGTCCTGTGTTCACTATGATTGGGGCGGCCGGTCTAGCCACATTATATGGATACATGAGCTCCTCTTCTCGCCGGAGTGGACACCTACTGGGAGGATATTGGAGGGCCTAGGAGGTATGTCCTTCCCTTCGCTTTTACATTTCTCTTTATATTACTCTGCATTAATCGCATATTGCACACATCGCCATCGCTTACATTATTTGATTGCTTAATCGCATTAATCGCACACATTGTACATCGCTTACATACCGCTCGATTTACATTATCGCTTCCGCCTTCTGCAGCTATGGGTGTATGCATACTTCCCGAGGCTTTCCCCAGAGCCGGAGGTAGAGACGCCTCTTATGGTCCCGTATTCACACAGATACGACGTAAGATGCCAGCGGAGGCCCCGAGAGCCTTTCTCATTCTTTCGCCGATATTTCGATACTGTAGCCGCAGCAGAGGTAGTTCAAACCTTTTAGTCATTTCATCTTTACTTCATATTGTATCTCTGACGGCAGCTAATAACCTGTACATTCGCTATTTGCAGATCACCTGGCAACCGTAGGCAGTGATGCCTGCCGGGGTCAGAGATCGGTTTGTCGGTGCTTGGGAGACGTCCCGATTTGGGTTTTGCTTTAGGACCCAATCTGTCGAGCGTGGTTCTTGGGGGAGCGCTTCCTGGGACAGAGCCTTGGTTCTCCCGAGCCAGTGGTTCCGATGCCGCCTCCTACGTAGATAAGGATTACGAAGAGGTACACCCCACAGGAGATGATCAATTTCACGATAGGTTGGGACGCCGACCTCTTCAGGCTTGATGGCGACTACATTGTCTTCATCCAGACATATCTCATGCCACCTTTGACTGGCACTCGCAGGGGTGAGAGAGACAAAGCTCCAATCGCAGCAGAGAAAGCGGAAGGATCCAGGGCGACTCAGGCCCATGACAGGAGAGTCTCCCAGGCAAGGCGGAGAGCAAGATGGTCGGAGCTGCCTACTACTGCGTGACTGCCGGGATGCGCTGAGAGGCTTATCGATTCCCATCGCCTCGCCACCTGCCACGAGCTTGCTCTGAGTTCAAGGCTCGACCTTTGTGTACCATACATTACATTCTGCATATTCA
This sequence comes from Camellia lanceoleosa, assembly GCA_025200525.1. Classification (NCBI taxonomy): domain Eukaryota; kingdom Viridiplantae; phylum Streptophyta; class Magnoliopsida; order Ericales; family Theaceae; genus Camellia; species Camellia lanceoleosa. Next base: position 91,545,952 of record CM045768.1, read on the forward strand.
ATTCATTTCAGTTTATGCATTACGAATTACTAATCATCTCAACACATTTACAGGCATCCATAGAGTACACCGGGCAGGCTCTCAAGCCGTCAGCTTCTCTGATAGGGATGGTGCAGACGAACATGGATCTCGCCAAAGATTTACTAAGATCCCAGCTTCTTTCAACCTCCGCTCCAAAACCCTCTATAATCTACTTCATACTAATCGATGCATTACATTATCAATATCATTTGATACACCGCACTCATATATTGCTCACAGACCGATATATCAGATCCTATATATCGCTTTCACTACTTTTATACATCAGAATCATATATCGCCACAACATTCATACATCAGAACTATATACTATATCTAATACACTATATCTCATGTATTCTGACACACTGTCCTTTTCAAATTCCTTTCAGATGCTGCACTCTATTGGGCACCCCAGGAGTTGCAAAGAGACCTTCAACGCCTCCTTCAAAGAAGAGAGAGAGAGGGGGGAGGACGCCAAGCACACAGCCAAGGTAGGGATAGGCGCACTCATACCGACAGCAGTTTACAGGGGCCTATCCCAGATGATGATGAGTCTGACGAGGACGAGGAGCCGGTGAGCCCACAATTTGTGTCGTATCAAAATGGTGACGATACCGGGGACGGCTCCAAGGAGGGGAGCGGAGATGGTTCTGGATCTGACTTCGGCTTAGGTGCAGACGGCAGCGCTGATGGTGACAGCTCTGAGGCCATGCCTAGGAAGAGGGCGAAGACGGCCTCTCAATCTTGAGGTGGCCGGGATTGATTCATATGCTTTTTTCAGCCTTTTCTTTTTTGTTTAGCTTTTTGTTAGTAGTATCAACTCATTGTACAGCCTTAGGTAATTTTGTTTCTCTTTAAAAACTTGTACTGCAAAAAGGTGACCATGATTGGAAATGAAAATAGACTTTTTGTTCAAAAAGTGTTGCATTGTATATTCTGAGCATCGCATAACATCGCACAGCACCATTTTACACAAAAATGGGATTTTGATGAAAATTGAACGTTGTATTGGCAATTGCTTAATCAGGTAGTAAACTAACTGACGCACAACGAAAAGAGTAAGAAAGCTCAATGATCAAAACAACAATTGAACAACCAAAACAAAACAACTTGATAAGCAAAACAATAACTCAATGAGCAAAACAACAACTCGATGAATAAAACAAATACAACTCAATAAGCAAATACAACTGTTAAGCAGAATAGCAGGACGTATCCCAAATAGAATCAAACTCAGGTTTTCAAAGATCCTCAACACACAGAAGGCTAAAAGCACTGTTGGAGATAAACAGAGGTCACGGCCACCGTAATGGCTATCGCCACTAGCCCCGCCGATCAAGTTACAAAAATTGGCTTGGCCACCAACATCGCCACGGCTACTAGTGTCGAACTTCCAAAATCGCCACATGTCTTCCACTCACGCCTTATCTTCTAAAAAACTCAGCTTTGGGGTTTCTTCACTATTTTTTTTTCCCCAATGGAACCGTTTTTCAAAAACTCCTCAATTGATTGCGACTTTGGATGGCTCAAAAAGTTAAATTTTTGAGGTTTCGGAATAAGTGCACTGTTCACGCTGAGTCACACCCCGCTACGTTTTCCATTCCTCCATGCCGCGGCTAGGTGTTGGAATCCGGTAACTCATGTTTTTAGCTTTGGGGGTCATGAGATGTGCCCCACTTTTGAAGAATTCCAAGCTTTGATGGAATCACGACGCGACAAGGAAATTTTGCCTCAATTCCGTTTCAGCCACATCCTACCTTTAGGACGGGCAGGGCTCACTTCGACGACGCCTGGGTCCTTGATTCAAACGGAGTTGGACATTCCCACCGATTCATCGCTCGACGCCAAGAACGGCGGCGATTATCTTTGGCAAAGTTTTTGGCGACATGCCCTCTGTTTGTGCATGTTATCTTATTTTCTACTTGCCCCTGGCCTTAGAGGGTCTAGCATTCATTTGATTGAGGTCACCCAAGGCTTGAAAGAGGGTAAGAGCTGCATTGGCATGACACTAGCCGAAACCTTGATGGGCTTGGATGTTTTCCATCGCCGGGAGACAACCAGGTTCGTGGGAAGTCCACTACTCTTACAGTTAATGTTCCCCACCCTTCTCACATGTGTTTTTCATATCATTCGGCCCTCAGGCTCTATTTTTCTCTCAAAACCTGTAGACACCCCATTTTTGACCGCCCTTAAGACTTGGACACTACTGATTGCTTACTTAGTGATGTAGGCTATGCTATGCAAAGGGTCGATTTCTTTGGCAAGGAAAGAGTCAAATCCAAACCTCACACCCCAATTTTGGACCAAAAATATTTTAGATCTTAAAACCCTCTCTTTCAAAATATTTTGAAAAACGTTTCTACGATGTTCCGAGGCTCACATTTCGTTAAATGTCGCGCTTTTCGGTAAACCAAGCGAGGACAAAGTGGAAATGAATGAAAGAGAGTTAAAATCTCTGAAAAATCTTTCAAAACATCTTGTTTAGGGGTTTGGAGTTGAAGAAAGAAGAGGAGAGGGAAGGAACCAAGTTGGGGAAGAAGATGGGCATGAACTGTTAAGAGAGAGTCGAGCAAAACTCGTTAAATCAGGCCTATCCTTTTGTATACTTGGATTTAAGCTATGAGGCCACCACCATTGGAAAAAAGACTTCCGGGGATTCATTTTTCACTCAAGAATCTCCTAAAGCCGAGTCCAGATGGGGGAGATATGATTGGTTGAAGTTGGGCATCATTCTAGTTGGACCGAAACTGAGTAGTCTTCACTAAAAGAGAGATATTTCTTAGCACAATTGGAATTTTGATGCAAGGCTGCCACCATTAGAAAGCTTACTCCGGGCTTCAATTTGGACACAAAATGACATGAAAAGGAGTCCATATGAAGGAATTATGCTCATTTGATGTTGGACTTGCATAGCAAAATGTCCTATCGGCCACAAATGTGCACAGTCGGCCATGGAGATGGTCGGCCGGCCATCACAAGTAGCAGGTCAGCCCCTAAGATGGCCGGCCGGCCAAGAGTGACCCAAACTCAGAATTTTTGAAGATATTTCTCCTCCAGTTGTTTCAAAGAAGCTCCAAATTGCCCTAATTCAGATATTTTTACCAAGCTCTTGCTTTTTGCTATGTATGAAGCCATATCTCATATATTCATTAGGCTAGAACATTTTGAAGGCTTAGAGAAAATTTGAGAGCTTTCACTCTAGAATCCTTTCTCTCTAGAAGCTTTGTGAGCAAATTCTCCTCTCTCTAGAATTCTCCTTCTCTCTTCTTGTTTTAGGCTTGAAAGTGAGAATTCCTTACATATTTGCATACACTTCCTTCATCAAAGTTGATCACCATTGGGTTGAGGTCCCTTGAACCTATTTTTGGGCTGTTGGAAGGTTGTTTGGCCTGTAAAAGAGGCTGATTTGCTACTGTGCTTCAAAGGTAACCCCTTATCCCTTTTAAGCTCTTTGTGCACTATTGTTTTGCCATAGTTTTCAACTACTTTGGAGCTTTTTTTGGGGTGGTGTTGAACTACAAAAACCTCTATTTTTCCTCTATTTTTTAGTCCTAAAAGTGTTGGTTTGTGCCTTGTTTGGCTAGGGGGTTGTTTTCCCTTTTTATTCCTTGGCTTGTGAGGCCTTTTGTGCAACTTCTCACCACCTTCAAATCCAACTTTTTGAGCCTTTTTACCACTAAAAATAAGAGGTTTTTCAGTGACAAAAACCATGTTTTGAGGTCCCAAATAGGTGGGGTGGTCCCCCCTCCTCTTCTCTTGTTTGCATGTGTTGATGGCCAACCAAATGAGCATGTGTTTTTACTTCTTTGTGGCTTTGTTTAGGCTCATTTTTGTGACTTTTCAAACCTTCCATAACTCTATTTTTGGCTGTCCTGGTCACCTCTTGCATGCTTATTGCACTTGTAGTGTAATCCTACTTGTGGCCTTGCAAAGTAGCATGTCTTTGTGCCTTGAATTTGCTTAGTTCAAGCATGTTTTTAGCCATTATTAGCCATGCTTTAACTCTGATTTTAGTTGGTGGGGTCACCCCTTGCTTGGTTTTTGTACTTGTAGTGCAATCCCCCTTTGTAAGCTTAACATGCATCATGCTTTATGCCTCTAATTCTAGCTTGGTTTAGCTCTGTTTCAGCATGCTTTTGGCCTTGATTTAGCATGCTTAAACTCTGTTCCAAGTGGTCCTTGTCATGTTTTGCTTGCTTTGTGTAGCTCTAATGTAATTGGCTTCGCTAGTCTTGAGTTTTAAGACCACTAGCATGCTATATTTGTGATGTGTGCATGATATGGCATCACTTGGCATGGAATTTCAGAGCATATGTCATTGCCACACTCTCACATTTTCCACTCCTTCAATGTGTTTGAGCGTTGAATCTTCATGCCTTGTTTGTGAGCCATCAAATGAGCATGTTTTCCTTGTGTTATATGTCTTGATCTTAGCATATTTCAGCCACTGTTTTGGCATATTTAACTTCTGTCCGGGGTTGGTTTGGTCATTTAGGCGTAGTATTGTATGCCTATAGTGCTATGCTCTTTGCTAGTTTCAATGCTTTTGACTCCGAGTATGCCTTGCATGCATCATTTTCGTGTTTTGATGTCATTTAGCATACTATTTCAATGTTGGAATATATGTCATTGCATCCCATTCTTCATTTGTTATATCACTTTGAAAGTGGTTTTAAGCCCTTTGTTGGTTTGAGCACGAAATCGAGACGTTCATGCCTAATGATTTTAGCCTTCTCTTGAGGGTTTCTACTAACCAACGGCATGATGCTTCTTTCATGTTCAAGATGCTTGTGGCTTAGTCCATCTTTCCATTTAGAGGACTTCTCACTTTTGGACTTAACCGGTTAAAGGATTAATTGGTAATCTAAAATAAGTAAACAAATTGAATTGAAGTAAAACATGCCAAGATAACATGTTTGTGTTGCATTGCATGTATTTGGATCGGACGTTAATCCAAACACGAGAAACGAGGGACGTTTCATACTCAAAGTGATGAAACGTGCCTCATTTCTTAGTCGCCGACACCCTTGATCGTGCATGATAGGGTGGAAGCTCATCGAGTATTTGTGCATTCATTGACTTTTATAAACTTGGCTTTTCGGCCCTCGTGTATTGCGATACATGATCAGTGGCTTGAGAGTCGAGCACTATACTCCTTTGAGCTTGAGGCATGATAAGGAGTGTGGTGGTACACACATTCCCTTGCAAATACACTGTCATGCCCCTGTTTGTGCTTTGTTACAGCAAAATGAGAAATTGCAGAAAGCAGTGGCCGACCGGCCATCAAAGCTGCCGACCGACCACCAAGGTCGCCGACATATCGGCGGGCCGATGGCCCCCAACTTTGGGCCAATGGCCATCCTTCTTGGCCGACCATCCTTCAGCATGTTCCTAAGGTGGGTTAGAAATATTCTGGAAGTTGGCATAATTTTCAGAAGTACAAAAGTGCGCAAACAGAGGCATCATAAGGCACGGTAGTGGATTTCCGAGAGGAAGCCGACCGAGCATGCATGTCCCTCATCCTTGAGGCCATTTACTCGCTTTTGTTAACTTAGAATAAGTTAGCTATTTCATTCAATTATGCTGTAATTAATTAGCTAGAATAGTTAGTTAATTAGTTGGTTTGTAATAGTTAGCTTAATTAGTGTAGCTAGTTAGCCTTCATTTCATTTGGACCCTCCGTCGAGAGGGCAAATGTTGTAATAAGTGTGCGTGAGTGTGTAAATGTTTTCCAACCCCACGCCTTCCTCCCTTTTATTTACCAACTTTTGATGGTTAGTTTTAGGGCATATTTCAATTAGCATCCTTATGCTTTGCATGCGGCATCATTCATTCAGATTGCATGCACCTGACTCATGCATCATTCAAACCGCATTGTATTTCAATTCTTATTTGAATACATGTATCAAATGTAGTATTCATATGCCATCTTAGATAACCGAGCCTATTTTAGTTACATTTTTGCATGTGTTGCATTAGGCATTGTTGACATAGCTAGGATCATGCATTATTACTAACTAGCTTTTGTTTTGGCTCTAATACACTGTGAGTGTTTATGCTTTAGCATCCTTGCATGTGTATAAGGATCATTATGATAGCATGCTTGCCATGAGGCTAATTGCTTAATTGATTAACTACATGAATGCTCGTGGTTATAGGCTTTATTACTTGAATTGGAACAAATTCATCAAATGTAAGTTTTAAGCCCACTTTTATGGAGTGGCAAATCATGTTGTTTTAAGCCCACTTGAGGGTGGCAAATTTATGCTTAGCCTACTTGTGAGTAGCACTTCCAAACCATTTTCGAAAAACAAACATGAGATGTTTTGTTCCAATTCTTGCGATTGAGTCTATACTTGTATGCTGTGCGCATCACATAGTAATTCTAGATTAATAACTAGAATAAGAACACATGTGTTTTCAAAAACAACATATCATGATTAGTAGAGGCCAATCCTTTGATCGGGCAAGCGGGGGTGCTCATTTTAGGACCTTCCCCTCTCGTACCCAAGTCCTAAGCCGAGGCAACTTTGGTGATGACGAACACGTGGCCTTAGGCACGAGTCAGGGTTTCCTAAATTTTTCAAAACAAAATATTTAGGTGGCGACTCTGAAATCTAGCAAAGTAGTCCGTGTTTGGTGCTTTTGATTCAAATTGATTTTTTAAAAACCAATTGCCGGATTAGGACTCTTTGGTGATTTATCAATCTTACATTGCACTTTGAGAGATTAGATTCAGAACCGTGACAGGAGTCCGAATTGTAGTAGCTAGAACTATAATTCAGCTTCACGACGGAGCAGTAGTTCTAAGCGGTCTACAATTTCTCGCGACTCGCTGGGATTTAGAGAACTTGACTCGAACATTATGATATGTTGTTTTGTCTACACTTATGTGTTTCTTTGCATTGCATTTGCATTGGTGCACCTAGGACACCGTGTTTGACATCTACTATTCCTGAACGGTTTGCCGAAGGCTTGCTTAAAAAGGCGTGCCATAAGGCTGACCGGTTACGGGCTTTGCCACGATAGGAACACAAACCTCAATTTTTACAAAGGCACCCTTTTGGACCATTCGACCTAGTTACATATCGGAAGCCATAGTTGCATGTCGAAGAAGAGACTTAGACGATGTACTTTGACGAAGCATCAAACCAATACGGGTATGGGATAGGGGTGTTGCTGATAGCACCTGACAATTCCCACATACCCTTAGCATTCAAACTCCGGTTCAAAGTGTCGAACAATGAGGCAGAATATGAGGCATGTATTGCTAGACTAGAAGCCGCCCTGGAACTAGGAGCAAAACGGTTGGATGTCATCGGGGACTCGAACCTTGTTGTATCTCAAGCTAAAGGAGATTGGAAAGTTAAAGAAGAAAATATGAGAATTTATCACCAGACCTTGGACGTTCTTATTCCTCGGTTTGAGAAACAGAACTTCGCTCATCTATTAAGAGAGAACAACAGGTTCGCTGATTCATTAGCAACTCTATCTTCTATGATAGACATCCCTTTTGGAGTCCAGATACGTCCGATCATCATTGAATGTGGTTCATGCCCGCCACGAAATATTGTCACGCCAGAGATGAGGTACAAGATCAAACCCCCTGGTTTTACGACATCTGGAACTTCTTGGAGAAGGAAGCTTATCCACCAAGGGCAAATGCCAAAGATAAGAGGGCAATTCGAAGAATGGTTGCTTAGTTCATCGTCTGCGGGGGTAAACTATACAAGAGGGGTCATCAGGGGATGCACAAGCTATGCGTTGACGCTGAAGAGTCCAAGTGCTTGATGGAGGCCATCCGTGGAGGAGAGTGCGAAGCACACATGAGTGAGGTGATGCTAGCCCGGAAGATCCTTAAACAGGGTTATTACTGGTCAACCATGGAGGAGGATTGTATTGGCTTTGTTCGGCGATGCCACAAGTGTTAGATCCATCCAAACCACATGAACATTCCCCGGTCGAAGCTGTCCAACATGCCTTCGCCAGGGCCGTTTTCAGTCTGGGGGATTGAGGTGATTGGGGCTGTCACTCCGAAGGGGTCCAACGGGCATGAGTACATTCTCGTAGTGATAGCCTATTTTACAAAGTGGGATTAGGCCCAATCTTACACGGTGTTGAAGCCATCGCATGTCTCTAAGTTCATCAGGAACACCATCCCTTTTCTCACTTTTTCTCTCTACCTACACCTCTCTACTCTTTAATCTCTCTTATTTTTCATCCCTCCCCAGATATGGCTGATTAAAAAATTGAAAGTAGTGGACTCTTGCCCAGCATATTCAACACGCGGCTATTTCTTTCACTAACGGTTAGTTGATGCCCCAAGTGAGGGATGGTGGTGCGAATGGATGTGCACTGATTCATCGCTGACATCGCTAGCGTTGTCCCCCGCTTGATATGTCAAGATGGGCTACAAGATGTCCCAAGCACCGCATTCAAACCGATTGGCCCGACATTAATCGGCTTTTACTTTCTATTTCGTTCAGCATCGCTTTGGCCACGACTGCATTTGCGAAAGAGGGAGTGGAATACCCGACTTCATATCCAATCAAAGGCTCACAGCTAGCTCGGTATGCCACTGCATGGAGGATAAGAGAACTTCTGGCCCCCGCTTCTACTTTCAGTTGTGCCCTTTCTGGCGAGTGCATAGCTTGGCTTGAAGATGAGGCACAGACTGGGCCTACTTTGGCATCCGAAGCTTCCACAAGCTCTGGGAGGTGGTGCAGGAACACCTGACTTGACCATGCCCCTAAGTTTATTGCTTTAATCTGTACTTTCAAGTTTTTCTTTTTGAATGTAATAAAAAAAAGCAACTTCAGTTTGTATTGAGAGTCAGAGAGCTCTATAATGAAATCAGTGAAATTGAAAGTTGTGGTTACTGAAAATTTTCCGTTTTGGTCAAAAAATGGTCTAAGTTGTAAAAAGACTAATTTGAGCAAAATCAACTTTTATTAAAAATTTTCAAAACCATTTTTGATATGGATCACAACTGGACACGCCTGAGATCTATCACTGAGATGTACAACCTCGAATCCAACAACTGGAAAGTTGCTCCTTGTTTGAAAAACACTGCACTGTAGCTCACAACCGAACTCTTGGATGCAGAGAAGACAAAGATGACCAAAACAATCACATGGACACAATTGATTTGGAAGTGTTTGTGGCTGGACTTCAGAATGAAGTTGCCTCCGTATCCCGAAGATGGGAATCAAGCCTTACATAATTCGATTGGGGTTTGCTCGGGTTTTAACACTCTCCTTTTGCGCTCTAACTTTTGCCAAGGCCGCCCTTTCTGGGTTTTCAACCTTGTGAGCTCATTTTTTCTTATTTCAAATTTTTTGTGCTCTAACTTTTGCCTAGGTCGCGCTTTTAGGATTTTGGCCTAGCGAGCCACTCAAGGATAGTATTTCTTCGACTTGTCTATGTTGATCGGTTGAGAGAACTCAAGGCCATCTAAATCCATCAGAATGACAGCTCCACCCGACTAGATAGACTTGATGATGTAAGGACCAGTCCAATTAGGTCTGAACTTACCCCTAGGGTCGTGGATGGGAGCTCGGTTGTCTTTGAGCACCAAATCCCCTTCTTTCAGATCCCTGGACTTAACCTTCTTGTTGAAAGCCTTGGCAATTCTTCGTTGATAACCTTGAATGTGGTACAGTGCTTTCAAAGATTCTTTCATCGAATAGATGAGTTCTTCAACTTGCTCACGCTAACTGCTTCGCTTATCCGCACTTGGCCATTACTCGCAACGACGGAACCTCAACTTCAATAGGCAGAACAACCTCCATCCCATAAACCAAGGAATATGGAGATGCCCCAATAGAAGTTCGAATTGATGTCTGGTCGCCCCAAAGAGCAAATGGCAACTTATCTGGCTAGTCCCTGTAGGTTTCCATCATCTTCTGCATAACGTGCTTGAGGTTCTTGTTGGCAGCCTCAACTGCTCCGTTGGTTTGCAGCCTCTATGTGGATGACTTATGAAAAGCCAGATTTTACTTCTCCAACAAGTCAATCACTTCCTTCTTGAAGTGGGAACCATTATCCGAGATGATCTCATTCGGGACCCCATACCAAGAGATAATGTTAAACCCGATGAACTTAGTTACATGACGCCTTCAAAGATCAAGATAGGACTAGGCCTCACCCATTTTGTAAAGTAGTCTATAGCCACCAGATGTACTCATGCCCGCTCGACTTCTTCGAGTGATCGCCCAATCACATCAATCCCCAGAAAAATGGCCATGGCGGTCATGTTGTAAATTTTGATGGCGGAATGTTTATGCGATTTGCATGGATCGCATTTGTGGCATCGCCAACAAAGCCAATACAATCCTCCTCCATGGTTGACCAAGAGTAACCGCTAAGAATTTTCCAAGCTAGCATCACCGCCATGTGCGCCCGCACTTCCTCCGTGGATGGCCTCCATCAGCGCTTTTGACTCTTCAAAGATCAACGCACGCTTTATGCATCCCAAGATGACCTCGCTTACAATTTACCCTCAGAGATGATGAACCGAGTACCATTCTTCATATTGCCCTCTTATCTTTGGCATTTGCCCTTTGGATAAGCCTCCTTTCCAAGAAGTTCCAGATGTCATGATACCAAAGGGTTTTGATCTTGTACTTCATCTATGGCAAGAATCACCAGAGGTAAGACATACCTCTGCTCAATGATGATCGACGATCCGGACTCCCAAAGGATGTCTATCATGGAAGATAGAGTTGATAAAGCATCCACAAACTCAAGGTTTCTCTTAACAGATGTGTGAAGGTTAGCTTCTCAAACCTGGGAATTAGAACGTCCAGGGTTTAGTGATAGATTTTCATCATTTCTTCCTTAACTTTCCAATCTCCTTTTGCTTGAGACATAACAGGGTTCGAGTCCCCAATGACGTCTAACCTTTTTGCCCCTAGTTCCAGGGCAGTTTCCAAGCCAGCGATACATGCCTCATACTCTGCTTCGTTGTTCGATACCTTGAACCAGAGTTTGAAAGCTAAGGGTATGTGGGAATTGTCGGGTGCTATCAGCAACACCCCTATCCCATACCCGCATCGTTAGACGCCCATCAAAGTACATAGTCCGCACTCTTCTTCAACCTCGCAGTAATGGCCTCATCTAGGAATAGATATTCTATCGCTTCGCCTCTCCACTGGTGATCGGCTAGAACTCCACCACCGCTTCTCCCTTTCACGCACTTGCGCGCCATGTACTTCAAATCAAATTGAGAGAAGAAGCAACCAACAAGCTAGCCTACCAGAAGTGATGGTTTCTCAAGAGATATTTGATGGAATCTAATCTCAAACCAATATTACAGAGTGAGTTAACAAGTAGTGCTTCAACTTCGTAGCCCATACCAAGGCCAAACAAGCCTTCTCAAGCGAGTGTAATCTGTCTCATATTCCAAAGATCTTCTTGCTCAGGTAATAGATAGTGATTTCCACTTTGTCCTAGGACTTCAGGTAAGCATGTAGCCCATTGTCGTCGGTTTATTAACAGATACAATATCAATCTGCTTCTCACCCGACGGTGACAACATGGGTGGGTTCTCAGAGGTACTACTTGATCTCGCTCAAAAGCAACTTGGCATCGATCGTCCTAATCGAATTTCTTTCCTTTCTTCAGAGATCAAAAGGGTTCACAAGTCAAGGTTAATTTTGCAAAAACCATCTTATGAACTGCACTTTACCCAGAAAGCATCGCACCTCCTTTTCAGTCCTTGGTAGCAACAATTCTAAGATGGCCTTGATCTTGGAAGGATCGACCTCGATACCCCTTTGTGTGATCAAGAACCCCAGCATTTTTCTTGCTGTAACACCAAAAGTACATTTCTGAGGATTCAGCCGCAACCGATACTCTCTGATCCGTTGAAAAAATTTCTTCAAGGCAGTGCAGTGGCCCTCTTTTTCCTTGGACTTGACAATCATGTCGTCCACGTACACCTTAACCTCTTTGTGGATCATATCATGCAAGATCGTGGTCGCAGCCCGTTGATACGTAGCCCCAGCATTCTTCAAACCGAGCAGCATCACCCTATAGCAGTAGGTTCTACCGGTAGTGAAAGCGCTTCTCCATATCTTCGAAAGTGCCATCAAAATCTGGTTATAGCCCCAGAGACACCCCATTTTTGATCGTCTCAAGACTTGACGCCACCGCTTGAACACCCGTGATCATCCATGTTTGTGTTTGTTTGAGTTCCTGAGGTCTCGCCACACGCCTTGCCTCAGATCTCCGAACTCGATCGCTTAGTGTCCGGTTTTGCACCAAACACTTGTGTGTTTTGCCTTGATGGGCAGTGGAATGCCTTGCGAGGCATCCCCACACATCACCGCCATGGCTAGCGCCACCGACCGGTGTTCTCAAGGTAATCGGTAATGTATATTGCCGTCGGCATTCTTTGTTGCTGTCACAATTCATTTTGTCAAAATGGCAATTTTGAGCACTGACCATCGCTCATCTGCTTTTGCAGATATTTTAATATAGCTGTATTGCATTTTGTTCCCCTCTATACACGTGTATGGAGGGATGGCCTTCTTGTTAGCTTCCTTGGTAAGCTTTACAAGATTGGCTTCTCTATAAGAGGAGCCCTCCTCTCTTGGCTTTAGGGTTGGAGATTTTTTTAAGAGAAGTTCAGAGGAAGCTCTGGTTCTAGGTTTAGGATTTTGTATCTATCCTATATCTATATCTCTCATTCTCTTATATTTGTGTGTGTTTAGGCTTACTATTGCACATAAACACATAGTATTACACCTTCCCTTGGCTACTGATGTTCTAAGAGGTTGTTCTTGAGGTTCTTGGGTGGTTTTGAGCTCAAGGAAGGGGCTGGTCCACCATTGTTGAAGAGGTTCTTCAAGGGTAACAATCTTACCATTTTTTACCCCATTCTTGCATACTATTTTTGCCTATCTTAGAACTATTTTTGAGCTTAGTATATAATATAAAAAGTTCTATTTTTGGGCCCTCTAAATAGTTTGTTTAGAGTGTTTTATGGTTTGGAGGTGTTTGACCCCTCCTAAGCCTTGAGGGGATCCATTTTGTGCTATTTTGAGTGAGCTCCGGGACTTTGGTAGGGTTTCACCACTGAAATCTTGAGGGATTTCAGTAGTAAGGATGATTCCTTGAAGTCCCAAGAAGGAGAGGGCCACCCCCTCTCCTTGTTGTCCTTGAAAAGGGCCATTTTTGCCTCTTTAATGAGCACCTAGCTAAGCCTCATGTTGACCATGCCTTGGCTGTTATTTATGCTTATTTTGCCATGAAATAGCATTGTTGTATGTTGGTTTTGGTACACCATGCTTGCTTAGCATACATGCCATGTAATGCCTTGTTGTTGCTTTAACATGCCTTAGGTTGTAAGCCCTTGTTTTAGTATGTTTTAGGCTTAGCTTTGTGAAGCTTTAATGCATGTTTTTGTATGCTGTAGCTGTATTTTAAGTTGCTTTAGTCATACTTGCCATGTATTGCATAGCCTCCTTGCATTGTTAGCTTGTAGTCTTTGAAAATGAGAAGTGTTGAGCATGCGTTGCTTGAGTTATCCTAGTAGCTTGGCATCATTCATAGCATAATCTCAGTCCCTAAGACATGCTTGTATGCTTGCCTTGGATGTCTCTTTGTTGCTTTGAAAGGTTGTGCCTTATGCTTCATGTTTGGTCATTGTGCATGCTTTTGAATTCAAGTCATTTAGATGCCATCTATGTGGTCTTTTGGGCTTTGTTTTATGTGCTAAAACTCTGTCTTGGCTATTAAATTCATGCCATGTTTGGTCTTGATAAGTGTAGTCCAATGCCTCTTTGGTGAGCCTTAGGTTTTGGACCTTAATTGCATGATATGTTTGCTTTGTTTAATTGGTTTGGCACCATTTTAGCATGATTTTCAGAGCCTAGTATGCATGCCATAAGTCCATGTTTCCCCCTTGTGAGTGTGCTTGAAAGTTGCTTCATTATGCTTAAGTCTTGAACCATGTATCCATGCATGCTTGTATGTACATTTGCCTTCATGAACTTAGCATTATGGCCACTATTTTGGGCCTAATTAGAGCTGCCTAAATCATGTTTAAGTCCATCCTATGCTTGCTTGCATGCTTACCTTGCATGTTTGTTTGCATGCTTGCGTGTACATCTTGCATTCCCATGTTGCATCCTTAGCTTGCATGCCTAGGTTGCATTGCATCTAGCATGCATGTCCTGTTCCTTGATCTAGTGATAGGAATTGGACCCCTTTGGTTTGTTGGTTTGCATTGCATTTGGGATCAAAATGTGCACACTTGGTCCCTTGGGCCATCACGCATGGAAATGCGCGATTGATGGTTCGAGAACCAAGGAGCATGTCCCTTTGAGTCACTAACATAATAAGGGACATGATTGGTGCATATATGGCTTGAATTGCATTGTCATGCAAAGCTCTGTCCTCTGCTGCTATCAAATAGGTTCTACAGGAACTTTTTACCGATCGACTGCACAGAGTGCCGACTGGCAAACAATTGGTGGCCGATGGATTCATTCTTAGCTGACGAACATCTCCTACGGCCGGTGGCCATTCTCCCCAGCCGGTGGTACTACACAGTGCTTAGAAAGGCAACCCTGAGGCTTTGGCAGTCTTCAAAGGAGTATAGCAGGAAAATGAGGCAATTGGCGATGGCAAGTACTTCCGAGCAGGACCGGGCATGCATTACATTGGGCTCTCTTCCTGAGGCGGTTTACTATTTTCCCTAGATTAGTTAATTTTCTTAACTAATTAGATGGATTGTAATATTTAATTAGCTTGTAGGTTAATTATCTGTAATATTTATTTGGTCCCTCCGGGCGAGGGCGAATCTGTAATAAGTGTGGGTGCGTGTATGTGCATGTCTTCCAATCCCCACTTCTTTCTTCCCTTTTATTTACCCGCTTATGATGGTAGATTAAGCATACCTTATGCTATGCATGCGTGCATCCACACATTTGTCTTACATGCACCGGGCTCGGCGCATCATGCTAACTACATTTGTACTTCAATTCCAAATTGAATACGTACATCAATTGATTGCATTTCACATGTCATGTTTAGGCTAGCCGAGCCTACCCTAATTGCATCATGTATGTGTTGCATTAGTCAACTTACACGTGAACTAGGACCATGCATGTTTGCTAACTAGTTTATTGTTTTGGCGCGGAGTACGATGTAAGTATTTTCATGCTTTAGTATATCGCATGTGTGTGAATGCAATCATGACAGCATGCTTACCATGTGGCTAATTGCTTATGTGAGATAAACTGTTTGATTGCCTGTGGGTGAAGGTTGGATTGTCTGAGTTGGAAAAACTCGTTGAAATCCGTATTTTAGCCTACTTGCGAGTAGCAAAATTCCAAAGTGTTTTTTTTCCAGACAAACGGATATGCAATGCTTATTTCCAAATTAGGCAATCTAGTCTATACTTGTTTGCTGTGCGCATAACGTAGTAATTCTAGGCTAATAACCGGAATAAGAACACATAACGTTTTCAAAATCGGATATCACGGTTAGTAGAGGCCGGTCTTCGGACCGGGCGAGAGGGGGTGCTCATAGCTGACCTTCCCCAATCGTACCCAAGCTCCCGAGCCGAGGCAACTTTGGTGATGACTTTGACACGCTGCCTTTGGCACCGAGTCAAGGTTTCCTAAATTTTCCCATTAAAAATATTTAGGTGGCGACTCAGATTCCGCAAAGCACCATGTTTGGCACTTCTTTTCAAAAATCTGCTTTTCAAAAGGATTTGCTGGTTTGGACTCTTTGGTTCAGATGAACCATGACACAAAATCGAGTCCGAATCAGAAGGGAAGCGCGGGTCCCCGCAGTGTGTTACAAGTCCAAAACCCATCCATGAATGAGAGCAACGATGCCCCGCACTAAAGTCCACCAATTCATCGATATGCAATGGAGGAAGTCGCCCTTCGACCGCTTTGTTCAAGTCTCAAGTCCACACATACCCGACCGCATCCTTTTTCGCACTGTAACTATATTGGCCAACCAAGTTGATACTCGATACTAACAGAACCCCGTGATCAATGCTTGGTGACCTCTTCTTTGATTTTCAAAGCCTAGTCCGGGTGGATCCTTTAGAGCTTCTGCTTAATAGGTCGGGCCTCTGGGTCAAGAGGGATCTGGTGCTATACAATCTCAGGATCGATTCCAGGCATGTCTTTGTAGGACCACACGAAAACATCTTTGAAATCTTTTTATAAAGCGAGTAAGCGCTCGGGCTCCTCCGAAGACAACATGGACCCGATCTGGACCAACCGCGGATCCTCCTCAAGACTAACGTTAATTATGGTGATTTCATCAACCAAAGGTTCTACAAACCTCTCCGCTTCCTTGGCCAATCAAGTGTTTCAAAACGGAGGAATTTCTTCCTCGCCATTTTCATCAAAATTTTGAAGATCCCGACACGCAATATACTAAAGGCATACAAAAGTACTCAAAAGCCACAGCAGTACCATTCTCATTAACTTCCAGATTGTCTAATTCTTCGGTTACAACCGACTCAAAAGGAAATGAAAATGACGACCTGGACAACACAACGGCATCCGAGTTATCACCCCCAGGAATACCGGACTCCGACTCAGATGAACTAGAATCGATTCGACTCCACGCACTGTGGAATCGATTCTGCTCACTACATAACCTAGAACGCTAGATAAAAGCCTTCCTCAGATACAAACGAGGAAGGTGCGATGGATGCATCCGTATCGCTCAAGAAGGGCACATACCGAAGTCATCTCCGATCATGGAAACTGAAAAATTATCCCCGAGCACTCTAATAAGATCTGAGGATCTGATAGAGATAAGGCCACGCCGAAGCTCAAAATCATGCGCACTAGACTCATCCACATTGCACCGCCACCACACCGGTGGGTCAATCTACTCTTCAAAGAACTTCATCCCCCAGAATCGAAGTCAAATAAGATCTCAAATCTCGGAAAGCGCCGCCTTTCCGAATTCAGCCATGGCTTTGGAAAGTTGCAGAACGGGAAATCTTCCCACTCCTAGACAAAGTGTCCATTCAGGGTCCCCAGGATAGGTCTGTGCACTAATTCATAGTGCTTCCCAGCTTGTTTAGCTCTGGCTCTTCCAACCATCTCTTTTCCTTTCCTTACACAATCCTCTTTGGTAGGTGTATAACCTAGACCAAAAGTATAGGGATTGTGTGGCACTTCGGCCAATTTAGCGACGCCCTTCCGGCCACTTCTTCCTAATCCCATCCCGGGCACATGTTGAAGTTTGTTTATGAGATAAAGAGATTGTGCACTGAAATACAGCCCCTCATCAACAACTAGAAGATCTTGCACCACCCGAGCCTCAGCCAAGGTGAACCCAGACAGGAAACCATCCTCTTCACCATGTACAATCTCCAAGATTGGCGTAGAGACCTCCAGCGGCAGATGTATTGAAGAGTTCCCTAAAACAATTGTCACCCCCTTCCCGTGGGGGTACTTCAACATCTGGTGTAAGGTGGAAGAGACAGCTTTCACTTGGTGCAGCCACGGCCATCCAAGAAGTAAGTTGAAGGTGGCTGGCACATCGTAACATGAAATTCAATGTCCTGTTGGCTCGGGGCAACTTGAGTTTTAATTTGCACCATCCCCATCGCCTTCCAAATTGGTGTTGTCGTAAGTCCGTGATCACCTAGGCTATTGGTGCGAATCATGGCTTCAACCCGATAGCATACACCGCTCATGATGCATATACATTGATTACAGATCTCGTATCAACTAGGACAACCGGTATCCACTTATCCCTACACTCCACAGAGATGTATAACGGTTTTTTATGCTCGGAGCCCTCAGGCGGTAGTTCTTTGTCTATGAAGGTCAGAGTCGGTGTAGCACCACTCGGGAACACCAGTCCCACCAACTGTTCGGGGGTTGTATCAATCGAAAGCTTAGCCTTGTCCATGGCTAAAAGGATAGCTTGTCTATATACCTTGGAGGCCATAAGCAGTCCCCAGATGGAGATGTCTGCTTGAATTTTCTTTAGCTGCTTCAGTACAGCTTCCTCTTCTAACAGTTTGTCCTTCTGCCTCTCAGCTTCTTTGTCCTTTCCAGATGCCTCTGGCTGGTCCAAATGTGGAGGCTTGAAGTACCGCCCACTCCATGTCATATGGTCCACTTCCTCGATGTACCAGGTGTCATCTGGGAGGTTCGCCTCAGCTTCATCAAGATGGGCCAAACGCAAATCGTCAGTTTTCCCATCACATGCCTTCAAAGAACCCATGCACAACCATCCGGCTCATAGAAGTTGTTTCCGCAAGATAGCACATTTTTTCCCCACAAGACTCTTGGCCTTTCTAGCCCTATCATCATTCTCGATTCTCTCTTATTCAAACCGCCTCAAGGTGGCTTCCTACTCAGGTCCATCAGACACACGCCCAAGTCCCAACAAAATTCTTCACACCGGTGCTCCAAGAACTCCTCCTAATTCCCTACTGCTCCAGCCCATCAAGGATGTTCTTGTTTCGTCGCCTTATTTGCTAAGAGTCCTCAACAACATCTGGCTCGTCACAGAGCCAACCTATACCATCTGTCATTCTATTCGCATCATACCAACCAAGCTGCACATCCCCCAAGTCCTACTCATCAAAGAACTCAGTTTTTGATATCCTCCTCAAGGTCGGCTAGATCATTGAGCCCTCGATTCGACCTGGCCCTCCAGACAACATGTACCTCTACTCCTGGCCACTCCACCCTTGGCTTAGCCTAATCATGCTGACACAATATAACCGCACGGGTTGTATGCTTCCTTAGTTAAGCTCACAAATCCTCAGTTTTGAACCAACATTCCCACTCTCCTCGAGGTCACCCCAGCTTTTGTCTTGGATACCACCACTGACTTGGGTAGGGTTAAGTAGGTGATCATTATGCACAAGTATGTGCTATCTCAAATGAACACCACAGGCTTGGGTAGGTGGGAGGGTGTGATGTATATGCTAGGGTTGTATAGAACGGCTATAGTTTGAATCAGGTTTATCTACCTGGGTGGAGAAAGGGGGTTGTTATGTGGTGGGAGAAGGTTAGTGGTGACATTTGGCTTTTTGGGAGGCGCAATCACCTTGTTGTCAATGCGATCTTGAATCTCATGATGTAATCTGAAGCACTGGTCAGTATCATGCCCATGCTGTTGATGGAAGGCACAATACTTGGCCGGGTTATGTGTTGGAGGTAGGTTATTTGGTAGTGGGCGTGGTACTAGGGGCTTCAGATGCCCCTTTCTAATTAGAACCCCCAAGGCTTTGGACAGGGGCATGTAAAGTGGGGTGAAGGTTCTCTGGCCCCTAGACGGGTACTTTGCTGGTTGGGAGGTGGCTCTAGACGACCCGGTGAAAGGTGTGGCTGTTTTTGAGGTGGTGATGGTGACCATGCCCACGTCAGAAGTTCTCGCCACACTACTACTTGTAGCGATTCAACCGTGTGCAAATGCCCTCTTGGGCTTCCTTTTCGGGTCAATCAGACCTTGCTTCATAGGATCTTCAATCTGTACCCCTATCTCGTGCAAGTCAGCAAAGGTGGGAAGGGGTAAGACGATCATTTTCTACATCAGCTTAGGTTACAGGTTGCACACAACCATCCTTATCTGATCTTTTTCGAGTGGCCGAGTTGTCATCATGGAGGCCTTGGCCCTCCATAGAGTGACAAAGTCAGAAAAGCCCTCTTCGCTCTGTTTAGTTGCCTCGAGATCACAGATCGTGACCTCGATTTGGGTGTTATAAGCATATTGGGCGACGAAGGCCTCGGTTATCTCCTTCAAACTCCTTTTTATTGAGTCCTCCAGCTTGGCGTACCAGATGGCCGCAATACCCGACAGGGTCCGACCGAAGAGAGATAATTTTTGGAGTCTAGTCAAGCCCATCGGGCTCAGAATATCCAAGAATAGCCTCAGATGAACCATAGGATCACCCGAGCTGTCAAAACGGTCTATGTGGGGCATTTTGAATCTGTCCGACAATGTCATTGCCGAATCCGTAGAGCCATCTTCAATGTCTGGGATCGAGTTAACTCCCTAAGCCCGTTTGAACAACTTTTCGAGCTTGCTCACTTTCAGAGCAGTTAGATCGGACTCAAATTCGAACGGCGTGTCCACTGGGTAGGCTGGTGCCTTTGAAGTCTGTGGTAGGATCGGTGGATCGCTCGTAGGAGCGCCCGTGATTCTCTCGACGTTAGCTGTCTCCCCGGGCGTTGGAACCCTAGGTGGGGGTGGGTGCGAAGCAGAAGCTCCAGCTTGTTGTGGTTGTTGCTGTTGTTGGTGTCTAGCAATTAGGTCTGCCTACTGGGCTACAATTTCCGCCTAACGAGCGGTGACCTCCACTTGGTGAGCAGCGCCACGCTGCATGGTCTCCATGGTCTGTTGGAGTTGACGCATCATCTCTTCCATACTGATTGAAAATCACGATCTATCGTAAATGTGTATACCCTCTCTCTAAGGTAGAAACAGAAAACTGATCCCAACTGCGCACATGTGAGGTAGACAGTGACCGTTGAACTAGTGACTGCTATGCTAATGCTCAGGCTTGATCGCTTTCCTTGCAACCGGGGTAATGAAGCAAACACCGTTGTCCGTCAATTAGATCTCGACGGAAAGCCTTCTACCTCTAGTCCAAAGTGTTCGAATAATTGCCTCGTCAAGCAATGATGAAATACTACCCCGCAAAATGTAAAATAAAGCAAAAGACAAGAAATCAAAAAAACGGATAGCATCTCGGCTTAGTTAGGGTCAACACACAGTTAAAAATCATAAGTCGACTAATCATTTCAAACACCGATTTCGCCCCAAATTTTCAACCATAATACTGATACCCTCAATCACTGATGTCCGCAGACTGATACCTGAACTTCCAAACTGATACATGCATTCCCTGTAGAGACACACCCTAACAGCACATACCAAGCAAGTGAGAGCCAAAACAGCCCTATGGTGGAGTAGGTTTCCCTGTCCGATTTTGTTAGGAACTAGGGTTTCACTACGCACGCATGCGGTTTCAAACAATCCTGCATTCGGGTAAGCAACTTGTCCTAGTTTGGAACGGTCTCTAAGGCTTCCGATATGCAACTAGGTCAAATGGTCAAAGAGGGTGCCTCGGCGGTGATCCCGATCTGAGGTTTGTGTTTCCATCGTGGCAGAGCCCGCAACCGGTCAGCCTTATGGCACGTTTTTCCAAGCAAGCCTCCGGTAAACCGTTCAAGAATAACAGATGGCAAACATTGTGTCCTAGGCGCACCAATGCAAATGCAATGTAAAAAAACACATAAATGTAGATAAAACAACATATCATGAGTTTCGAGTCAAGTTCTCTAAAACCCCAGTAGAGTCGCCCGAAACTATAGACCCAACTTTCTTCGCGCGCCCCCCATTTCGGAGAGGGCGCGAATTTGGTCTTTACTACAGTTCGGACTCCTATCACGGTTCTGAATCTAATCTCACAAAGTGCAATGTAAGACTGATAAACACTAAAGAGTCCAAATCCGGCAAATCGTTTTGGAAAATCGATTTTGAATAAAAAAAAGTGTCAAACATGGACTGCTTTGCCAGATTATAGAGTCACCACCTAAATATTTTATTTTTGGAAAATTTAGGAAACCCTGACTCGTGCCAAAGGCCACATGTCTATCATCACCCAAGTTGCCTCGCGTTGGGAACTTGGGTATGAGAGGGAAGGTCATGCAATGAGTATTCGCCTACCGATCAAAGGATCGGCCTCTACTATCATGATATGTTATTTTATAAACCTCATGTGTTCTTATTCTGATTATTAATCTAACATTGCTATGTGATGCGCATAGCATACAAGTATAGACTAAATCACGAGAATTAGAACAAAACAACTCTTGTCTGTTTTCGAAAATTGTTTAAAAGTGCTACTCGCAAGTAGGCTAAAGCGCGGATTTGCCACCTTCAAAGTGGGCTTGAAAACATGATTTTGCCACTTCGCAAAGTCGGCTTAAAACTCACAATCATCGAGTTATTCCAATTCAGGCAATCAAGCCTTCACCCACAAGCATTCATGCAGTTAATCATTTAAGCAAATAGCCTCATGGCAAGCATGCTATCATGGCAACACTCACACCCATGCAAGTATGCTAAAGCGTAAAACTTACAGTGTACTCTAAGCCAAAACATAAAACTAGTTAGAAACAATGCATGATTCTAACTATACAAGATGCCTAATGCAACCCATGCAATAATGCAACTAAATAGGCTTTGCTATCTAAGATGGCATATGGATGCAACACTTTGAGAGCATGTTCTTGAAACACGTATTCAAATAGGTATTGAAATACGATGCAGTTTGAATGATGCGCCGAGCCCGGTACATGCAAGACAAATGAATGATGCAAACATGCAAAGCATAAGGTATGCTAATTGAAAAAATGCCCTAAAACTAACAATCAAAAGCGGTTAAGTAAAAGGGAGAAAGAAGTGGGGTTGGAAGACATGCACACACACACACATGCTTATTACAACATTGCGCCCTCTCGAATGAGGGTTCGAATAAATAAGCTAACTAGCTACACTAAGCTAAGCTACTTATTACAAATCAACTAATTAACTATTCTAGCTAATTAATTACTACAAACCGAATTGAATGACTAGCTAATCAAGCTAATTAGACTAATTATATTATTACAACATGAACTAAGCTAAATTAATTACAGCACATGTAAATAACTACAACTAGCTAATAAAGTGATAAGGATGGCCTCGCGGGCGAGGGAGGCATGCATACTCTATTGCTTCCTCCCGAAAATCCATTGCCTTGCCTCTAAATGTCTCTGTTTTCACATCTTTGAACCTCTAAAAATTGTGCCAACCTCCAGATTGCTTCTGTTTGATCTCAAGAACACACTGATGGCCGATCGGCCATGGTTGGTGATCATCGGCCAACACTGGTGGCCGGTCGACAGATTTGATGGCCGGTCGGCCACTGCTTCTCTGCATTTCCTCCTTCTGCTGCAACAGAGAGCAAACAGAGGCATGGCAATGTATTTGCAAGGAAATGTGTGTACTGCCACCCTCCTTATCATGTCTCAAGCTCAAAGGAGGGTGGCGCTTGGTTCTCAAGCCACCCATCAAGCATCTCAATGCATGATGACCAAAGGACCAAGCTTGCACAAGCTTAGTAAATGCGCACAGAAGACTTAAAGTGCCTCCACCCCATCATGCATGATCAAGGGGGATAGCGACCAATAAATGCCACATGTTTCATCACTTTGAGTATGAAACGTCTCGTATTTCTTGTGTTTGGATTAACGTCCGATCCAAATACATGCAATACAACATGAATGCTTATCTTGTACAAGTTTTACTTGATCCGTTTCTTGTTTACACATTTTACATTACCCAACCATTCCTTAACCGGTTAGTCCAATGTGATAAGGTCCTCTAATTTGAAAGATGACCTAAGCTTCGAGTGCCTTGAGCATGAACAGAGTATCATGCTATTGGTTAGTAGAAATCCTCAAGGGAGGATTAAAACCATTAGGCACGAATGCCTCAAGTTCATGCTCACACCAACAAGGGGCTTAAGGCCACTTTCAAGGTGAATGAAAGTTTAAAACAATGGAGTGCAATGACACCTATTCCAGCACTGAAATAGCATGCTAAGTGACTTAAAAACAATGCAAACAACTCATGTAATACATGCTCAAAAGCCAAATACATTAAGCTAGTAAAGAGCATCACTCTAGAAGCATGCAATATCAAACTCAAAGGACCAAACCAACTCTGGACAGAGTTAAAGCATGCTAAAACAAAGGCTAAATCATGCTGAGATTGAAGCTTAAAAGGCAAGAAAATCATGTGCACATGTTAGCTCGCAAGCTAGGCATAAGACACAACTCTCAAAAGCATTTAAAGAGTGATATATGCGAGAGTATGACAGTGGAATATGCTCTGAAATCACATGCCAAATGATGCCATATCATGCAAACAACTCAAATAAAGCATGCTAAGAGCCTTACAACACAAAGCTAGTAAGGACCGGTTACACTATAGCTATACAAAGCGAAGCATATGTGACCAAGACCACTTGAAACAGAGTTAAAGCATGCTAAAATATGGCCAAAAACATGCTAAGAACAAGCCAACATGAGCCATAAAAAGATACTACTTTGTAGTGCTACCAAGGCATGGCATAAAGAGACAAGGAGGGGAGGCCACCCCCTCCCATTTTGGACCTCAAGACAAGCTTTCTACCACTGAAATCCCCCTGGAATTCAGTGGTTTAAAGGCCAAAACAAGGTTATTTCAAAAGCTTTAAAAGGTTGTACAAAAACTTAGCAAAGAAGCTATAAAGGAGGGTGAATCACTCTTAACTTCAAAAGTACTTTAAACCTCCATTTTTAAGCCTAAAAAATAGAGGTTTTTGCAGTTGACAACTTGGCCAAAACAACATGCAAAGGTGGCCAATCCAATGTACAAAAAACAAGCTTAAAGGGGGTAAGTGCCTTACCCTTGAAGCACAGCAGCAAAAGACTACAATTCTGAGCTAGAACCATCTTTTTGAGCCCAAACAAGACCTTCAAGCACCTCAGCAACAAGGTGATGGTGTTTAGCTAAGAGGTTGTGTGCCAAAAATGCAAAGAACACTCACTTTCAAGCAATATATATATATATATATATATAGAGAGAGAGAGAGAGAAAGAAAGAGAGAGAGTTCTAGAAAGAGGGAAAATTTGCTTCTAAATTTTCAGAACCCTCAAATAGGGGGAGGGACCTCCCCTTATATAGAAAAAGCAAGCAAAAAGCTTGCTTCCTCCCTCCATACACGTGTATGGAGGATGGCTTCAGTGTTCAACAGCCGGCACACAAAATATCTAAAAAAGCAGAAAAAAGGCCATCGGCCATTATCAGTGGTCGACCGGCCATTAATGAGGCCGACCGGCCATCAGTGTAGCCGATCGGCAACCACTGATGGCTGATGGAAACAAGCCCTGGCCGATGGATTGTAGGGGTGGCCTCTTCCCCCAGAAGCAAAGCTACAAGCCCTTGGTCCACAACCAAGCACAAAATAGACAAGTTGAGAGGCTCCAAGGCAAGGCACTCAGCCAAGACCTTCAGGAACTCAAAACGAACACGAACATGGATAATCATCGAGTGTTCAAATGATGACGTCCAAATCTTGAGGACGGTCAAAAATGGGGTGTCTACACCTGTGCCCTCTATCTGTATTCATTGTGATAGCTAATTGGCAATTGGATAGGCACAGAGTTATACGTATTGTAATGCCCCGAAATAATAACAATAGTCCATCTCATAATATTCCTTACAATTGATCAATAACATCATATCTTATATTCAATTTATAATCGTTGATCATACTAAGGATGACATATGCGTGTATATATTCATAAATCCTAGATTTTGAATCTATAGCATATGACATAGGTACATGAATTTAAAATAAAAGTAAAATCAAGTAATTATATGCCCTAATGGCTATATCTTTCCAAGTCAATGCTTGGGTACATGAAAATGAGTTCAACTTAATACAATTAAAGCCCAAAGCTTATACAAAAATAGTTATATCAGATAAACAAAAGAAGCTTTTGGCTCCAAGTCCTCCCAAGCTATGTCCTTAGTGGTGCCATATTATCAGCATCTAAAAGTTATTTTCCACATAGAGTGAGCCAAAGCCCAGCAGAGATACTTTAACACAATATATGAATCTTAACAAAGTCATAAGGTGAATGCACATGCATGCCATTTGTCAAACATTTCTCATTTCCATCTCAAAATCGTGCAATGCCAAATTATATATATATATATATCAATTCATGAAAATAATCTTTTTATAACAGAAAACAAGGTAGTGGTTACAAACCACTGGGAATCTCTAGGTACATATCTGCCAATAGGCTATATAAGCACTACCAAAGCCATTTTACCGATACTAACCGGAAGGATCGACACCTAACCGTGCGGTTTCGGACTTTCACTAAGGACACATAGGCCAACATAACAACCACAACCACACCCCCGAACCAAATTCACCACAGTATACACCTCTTTTTTTTTTTTTCTCAAAACAATACATTTTCAATGACTTAGTATGTAACAATGCTCAATGCAAGATGTATGGGTGATTAATTTCAATTAACCTAATCTTCAAGCAATTTCTTGTACAATAATCAAAGTTATCCTCTACCAATAGTCCGAAACAGATATTTCTATATAACAAATAATTTCCAACACAAGATATAATCTCATCATTTTCAAAATGAGAGTGATATTACATTTCCAACTCCACCATCATCATCAACATATACATTCATTCCATTATTGCCAAAACCCAACATCATTTTCCATTTTCTTTCACAAACCAAATATCCATAATTTAGAACAAAACTCCCTTTAATTACGAAATAATTCCAATTAAAGAAATGCACCATTTTAACATGTCTAAACTATAAACACATCCCCATAACCTTTCTCAAGAACCTATTTGAAATCCCCTCTTTTTAATTTAAAACCAAATCCTAGGTTTAACCCAAAATCCCCAAATCACTAGATTCTTTCAATAGACAAATAACTAAGGTAAAAATCATATAAAAGGTTGAAGAAATCCCTACCTCAAGATTAGAAGACAAGAGAGAGCAACGATTGAAGTTTGGCGGAACTGAAAAACGATAACTCCTCCGATTAAAACAAAGTTTTTGACGTGCTCTACCTTTTTCTCGAAAGGGCTAGGGTGTAAAAATCAATCAATTGAGAGTATTTGGAGCTTGAATGCAAGAATTAGAGAGAGAGAGTGCAGAACTAGGGTTTTCAGAATGTTTAGAAAGAGAGAGAAATGCAAAAGTGACTCAAAATACCCTTTCTCGAGCGACCAAAACACCGCTCGAGCATCAAACATAATAAGTGACACTGCTCGAGCACACAATGACCCCTCCTCGAAGTTCAGACCTACAAAAGAGAGCTCGAGTGCAAGAAAGATCGTTCGAGCAAACAAGCAAAAATCTAGGCAACAACTCTTTTGAAAAACTAACTTCAAACCTATTTCAAATAGAACCATAACTCCCAAATAGTCAAACTTAACTAGAAACAACAAGAAAATTAAATGAAAAATAGTTAAGGACATGAATTCCCGTATTCAAAAACAAGAAATGGGTCGGGTTTAAACCGGAATTGTTATATGTATAATGAAAAGTCTAGACATATCCGTTATAGACATAATTCCATATGACAACTATTCTCTAATGGAGTTGTCTCTCTAGTCTATGTAAGGTGTAAGGACAACACTACAGATCTGCTAACCAAAGAGTTAACTCGAGAGTCAGTAGAAACGTTGTCAAGAGAAATAGGGTTAAAGCCTTTAGTAAATGTTACCGGAACGAAAAACCCAACCTAGCTGACTGGAGATCCCAAGATCTATGTTCGAAGGGATAACCTAAGTACGTGTAATGGGTGAGTCACTTAAGAGGTAAATCCAATTGTCCATTCATTTATACAGTGATACCCTATGGCAGTGGAAGGTTAAGCTAATGCTTTTAATGACCTAAGTGAAGTAAATAATCAACCATGGTATAGTGAGATACCTTATGTAGGTCAACTATGTGAGTGTGAAGTGGGGGCACTTCTTTAAGAATTGACAAGGCCAAATTCTTTAAAAACACTCACTGAACTAGGCTAGTGTTCCAGGGCCATACCAGACACACTAGTGAGAACAAGAACATTGGTTGGACTAACTCCTGTGTGAGGTCTATTCCCTCGGTTTACACAAACATCAGAATAGTTCAAGACATTACGTTCACTGATCAGCCAGTAAATCTGATAGGCTTTCATTACGAAAGGTTTAAGGCCACAACTATCTTTTCTAATGCATGGTTAGTCTGTGTGCTCTCTCTCCAAGTCTTTGCTGTTAAACGTTGTCCACTTTTCGTTATTTGGTCAATTTTTATTCATGTGGGGGATTGTTGGAAAAAATGATTTTATGGTGATTTTAATGTGAAATTAAAGTATGTCCCAACCACTGGTTGAGGTGGAATCAAATGGGTTTAGATTCTTTGTAACAAGATCCTTACACCACAAAAAGAATGACCAAAAGCCATTAAGAATTGAATGAGAAATTATCTTATAAAGTTGGCCACATGAATGAGGCATTGGGAATAATGTATAACTACCTATCCCATATTGATTATAAAGGAAAGCATTGATAGGTATTTAGATCCCAAGTTTTTGACAAGGGCATGAGCCTTTCGGGGCATCCAAATTTTCTGAAGGAATGGAGTTATGGATGCTTCAGGGATGCATGTGCTCATGCCGCCTACCTGGTTGGACAGGATCAGACCGGACCGAGTCTGGGTTCGTTGTCCATGATTCGTGATTCGTGATTCGTGATCCATGATCCGTGGGTTGTGGATCTTAGATCTTGGGCTTAGGCTTGGGCTTGAGACTTGCTAGAATAGGATAGGTTTGGACTGGGCTGGATTGGTGGTCCACCAACCTAATCTTTTTAGGCTAAGTCTATGTGGTGGCTGCAGATATACACACATATCTATATTGTGTATAACCTCTACACTTAAGATAGTAATTTACACCATCAGTCTTCCTTACATTAGGATTTTAGTTTTGCAAAATTGAATTCTGCATTTGTTACAGGAAGGCTCCTCCTCTCTCCCTCTTTGTGTATAAAAAGAGACCAACTTCTTTGGTTGTCAACACGGAAATTCTTTGCTCTTATATTATAGTCAATCTGCTCCTATAATATTATTCTTCCTATATGAGAGAGTGCTGTCATAGTTCACCGGAGCTAAACAGAAGGTGCTTCTACGTTAACGAGTTCTAACCGTCGTATCTTGGAAGACAGACGCCGACATACCTCCAACACTCACAGTGAGGCGGTGGATCTATTTTAAGGAGACTGTGGTATCACACAGACTTTGGCTTTCTTCCTTGTCTTATTTCAATATTTTAGTTTGATATATATTTTTCTTCATCATGTTGTTTAGTTCATGATTTCTTGTTCTGTAATTTAGATTATTAAATATGAATCTGTTTATTTTTATTTAAATACACAATTTGTACAACAATATACTCATACAAAACCTCTTATCAGACAAGCACATTTCACAAATGTGTAGGAAACTCACCAAAAGTCATTTTCACAAAGTTTAAATGTGTGTTGAATTCCCATTCACACATAAATGGTTTTGAGTAACCAAATACACGATACTATTTACTACGTAACATTGAACACGTTACCACCCAGACCCGCCAAAAATAGCGCATGGGTCCCACCTTAATTAATGCTCAGAGTTGGCAAAAATTAAGCTTTTATAAAACCATTTTCCAATATAATTTCCATTGCTTGAAATAATTTAAGGGTAAAGCACCAATAAGTCCCAAAATATAATCTTGTGAATTGTTTAGTCCTCTTTTTTTTCTTATGAACCAAAAAGTTCCGTTAAAGTGGAAATTACACCAAAGGGTAGTCACTTATACGTTTAACTTTAATTTTTTAGGGATAAAATTAGGCAATCTGCACTATAGAGGTTTTGGATTTTTCCTCTTTCTAAAACAAATCCCACATTACGAAGAAGAATGATATCCAATAACGTAAAACTCCAATATAACACACTAAAAAATTCCTTAGTGTACTTTTTCCAAATGTAACAACACTCCAAACTATTCTCAAACGTAACACTTCAATGTAACACTCTAATACAACACACAAAAAAACTCCTTAGTGTACTTTTCCCATATGTAATACTCCAATCAATGTAATCGCAAACGTAACACTCTAATGTAACACAAAAACAAACAAAAAAACTCATTAGCATACTTTTTCCAAACGTAACACTTCAATCAATGTAATCCCAAACGTAACACTCCAATCAATGTAATGCCAAACATAACACACAAAAATATTAAAAAACTTCTTAGTGTACTTTTCATAAGCGTAACAGTCACAGTTTGAAATTATACATTTGTCCAAAATATACTATGAAATTTTTGTACTCATTTTCGAATGGTTCGAAGAATCCCATATATTTTTTTTTTTGAGTGTTACGATCGGAAAAAGTACACTAAGGAGTTTTTTTGAGTGTTATGTTACAGTGTTACACTAAGCTTTTTTGTTTTGTTTTGTTTTTTTGTTTTTTTTGTGCAGTGTTACATTTGAAAAAAGTATACTAAAGAGTTTTTTCGAGTGTTATGTTGGAGTGTTACACTAAGCATTTTTTATTTTTTTTTCAATGTTACATTTGAAAAAAGTATACTAAGGAGTTTTTTTTTTTTGAAATCATACATTGGAGTGTTACACTAAGAAGTTTTTTTGGAATGTTATATTTGAGTGTTACGTTTGGGAATAAAAAATATACTAATGAATTTTTTTGAAGTTTTACATTTGAGTGTTACGTTTGGAAAAAATATACTACGGAGTTTTTTTTTTTTTTTTGAGTGCTATTCTAAGGAGTTTCTTTTTTAATGTTTCATTTGAGTGTTACGTTTGGAAAAAATATACTATAGAGTTTTTTTGGAGTCTTATATTGGAATGTTATATTTGAGTGTTACAGTTTAAATTATACGTTTGCTCAAAACTTATTAATGAGTTTTTGTATTCCTTTTGAAATGTTTGAAGAATCCCATATTTTAAATCATTTGTAGTATTTTTGAAATGTTTGAAAAATCTCACATTTCAAGTCATTCCAAATAAAAAAGATTCTCATATAAAAATTAGTCCCAAATTTGATTAACGTATATTGTGTATCTTATCCTTTTAGTGTAAAAGGGGGAGGGGAAAAAAAAAAGAAAACATAATAAAAATAAGAGTATAACCGTAAATCTAATTTCCAAATATATTAAATCTCCCTTTTCAAAATCAATGGGATTAATTGGTCTATAAGAAAACTCTTGGGACTAAATGGATCACCATGTTGGAACAATCTTCAATGTAAAATAAATAAATTGAAACAAATTAAACAAAAATAAATAAATTACTTACAAAATTTATTACCGATACAACTTTTAGATCAAGTCGAGTGTGTGACACTCTGTCCTTAAGACAGATTCGCCCTGCTACGGTGCTTACGGATAAATGGCGTCTATCTCCCAAGATACAATGATCTTCACAAATTGTAGTAGCACTCCAAACAATTTGTGATGACCGGGTACATTACTCATCTCGTCCCTCTTGTTTAACCTTGGGTTTGCCTTTGTTAGAGTGTTGGGTTAGCCGGGAGTCTTGTTAACAATTTGGGTTTGTGTATTTGGAAGCTTATTTCAGAGTCTTTGTTTTCATTTATTTCTGTGTCAAGTTTCTCATGTTTCGGAAGGTGCGAGGTTGGGTCCGAAGTGTCTTGTGTTGAGCTGAAGAGTTTCATGGCTGGAAGGACAGAGCTGCACGTGCGGGGCCTTGGGCCGCACGTACGGGAGGTGAGGCCCCATGTGCGGGAAACAGGGGAGGACCTGGGTTTGCTTCTGCATAATATGCACTTGCGGAAGGAGATGCGGGGGAGACGCCGCATGTGCGAGGATGAGTGTCGCACGTGCAAGAGGCACGCTCTGCACGTACGGGAATGGGCGCCGCATGTGCGGGAGTCGCTGAGTCCGAAAAATTCTGTTTTTCTCTTTTCTTGGGCTGTGTGTATATCACTTTTTGTATACCTCTCTCTAAAAACCATTTTCTCCTCCTTCTCTCTACATTTCCTACATCAAACAAGATCAACACCTTGATTTCTTTAGATCCATTAGAGTTTTAACCCAACATCCTTCATCAAATTTGGAGAGCTAATCGAGGGCTTCATCTTGTGCGGTGCAAATTGGATTTCAACACCGTCAAATTTGGTGGTTTCTTATCTCTTCTTCTCCAAAACTTGAGGTAGGGATATTCTTAGAGTTATATATATTTTTGTAAGATTATGTTGATTTGGAACTCTTTTGGAAAGTATAAGAACTTTGATTTTGGTTCATGTGTAGTGATGATTTCAAAATGGGTTTACACCTTTTTTTTTTTTTTTTTTTTTACAATACTAGAAAGCTTGGTATTATTATGGGAAAGGATGCTTTGGGAAGAGGTTTTCATTTTGAAAGATGGGGAAATGTTTAGTTTTGGCAATAACCTAGAAATTTGAAATTTTGTAAGAGATGTTAAAAATTCGTGGGTGTTTATAAAGTGAATGAATGATTGAAAAATCTCTTGCTTTACTTAACAAATGACAAATTTTCTTGGAATATGAGTATTGTTGATTTTGGGAGGTTGTTGCTCAAAATGTGATGTGGTTATGAAATGATTAACTTATTGAAGATGTAAGAAATGTGAGATTGTTGGTTACCCATTAAAAGATTCAAATGAACATATGGCTATCATGTGGAATATCACCGAAAAGAGAAATGAGCGTTGTGATTATTATGGGAACATTGCATAGAATAATTGAAAATGGAAAGGGTGTTTCATGTCTTTGATAATTGTTGCATTGGCATTTCAATACTTTTTCTTGTTACAAATATTGCATTGGGATTTAAAACCTTGCATTGAGAAGGGGATGTTGTGAAATAAGATTTATTGAAACGTTTTGGGGTAAATACATTGGTAAATCCGGATGGGAGGTATAGATGAAATTGATTAAGTTGGCTTGAGTGTCCAGGGTGAAAGACCGAAAATATACGCAGAGAAGGTACTACGTGCCTTCCGGTTAGCTACCAGTAAAGTGGGGATTTGGTAGTGCCAGTTATGCCTATTTGCAGACACCAACTTAAGGATTACCTGAGTCGTACTTACCGCCCTGTGATCATGGTTTAAAGTCTTTAATCTATTGAAATTTCAAGTTATCATTGAGCATGATGGTTTTCAAATAATGTAAGTGTGATTTTCCTTCAAAAAGCATAGCATAGCATGTGCATTTCATTGTGAACCTTGTATAAAATGTATATACTTTGTTAAGAACTTTCTACTGGGCTTTATGCTCACCCTATGGGATTTTGGTGTAGGAAAGAATGTGGTGATCTCGCTGAGTTAGGGCGTGGATGTATATGTATATGGGTTCGAGAGACCATTTTTGTGTAACCAAGCTTAAGCCTTGGAATTTGTAAACCCATGAGGGTATTGTAACAAGCCCGCGGGGGACCTCGCTACAGCTCGGACTCGATTTTTGTAGTTACGGTTCTTAATCTCGAACCAAAGAGTCCAAATCCGGCAAATCGTTTTTGAAAACAGATTTTTTTGAAAGAAGTGCCAAACATGGACTGCTTTGCCAGATACAGAGTCGCCACCTAAATATTTTATTTTTGGAAAATTTAGGAAACCTTGACTCGGTGCCAAAGGCCACGTGTCCGTCATCACCAAAGTTGCCTCGGCTCGGGAACTTGGGTACGATAGAAGGTCACTGTGAGCACCCGCCGCCTACCAAAGACCGGCCTCTACTAACCATGATATCTGTTTTTGAAAACATTGTGCGTTCTTATTCCGGTTTATTAGCCTAGGTTACTATGTGATGCGCACAGCATACAAGTATAGACTGGGTCGCCTGAAGTGGAACAAAACACGTCATGTTTGTTTGTTTGAAAAATGGTTTGCTACCCGCAGGTAGGCTTGAAATGTAGATTTAGCCACCCTTGGGTGGGCTTAAAACACTTGATGAATTGTTCCACTCCAAGTAACTCAACCTCCACCCACAAGTATTCAAGGCATTTATATCACATAAGCACATAGCCTCATGGTAAGCATGCTATTCATGGCAACACTCACACGCATGCAAGGATGCTAAAGCATAAAAACTCACCGAGTACTCCAAGCCAAAACAGAAGCTCATTAGAAATCCATGCATGATCCTAGATGCACAGAATTGCCTAATGCAACACATGCAAAGATGCAAACTATAGCAGGCTCGGCTATTCTAAACATGGCATGTGATGATGCTACAACTAACACATATTCAATTTGGAATTGAAATACAAATGCAGTTTGTATGATGCGCCGAGCTCGGTGCGTGCAAAACAGATGAATGATGCAAACATGCTGTCATACTGTATGCTAATTGAAATATGCCCTATATCTAACCATCATAAGCAGGTAAATAAAAGGGAAGAAAGACGTGGGGTTGGAAGACATACATCACACTCACCCACACTTATTACAATTATGCCCTCGCGCAGAGGGTCCAAATAAATAATACAGTCCCAAAATAAAAGAATAATACAGTCCAAAATATACAGTCCAAATAATATACAAATCCCTAATTAATTAACAAATTAACTAAGAAAAATAAAACTGGCATGCAAGCTAGGGACTGCCTTGATTCTGCTCCGGATGATGGAATGATGCATGTTTGGGCTGCTTTGCGCGAAAATCCACGTCGATGCCCCGATTAGCCTATGTTTTGCAATGTTTCTTGAAAAGCGCTCCAAGCTCCGAAAAGTTGCTGATTCTTCATTTTACTGCAACAGAGAGCAGGAAAGGGGCATAGCAATGTATTTCACAAATATATGCATGCCTCGATCCTCGTGCCACCAATCACGCATCTCGATGCATGATGGCCGAGGAGCTGAATTGCACAACTCAATATAGAATGAATGCACATGAAAACTACAACAAAACCTAACTCCATCATGGATAATCCGGAGTGTCGGTGACTTAGGAATTGAGACCCACTCCGTCACTCGGAGTACGGAACGCACCTCGTTTCCCGTGCCCGGGCTAACTCCTATCCCGAACATGATGCAATGTGCATGGCATGCATGAAATGCAACTAACATACAATCATAACATTCACAATGCTATGGAATGGCATACACGCTAAACGAGGTAATACATAACCAAGCATACACAATGCTATGGATGAAATGGCATACGCAATGCAATAATGGGCTTACACCAACATGAGAGAGCCTCAGCTACACTCACATAAGAGGCCATCAGATGAAAACAAGACACCTCGAAATGCGTGCACGCGTGCACGCAAACCGAGAACGGACCCTCAGGCACCGAAATGTCACTTTAATGAGACATGGCAAAGACACGGAATATGGTATGCTAACATGCAAAAATCAGTGGCAAAACGAGGGGCAAAACAGCCCCAAAACAAGGCGAAATGACACCCGATGCACGGAATCTCTCCCGAAATGCAAAACTAGGTACATGAAATGGCCTACAGCTATACTAAACATGCATAATCTGGACATGGAGTGCAAAATCAGAAGCAAGGAAGCCCAAAAATAAGCATTTTTACAGTACAAAACATGGCCAAACAGCAAGCACAAGTAGGGCTAAAATGGCATACAAAAATGGCTCCGCAAGGGAGGCAATGAAGCAAGTGGTAGATGCAAAGCCCAAACAGGAAAATACCCTTCTAAAACACTGGAGAGGGACCAAAAATATGAACATTAACAGTAGCTGACAAGCCCCAAATCAGTTTTCAAACATGCTCAAAATGCAATACAAGATATAGGCCAACAAAGGGGTATAACATGAAGTATACAAAAAATTCCTCAAAAAGCCAAAGACCCTTAATGAAACATTCCAAGAAGGTCAAAATATAGCCACTCTTAGTTCTGATCATGGCCTAAAAACAGAAGCAAGGTGAGCTAACAAAGCATGCAAAAATAGGGACCAAAGAGGGGTGATGAAGCAAGTGATACATGGAGGTCCCAAAAAAGGTTGATCCCTTCTTCAATGTTGAAGAGGGGCTCAAAATAGGCCTATTTAAAGTTTACATCAGACCCCAAAACAGATCACACACAAGCTAAAAATATCATGCAAGAAAATGGCATTCAAGAGGGTATTGAAGCAAGTGCAACATGGGGGTCCCAAACAGTGTTGAGCCCTTAAAAAAACATGAAAAATGGCTCAAAATAAGCCTAATTCTAGTTAGGGTCGGAGACCAAAACAATAAGCAAAGAGGGCTAAGAAATGTTGCAAAAATGAGACCAAAAAGAGGGGAAATGGACTTACCCTTGTAGACCAACCCTTTTGCTGCCTCTTGGACCAAAAATGTTGCCTCCTAGCCTCTAAAAAACTCCCCATGCTTCTGGAAATGGAGTAGTGGTGCTAGGTGGTGATGAAGAAAGGGTGTAGAACTTGGAAGATTTTGAGGGTTTGGAGCTTGGGGTGAGGGAAGAAGGGAGATACAATGCAAGAGCTCCAAGGGGGATTTTTCTAACCAAAAAACCAGAGCTGGAGGCTCTGTTATATAGGCAAAATGAGGGGAAAAATGGGGGGAAAAAAGGGGGGGAAAATGCATCAAGTTTCTCCCCAAAAGTTGGCCTCCCCGGATACACAATCTGGGAGGGAAAGGAATACATATTTGGAAGGAACAGGACCCAAGGAACATGGCCGGCCAGTTATTGGGGTTGCAGGTGGTCGGCTAGCTACTTTTTTTGGCTTTTCTGGCCGGCCGGCTACTTTCAGGACAAAAAACATGGACTTCCGGAAAGAAAAGTGGCCGGTGGGTGTTTGGGAAGTCCAAATATGGCCGTTCAAGTGTCCAAATTGAAGCCCCGGAAGTGATCTTTCCAATGGCGCAAACCTTGCATCAAAATTCCTCCTGTGGAAAAAGTTCTGCCCGTTTCTGTGAAGCCGCGCAGATTCGGTCCCAACTAGAGTGATACCCTACTTCAATCAACGATATCTCCCCTATCTGGAATTGGATTTAGGAGATTCTTGAGTGCAAAATGAAGCCCCGGGAGTAAGATTTATAACGGTGGTGGCCTCATAGCTTGATTCCAAGTATCCAAATGAATAGGCCCGATTCGGCGAGGGCTGCTCGACTCTCTCTTAACGGTTCATGCCCATTTTCTCCCCCGACTGGATTTCTTCCCTCTTCTCTTCTTTTCTTTAACTTCAAACCCCTAAGTAAGGTGTTTTGAAAGATTTTTCAAAGATTTCATCTCTCTTTCGTTCATTTCCACTTTGTCCTTGCTCGGTTTACCGAAAAACGCGACATTTGACAAAAGGCGAGCCTCGGAACATCGCAGAAACTTTATTTCAAAAATGTTTTGAAAGAGAGGGTGTTAAGGTCTAAAAACCATTCAAAATAACTTTGGTCCAAAATGGGGCGTGAAGTTGGGATTTGTTCCTCTCTCTTTGTCGAATAAATTGCACTTTTCCCCTGCATAACTTTCTCCACCATGTAAACCATCAATCGCGTCGAAGTCTTATGGACGGTCAAAAATAGGGTGTCTACAGTTGCCCCTCTTTGACAGAACTCGAAATTCAAGAAGTGACAGGAGTGAATGTCAAAGCTCAGAGACGACCCATTTTTGACAAGGCCGAAGACTTGGACAAACAAACAGAAATATAGATAAATAAATGGTTGTGCCCGCAGGCTGCCTACGTATCCCTTTGCAAGGAATCAAACCAGCGTAGTTCAGGGGCAGGATGCAAAATGATATGCAGGAAGATTTTGATAATTGGACTTACACGCTACGCGAAGCCGGTTAGATAATTGGACTTATACGCTACGCAAAGCCGGTTTGAAGATTGCACTTATACGCTACGCGAAGCCGGTTTGATGATTGCACTTATACGCTACGCGAAGCCGGTTTGATGATTGGACTTATAAGCTACACGAAGCCAGTTTGAAGATCGGACTTACACGCTACGCGAAGCCGGTTTGATGATTGGACTTATACGCTACGCGAAGCCGGTTTGAAGATTGGACTTATATGCTACGCGAAGCCGGTTTGAAGATTGGGGATTCATGCAATGCACTGTAATGTAGTGGTTAAAATGCAATGTGATAGCTAGGAAAAGGGAGGTACCTTACAGGGGCAATTGGCAATGACTTACCTCGGCAATGTCCTACCTTATGCTGATGTGTGAATCTTCCGCTTCTTCTTGGTTGAACCACAGGTACTACTTTTCTTCCTGACTATGGTCGCAGCTTTCCCTATTCTCCAACAGGGTGACAGACTAGGTTGATTCAAGATCGACTGAGGCGCATACACATGCTATCTCAATCTATGGGGCTGCCATACAGATTTCAAGCCGAGGATATACCCCTGGGTATTTAAACCAGACTTTAGTCTCGGAAATCCCGAACCTTTCCGTTCTAGGCATAAACCATTCAAACTCTAGTTTCCACCGTCTCAGTTGGTCTCCTAGGAACTCACCGCTAACACAAAGTGGTGGCTATACTGCAGACCATCGAAGTCGTTCGGGCACGACAAACACCAAAGGAATTGCACCTTTAGAGTATTTAAGGTCTCCTAGACCAGGCAATAAAATAGATATGATGCAATGGATGTGATAGATGTGATGCAATAGATAATAGATGCGATGCAACAGAGAGTATAATAGATGCAAAATGGTGACATACTCCAACCGCGCTGGACTCGTGAGAGGAGAGAGAACAAAGAAAACCAATCAGGCGCGTTCCACGCAACCTAAGATAAATTCCAGACACGCTGAAAATCGTGTGAGGAAGGGGACACTCAACACACGTTGATAATCGTGAGAGGAGGTCCAAAAACAGCCCGCCCAGCACGTCTACAACGCAACCTGGGATAAATTCCAAACACGCTGAAATCGTGTGAGGAAAAGAACACTCTAACCACACTGAAATCGTGAGAAGAGGTCCAAAAACAACCGCCCAGGTGCATACACACCACAACCTGAGATAGATTCCAAACACGCTGAAATCGTGTGAGGAAGAACTAAACTCTAACCACACTGAAATCGTGAAAAGAGGTCAAAACAACCGCCCAGGTGCATACACAACGTAACCTACGATAGATTCCAAACACGCTGAAATCGCGTAAGGAACGGGACACTCAAACCACACTGAAATCGTGAGAGGAGGTCCAAAAACAACCACCCAGGTGCATACACAACACAACCTGAGATAAAATCCAAACACGCTGAAATTGCGTAAGGAACGGGACACTCAAACCACGCTGAAATCGTGAGAGGAGGTCCAAAAACAACCGCCCAGGTGCATACACAACACAACCTGAGATAAAATCCAAACACGCTGAAATCGCGTAAGGAACGGGACACTCAAACCACGCTGAAATCGTGAGAAAAGGTCCAAAAACAACCGCCCAGGTGCATACACAACACAACCTGAGATAAAATCCAAACACGCTGAAATCGTGTGAGGAAGAACCAAACTCTAACCACGCTGAAATCGTGAGAAGAGGTCCAAAAACAACCGCCAGTCGTACGGCGCAACTCGAGATAGATTCCAAACACGTTGAAATCGCGTAGGAAAGAACCAAACTCTAACCACGCCAAATCGTGAAAAGAGGTCAAACAACTCGAGCGTGTTCCACACAACCTAAGTTAAGTCCCGGGGACAACGATCCTAAACGCCGCCAGAAAAGAATAAACAATAAGAGATATCACAAGATGCAAAGAAATGCAATAAGTGCGATGAAACGAGTGCACAATACAAGACTTGGCACACAGCTTATGACATAGCATTCCATGCATTTGGCACACACTCACAACACGACACTCTCATAGTTAGGCGCCGCAACTCATAACACAAAATTTCGCTCAATCTGGGCACACAACTCTTTTGGGGCACACAAGCATTTCGCACGCACTCATCTTGGGCACGCAACAGATCTTGGGCACGCAGCAGATCTCGGGCAGACAGCGCATTCTTCAGGCACACAGCTCATTTGGGCACATAGTATATTTCCGGGCACACAGCTCGTTTTTCGGGCGCACAACTCATTTTGAACATACAGGATGCAATGACAGAACTTGCAGAAGTTGAAACAATCTCAGATGCCTAACATTTTCCCTCATTTCTTTTGCTTTGCAGCCTGGAACTTTCACAGCTTCAGATAGGTCATGGTTTTACTGTTCTCACATGACCTAGGTTGAACCCTGCGGTTTTATGAAAGAACAAATTCTATTTTGCACAAATGTGGAGAACGGCACGGCACGGCACTCGGAGCACAAAACGATTTTATTTTTGAAATTGAGAGATGAGTTTTCGATCAGGTATTGAGCCTACGACTGGACACAGCAAAATGACTCAACACGGAAATAAAAGGCACACAACCTAGACACATCGAGTAACACTTGAAACGACTCAAAACAAGAATTGAGATAAAAAAGACACGACACTCAGACGTGCACAGGGAGCCTGTTTCACCGGGTAGTGTTTCCCACCCTTTCTCATTTGTGGTTCTCACATCACTCGGCCCTCAAGCTCTGTTTTTCTGAAAAAGCCCTTTTCTCACTTTTTCTCTCATCGCACATCTCTCTATTCTTCAATCTCTTATTTTTCAATCCCTCCCCTGGGTGGTTGATGGATAAACAGCAAGTTGAAGGCTCTCGCCCCTAGCACTCAGCTAGATTCTTCTTTCTTCCGCTCACAGCTAGTGAATTCCTCCCACAGAGGGGTTGCGCTACAACTGGGTGTGTAGCAAATCTGCAGCTAGCATCGGTTGATGATGCTTTGCTGGGGAGTTTGGACGTGATAAGATCTGTCCAGATGATGAAGTGGAATATCTTGCCTCATTCCAGTTCGTGCTTCGCACTTGGCTCGACACCTCGTTGCTTGGAGGATACGAGAGCTTTCAGTCTTTTGTCGTTAACTTCAATTACGCCCTTCTTGGCAGGTAGAGTGCCCTTCTTGGCGAGTAGGGTGCCCTTTCTGGCGAGTATGTTGACAATGGGGAAAAGACAGAACACCTGACTCAACTGTGCCCCTAGTTCATTATTTCGACCATTTTTTTGTTTTTGCTTTCCACTAAAACAGTTTTGACCAAAATGAGAGTTAGATCAACATGCTTGTTCGATTTTTGATTTAAAATCATGCAAGTTAGGCTATAAGAACTGAAAATTTTCCGTTTTTGGGTCCATGAAAAGGGTCCAGTTTTGGAAAAGATAGAATGATTTTCGAGAAAATAGTCAACCTCAGTAAAAATTCTCAAAAGCTATTTTTGCAATCGGCCACTACTCAACGAGCATAGAACCCACTCTCGAGATGCACAACCTCAGATCCGAAGGAAAATTGCCCCTTGCTTGAAGAGAGTTGCATGGCAACGGAAAGTTGCCCCTTGTTTGAACGGCACCGCGGCACATTGAATGGCAACGGAAAGTTGCCCCTTGTTTGACTGGTGCCGCAGCACACTGAATGGCAACGGAAAGTTGCCCCTTGTTTGGATAGCACCGCGGCGCATTGTAGTCAGTCCTCAGAGTGACGAACACAACCAAATCCTCAGATACAGAGAAGACAAAGATGACCAGAACCAACGCATGGACACAATCAAATTGAAGTGTTTTACGGCTGGACTTCAGAATAAAGTTGCCTACGTATCCCAAACATGGGAATCAAGCCTTACGTAGTTCAGGGTTAAGGTACACTCGGGTATTTAACCTCTCTTTTTTATGCTCTAACTTTTGCCAAGGCGCTTGTTGTAGGTTGTCAACCTTGCAAGCTTTGTTTTTCTTTTCTTTTCATTCTTTTGTTTTCATTTTCATTTCTTTTCTTCTTCTTTTTTTCCTTTTTTTTTTTCTCTTTTTCTCTTTTTTTTTGTATTTTTCTCTTTTTTTTTTCTTTTTGCATTTTTTTTATATATATATTTTTTGTCTTGCTCTAACTTTTGCCTGGGTCGCCCTTTCGGGTTTTCGGCCCAGCGAGCCTCTCAAAGGGTAAAAGTGTAGCTGGTCCATGCCAAATGGTTTTGAGATCCTGAAGTCATCTGAATCCCGGAAAATGACTGTTGTATTGATTCGCAGAAAGATCCATCTTTGGCTCTTCGAGCATATCGAACAGTTTTGCCCCTAGTTCGAGGGGTGCTTCTGATTTAGCTTCGCAAGCTTTTCTGAAGAGGTCTGATCTTCTTGATCTGACTTTGGTGCCTCTTGTTCGAGGGCTGCTTCAAATCTGGCCACACAGGCCTCACATCGTAGTTGACCGTTGAACCTTCTGAATTCAAGTTCAAGGTTTGGAAGCAAAAGGGGTTGAGTTTCGAGGCTGAGAGCGATCCTAGGCTGCACAATCTCAAGAGCGACTCCACATAGGTCTTCGCAGGACTGCGCAAAACATTTTGTTTTTGAAAATTTTTAATAAGGCGACAAATCGCTCGCGCTGAAAATAGTGTGAAACCAGTCTAGATCAAGCCAGGGTCCTTCTTAGTACTCACTCCAACAAGCATGATTTCATTCATTAAGGGCTTAGCACGCCTCTCTTTCTCTCAGTTTGATCAAAGTTTTGAAAATCCCGAGGAATTCCTCCCTCTTTGTTTTTACCGCAGTGTTCAAAGGGTTTCGAAAAACTCAGGTCATTACAATGACTTCAAGGCACAAGAGAGCAGGTGGAATGCACTTCCATTTCATTCAAATCCCGGCACAACTAGCACACGACAGAAGCAAATGTGAGAGCGTGAAAATCACTGCTGTTTCATTCAAAATCTGTTGGCGTAACTAGCTCCCTGGCAGAAACAGACTCAAAACAAAACAAAAAGACAAACGCGAAACAAAATGGTGACGCCCGAGGTAACACCCCTGGAATCACCCGACTCCTATACAACAGGACTGACTCGATACAACAAGACAGACCTAAAACAAAAGAGACTGACTCAAAACAAAAAGACAGACTCAAAACAAAACAACAAAATTGACCCAATACCCAAGTCAGAAAACACAAAAACTGGTATTTGCACATTGCTCAAAACAGTGCGTGCCATCCATCATATTTGGAGTAAACTGAGCGCTGCCCGCAGGTGATTCATCCCTCGATCACATCACATTATCCCCCACAAGTTCACTAATCAAGTGCCGATAGACTTTGCAGAGCTTGGCGGGAAGACAACCCCATTGTCAAACAGATCCTGTACTTCATGGCGAAGATGGAAACAGTTGTCGGTAGTATGGCCAGTTTGCTGATGGTATGCACAGTACTGGGTAGCATCATGTGTAGTCGAAAGAGGGTTCGGGAGAGGCCGAGGCTCAAGGGGTTTGAGATGGCCTTGTCCAACAAGGATTTGGAAAGCTTTGGATAAAGGCATGTGGAGGGCATGGAAGACCCTCTGACCTCGGGGTTGGTACTTCTGGGTTTGTGGATTTCTGCTGGGCGCACCAGCAAAGGGATTGGCAGGTGCTGGCCTGGTTTGCTGATCTCTTCTAAGTGGAGGATTATAGCTGAAAGGAACATTTCTGATACAACGACCCTTCTCCCGGCTTGCCCCTTGATTCAAACTGCCCCCGACTTGAGTGGCGAAAATGCCGTCCACAGTTTTTGCAACAACTGCGAGCACTTGCTCTTTGTTCAGTCCCTCGGCTTTCAAAGCCTCAACAGCCAACAGAAGATGCTCATGGGGATCCATGTCCACCCCTATCTTGTTCTTTCCACTCGCCTCCACTTTGCCAAGGGATTGGCATTCCTCAAATACAGCCCGTTCCAAGATCGGGAAACCTTTTGTCGTGAAACTCCTAGCATGTGCTGTGGTCGATGATGGAGCCAATGTCCCAGAGGCTAGATCTGTTACAGTTCTTT
This sequence comes from Camellia lanceoleosa, assembly GCA_025200525.1. Classification (NCBI taxonomy): domain Eukaryota; kingdom Viridiplantae; phylum Streptophyta; class Magnoliopsida; order Ericales; family Theaceae; genus Camellia; species Camellia lanceoleosa. The sequence goes on from CM045768.1 coordinate 91,589,373, forward strand.
GAAGATCTTCGATCATTCTCTTTAGCTCAGAAGTAGTGGGCTCACGGGTTTGAGATGATTGGGGTTTAGGTGCATCCATCATGCATAAGTCCATGCTTTCTGGAATGAACACCTCAGGCTTGGGTAGATGGGCTGGGGTGATGTATATGCTGGGGTTAAAGGTCGTTGGTAGTGTATGGATGAGGTTGAGGTGGGGAGGTGACAAGTCAGTACTAACCTGAGGTCCTTTGGGTGGAGCTAGGGTCTCTTCGTCAATAAGATCCTGAATCTTATGACGGAGGCGGATGCAACGGTTCGTATCATGACCGTGCTGCTGATGGTAGGCACAGTATTTAGCTGGGTCATATCTTGTTGGAAGAGGGTTTGGAAGGGATTGGGGTTCTAGGAGTTCTAGGTGCCCCTCTTCTTACAACTTTTTCAAAGCTTGGGAGAGACTCATGTAAAGAGGATGGAATTTTCGGGCTTGGGGTCGAGTTGAAGTGGTTGGTTTTTGGTCATTGAGGGAAGTGGTGATAGTGTCTACTTCTGAGCATTTCGCAACTGTGCTACCATCAGTAGTAGCATTGGAACTGCGAGCAACATTCCTCTTCAAAGGCCCATTATCTTCTGCAAAGATCCCTTTTCTGATGGTATCCTCAATTTGAATCCCCATTTCATGAAGGGCTGGAAAAGTAAACAGAGGTAGAACGACCATCTTTTGCAGCAACTCGCCATGCAGATTCCGAACAATCATCCTAATCTGATCTTTGTCGGAAGGCCTTGTAGTCATCATTGAGGCCTTTGCTCTCCATCTCGTCACGAACTCTGAGAAACCCTCCCTTGGCTCTTGGCGGGTGACTTCAAGATCACGAGTTGTGACCTCAATCTGTGTGTTGTAAGAATATTGAGCACTAAAGGCCTCAGCCAGCTCTTCCCAGTTCTGTTTCATAGAGTTTTCTAATTTTGCATACTAGATTGCGGCCATCCCAGACAAGGTTCAGCCGAATAGTGACAATTTCTGGGCTGTGGTCAAACCCATTGGCCTCAAGATATCAGAAAACAGTTGGAGGTGCACCATTGAGTCTTCAGAGCCATCGAACCGATCGATATGCGGCATTTTAAACCGCTCCGGTAATGTTACCACTGAGTCGGTATAACCATTCTCTATATCAGGAATAGAGTGGGCCCCCTGAGACTTTTTGAACAATTTCTCAAGCTTGCTCACTTTCAATGTTGTGGGGTCCGTCTCAAACTCAAAGGGGGAGTCTGGTAGGTTGGTGAGTGTTTTAGATAGCTGGGGTAGAACCGGGGGCGGAGCTGGCCCGACTGGAATGTCCGTATCTGCCTGGACATTTGGTGTCTCCTCGGGTGTTGGAACTCTGGGTGGGGGGGAGCCTGGTGTGAAGTGGATACCCCAGTTTGCTACTCTAGCCTGGCAGTTGTCTCTGCCTGTTGGGCTATAATCTCGACCTGGCTTTTGGCAAATTCTGACGGCAAAGGCGTCTCCGCATGAGTTTCATACTTTCTTGGAGTTGACGCATCATTTCCTCCATCCCTGCCATATTGCCCTAGTCTAACTGAACAACTGGTATAACTGTCCCTGACTGGCCTTTTTACCGTGCCTTTGGTGAAGGAACACTGATTGCCCTCGAACTGAATCTCTGACTCGACAAAGTCTATCAGCACAAGTCTAATGATCCTCGGGGGATATTAGAGCCTTCCGAAGCTATGGTTCCAAGACTACCTAGCAAAAGAGAAAACATGCAGCATCTCAGCCTGATGTTTACCAAAACAGATACGGGCCTAGCAAGATGACTGTGCCCTCTACTGAATCCTGCCCCAAATTCTGCCTCAAAACCGAATCTGATACCCGCAGATAACTGATTCCTAAAATACCGATACTGGTGCCCGCAGGCCCGATGTCCAAACTTGCAAACTGATACATGCATTCTTGTAGAGACGCACTCTAAAAGCACATAACAGATAAGTGAGAGCCAAAACACCCCTATGTTGAGGGAAGGTTTCCCTGTCCTATTTTTGTCAGGAACTAGGGTTTCACTACGCACGCAGCGGTTTCAAACAACCTATATCGGGTAAGCAACCTGTCCTAGTTTGGAATGGTCACTATGGATTTCGATATGCACTAGGTCGAATGGTCAAAAAGGGTGCCCCGGTAAAACCGGGGTTTGTGTTCCCATACTGGCAGAGCCCATAACCGGTCAGCCTTATGGACATGCCTTGAATAGACAAGCCTCCGGCAAACCGCTCAGGAATAGCAGATGGCAAACACGGTGTCCTAGGCGCACCAATGCAAATGCAATGCAAAGAAACACACAAGTGTAGTCAAAACAAGATATTACGAGTTCGAGTCAAGTTCTCTAAATCCCCAGCAAAGTCGCCAGAAACTGTAACAAGCCCGCGGGGGACATCGCTACAGGTCGGACTCAATTTTTGTAGTCACAGTTCTTAATCTCGAACCAAAGAGTCCAAATCCGGCAAATCGTTTTTGAAAGCAGATTTTTTTGAAAGAAGTGCCAAACATGGACTGCTTTGCCAGATACAGAGTCGCCACCTAAATATTTTATTTTTGGGAAATTTAGGAAACCCTGACTTGGTGCCAAAGGCCACGTGTCCGTCATCACCAAAGTTGCCTCGGCTCGGGAACTTGGGTACGATTGGGGAAGGTCACTTCGTGAGCACCCCCGCTCGCCCGGTCAAAGACCGGCCTCTACTAACCATGATATCTGTTTTTGAAAACATTGTGCGTTCTTATTCCGGTTTATTAGCCTAGGTTACTATGTGATGCGCACAGCATACAAGTATAGACTGGGTCGCCTGAAGTGGAACAAAACACGTCATGTTTGTTTGTTTGAAAAATGGTTTGCTACCCGCAGGTAGGCTTGAAATGTAGATTTTGCCACCCTCGAGTGGGCTTAAAACACTTGATGAATTGTTCCACTCCAAGTAACTCAACCTCCACCCACAGGCATTCAAGGCAGTTATATCACATAAGCACATAGCCTCATGGTAAGCATGCTATTCATGGCAACACTCACACGCATGCAAGGATGCTAAAGCATAAAAACTCACCGAGTACTCCAAGCCAAAATAGAAGCTCATTAGAAATCCATGCATGATCCTAGATGCATAGAATTGCCTAATGCAACACATGCAAAGATGCAAACTATAGCAGGCTCGGCTATTCTAAACATGGCATGTGATGATGCTACAACTAACACATATTCAATTTGGAATTGAAATACAAATACAATTTGTATGATGCGCGGAGCCCGGTGCGTGTAAAACAGATGAATGATGCAAACATGCTGTCATACTGTATGCTAATTGAAATATGCCCTATATCTAACCATCATAAGCAGGTAAATAAAAGGGAAGAAAGACGTGGGGTTGGAAGACATACATCACACTTACCCACACTTATTACAATTATGCCCTCGCGCAGAGGGTCCAAATAAATAATACAGTCCCAAAATAAAAGAATAATCTGATTCCAAAATATACAAATTCAAATAATATACAAATCCCTAATTAATTAACAAATTAACTAAGAAAAATAAAATGCATGCAAGCCGTGGACCGCCTTTGATTCGCTCCGGATGATGGAATGATGCATGTTTGAAACGCTTATGCTGAAATCCTGACGATGCCCCGATTAGCCTCTATTTTGCAATGTTTCTTGAAAAGCGCGCCAAGCTCCGAAAAGTTGTTGATTCTTTATTTTGCTGCAATAGAGAGCAGGAAAGGGGCATAGCAATGTATTTCACAAATATATGCATGCCTCGATCCTCGTGCCACCAATCACGCATCTCGATGCATGATGGCCGAGAAGCCGAATTGCACAACTCAATATAGAATGAATGCACATGAAAACTATAACAAAACCTAACTCCATCATGGATAATCCGGAGTGTCGGTGACTTGGGAATTGAGACCCGCTCCGTTACTCGGAGTACGGAACGCACCTCGTTTCCCGTGCCCAGCCTAACTCCTATCCCAAACACGATGCAATGTGCATGACATGCATGAAATGCAACTAACATACAATCCTAACATTCACAATACTATGGAATGGCATACACGCTAAACGAGGTAATACATAACCAAGCATACACAATGCTATGGATGAAATGGCATACGCAATGCAATAATGGGCTTACACCAACATGAGAGAGCCTCAGCCACACTCACATAAGAGGCCATCAGATGAAAACAAGACACCTCGAAATGCGTGCACGCGTGCACGCAAACCGAGAACGGACCCTCAGGCACCGAAATGCCACTCTAATGAGACATGGCAAAGACACGGAATATGGTATGCTAACATGCAAAAATCAGTGGCAAAACGAGGGGAAAAACAGCCCCGAAACGAGGCGAAATGACACCCGATGCACGGAATCTCTCCCGAAATGCAAAACTAGGTACATGAAATGGCCTACAGCTATACTAAACATGCATAATCTGGACATGGAGTGCAAAATCAGAAGCAAGGAAACCCCAAAATAAGCATTTTTACAGTACAAAACATGGCCAAACAGCAAGCACAAGTAGGGCTAAAATGGCATACAAAAATGGCTCCGCAAGGGAGGCAATGAAGCAAGTGGTAGATTCAAAGCCCAAACAGGAAAATACCCTTCTACAAAACTGGAGAGGGACTAAAAATATGAACATTTACAGTAGATGACAAGCCCCAAATCAGTATAAAAACATGCTCAAAATGCAATACAAGATATAGGCCAACAAAGGGGTATAACATGAAGTATACAAAAAATTCCTCAAAAATCCAAAGACCCTTAATGAAACATGCCAAGAAGGTCAAAATATAGTCACTTTTAGTTCTGATCATGGCCTAAAAACAGAAGCAAGGTGAGCTAACAAAGCATGCAAAAATAGGGACCAAAGAGGGGTGATGAAGCAAGTGATACATGGAGGTCCCAAATAAGGTTAAGCCCTTCTTCAATGTTGAATAGGGGCTCAAAATAGGCCTATTTAAAGTTTACATCAGACCCCAAAACAGATCACACACAAGCTAAAAATATCATGCAAGAAAATGACATTCAAGAGGGTATTGAAGCAAGTGCAACATGGGGATCCCAAACAGTGTTGAGCCCTTAAAAAAACATCAAAAATGGCTCAAAATAAGCCTAGTTCCAGTTAGGGTCGGAGCCCAAAACAGTAAGCAAAGAGGGCTAAGAAATGTTGCAAAAATGTGACCAAAAAGAGGGGAAATGGATTTACCCTTGTAGACCAACCCTTTTGCTGCCTCTTGGACCAAAAATGTTGCCTCCTAGCCTCTGAAAAACTCCCCAAGCTGCTAGAAATGGAGTAGTGGTGGTGGTGCTAGGTGGTGATGAAGAAAGGGTGTAGAACTTGGAAGATTTTAAGGGTTCGGAGCTTGGGGTGAGGGAAGAAGGGAGATACAATGCAAGAGCTCCAAGGGGGATTTTTATAACCAAAAAACCAGAGCTGGAGGCTCTGTTATATAGGCAAAAAGAGGGGGAAAATGGGGGGAAAAAGGAGGGGGGGAAATGCATCAAGTTTCCCCCCAAAAGTTGGCCTCCCCGGATACACAATCTGGGGGGGAAATGAATACATATTTGGAAGGAACAGGACCCAAGGAACATGGCCGGCCAGTTATTGGGGTTGCAGGTGGCCGGCCGGCCACTTTTTTTGGCTTTTCTGGCCAGCCAGCTACTTTCAGGACAAAAAACATGGGCTTCCGGAAAGAAAAGTGGCCGGTGGGTGTTTGGGAAGTCCAAATGTGGCCGTTCAAGTGTCCAAATTGAAGCCCCGGAAGTTAGATTTCCAATGGCGCAAGCCTTGCATCAAAATTCATCCTGTGGAAAAAGTTATGCCCGTTTCCGTGAAGCCGCGCAGATTCGGTCCCAACCAGAGTGATACCCTACTTCAATCAACGATATCTCCCCTATCCGGAATTGGATTTAGGAGATTCTTGAGTGCAAAATGAAGCCCCGGGAGTAAGATTTCTAACGGTGGTGCCCTCATAGCTTGATTCCAAGTATCCAAATAAATAGGCCCGATTCGGCGAGGGCTGCTCGACTCTCTCTTAACGGTTCATGCCCATTTTCTCCCCCGACTGGATTTCTTCCCTCTTCTCTTCTTTTCTTTAACTTCAAACCCCTAAGTAAGGTGTTTTGAAAGATTTTTCAAAGATTTCATCTCTCTTTCGTTCATTTCCACTTTGTCCTTGCTCGGTTTACCGAAAAACGCGACGTTTGACAAAAGGCAAGCCTCGAAACATCGCAGAAACTTTATTTCAAAAATGTTTTGAGAGAGAGGGTGTTAAGGTCTAAAAACCATTCAAAATAGCTTTGGTCCAAAATGGGGCGTGAAGTTGGGATTTGTTCCTCTCTCTTTGTCGAAGAAATTGCACCTTTCCCCTGCACAACTTTCTCCACCATGTAAACCATCAGTCGCGTCGAAGTCTTATGGACGGTCAAAAATGGGGTGTTTACAGGTATTTATTTATTTTTGGGATTAAAGGTTTTACATGCTATAGATTCATGTGCTAGAAATCATTGAATGTATATTTGCATGTGGAATTATTTTGTATGACCCTCATGAGTCAAGTAATGTAAAGGTTGGTGAATTGCTTCTTTTCTTATAATGAACGTTGGTTTATGTACTTTAATGGTGTTATAAATTTCGGGGCGTTATAACTTGGTATCAAAGCTACTGGGTTTGAATACTTGGAGCTCACGGGAGGTGGTTGTTTTACCACAAGGGGTTCATTTCACATGATTAGGAGATATTGCACATTTTGTGAAGCATGTTTATATGGCTAGATGGGTATGGGATTGGACTTTTGGGATGTTGTTTGTGTCTATTAAATTCCTTAAGGTTTTATTAGAAGGGTACTTGATCAATACTCGTTCTACTAAGAACTCTTAGTCTTTCGTGGGACAAATTTCATCATAAAAGAATAATCCGTATGTGCTTACGCGACTAAGTGCTTATGTGGAGTGAAATTAAATTATTTGTATGGTAGAGAAATATATAGAATTGTTGTTGTCCAAAAATTAATATTAGAACCGACCCACAATCCACACGCACAACCCACACCCGCGCGTGTGTGGTGGTTTGAACCAAGGTTCACTTTGTCCATAACTTCTCCCTTCTACAAACTTGGGGTGCCCTTTGGGGCCCAACCCAAGTGTTGCCACATAAAACTTATATACACACATAAGTTCTCTTAAATTTCTAATGTGGGATAACCATTTCAAGGAAACTCACATTTTACTTCTTCAATTTCCTATTCCACGAACCGGAAAACAACGTCAACTTCCCATTCACTCATAAATGGTTTTGACGAACTGTCTTCACAGTGTGACTTGCCATGCGGCAAGAAACACGTCATCTCTTTGGACCCACCCAAAAGACGTGTGGGACCCACTCAATTTTGGGCCCAAAGTTTGCCCAAAATAAGCCTATAAAAACCATAATTTTCCAACACACCATTCTTGAATATGAGATTTATAAGTAAATTTTCCTTAATTTAACACGTCTTCATTTGTCTTGATACATTTTGTATTTAAGATTAATTTTTTTAAACTCAAATTTCAAAGAAAAGTCCTTTGAAATTAAACGAATAATTTTCTCCAATAATTTTAACCAGTATTCATCTAAGCACAAATCTTACCAATCAAATTCAAATTTTTAGAGCCTTTATCAACTTAAATGGAACATAGAAAATAATCTCTGCATTGTAGTTTTCTCTGCATAGTAACAAGGGAATATTACCTGTACTATGGAAATTTAAGAAACTATTTACACATTACTGATAAATTTTATAAATATTAAAATATAAAATAATAATTTTTTTCATTAATTAGTAATTAATTTTTAAAAAATGCACTAATATGTATTTTTTCTAGTAACAAACTAGTATGTACCTATTGTCAGCCAATCATTGACTTTTAACTTCAACATTATAAATGAAACAAATAAATATTTTGAGGACATTGCAAAGTGCAAACTACCTGTTTTACTAGTCATATTTTGTATATAAGTATTGCTATTCAAGATTAAAAATTAGACTCAATTTTTAAATTTAGTGATGTGACAATCAACTAGGATATTAAAGGTGACACTCTCTCTCGGTTACAACTCCACTCCATTTCTAGGGGAATTGGAGGGTCTTCCATTCTTTCATGTCAAAGTGACACGTGGACACTTAATACATTTAATGGTCAAGATCTTAGACAAATTAATCAACTCATTTATTATGCTTAAACAATGCTTTTTTGAATCAAATTCTTAGTAATGAAATGGAGCCTTCATCCATTATCACTCAAAGTTGTCAGCCAAGATTTTCAACGTTTGCCAAGATCAACAGATTTCTTCATCTTCTTCACAATATTGTCCACAACAATAAACATAATTTGATAAGTTAATCAAATAGGGTACTTGATTGGACAATTTGAGAAATTAGTAGATACAAAAATTAATATCAATAATAATTTAATTTGAATTTTTTTTAAAATAATTTTGATTTGATGAGTGTTCCAATAATATTTAAGGATAATTAATTAAGTAGTGTTCATTCTCATAAAAAATTAACCTAGTTTGGGGAGTCGCTTTTGTCCTTCTCTTTATTGTGTTTTAGTGTTTATTTATTTATTTCTTTATTATTATTATTGAAAGCTAGTGTTTTAGCTTGGCTCCTTGCTTTCTATCCTTTCAGTGTTTGCTCAGGGTTGCACATGATTTTGTTTGCTTTTGGTGCTAACTTAGTTGGAATGTATTTATTCAAAATAGAATGTTCTCTCCCCTTCTGTCACGACCTAAACCCGCCCCTATAGGTTTAGAGTCGTAATCGGCCAGTAATCCATAATTACCAAGGCCTGCTTAACAGTAATACAGTAACGGGGCTAGTGGAAACCGATTAATAAGAAAATAAAACATCCAACGAGCTATGAAAACTTAAATGGGACAAAAAGAACTTTTCTATATACACATATGTAAATTAGTCCATAACAAGCTTGCATTTCAAAACATACAACATAAGATCTACTAACAGAAGATGCACAAAAGTCAACAAAACAATCATATAATTAGAGCCAATCTCAAAAGAGTGGGTCCCTAACCACCCAGAAGCCTACACTTGACCAATAGAAACCTCACGGTGAGGCACAACAGTTGGCTTGACAAAATGGAGGCTAGTCAATGCCACTACATCCTCTCTTGCACTCGATCATCTACATATATATATATATAAGCATGAGCGAGAGCCCGATGGTTTTCACATATATTTCACATGCATATGCATTTCATAAATTCAAAGGAGATTAGAAAACAAATCAAGTTAACATATTGAACAAGTAACGAAAGAACCGAATAAAGTGAAGAACCAACTGAATAGAGTGACTGTGAATTGAATGTGTTATGCCTGAATGTGTTTCTATAGGTTAGATGCCGCGTCCTAGCCACGTGATTCAAGGAGCCAACTGTGAGTAGCAACCTTGTAAAGATACGTTCCATTATATGTATTTTCTTTTACTTATATATTACTCTATTTTATGGCATAATGATTTTGTTCAAATGAATGATTGTCCTATTTTTGCTGAACTGTATTCGCGGCATCCTTAGCATTTGTTTACTATTACTATTACAGAGATTTCAATCAATTCCAATTCTTGGAACTTCTGTTGTATGGATGGCACGTCCATCAATTCTAACTGTTCAGTCTTCATGATCGTCTGTACTGTTCTGCTATTAGATGTACCACGTATAACTACTATGTTTCCTATATGAAATATGAATCTGCTATGTAAATGATTATGATTTTCAACTTACTGCTATAATTGATCGATTTGGATGACAGTGAGGACATCATTCATAATCTCTTTATGCTATTGTTATTCACTAGGCTCTCGCTCATGCTTTTATATATGTATGTAGGTGATCGAGTGCAAGAGGGGACATAGTGGCGTCGACCTAGCCTCCGTTTTGTCAAGCCAACTGTTGTGCCTCATCATGAGGTTCCTACCAGTCAAGTGTCAAGGCTTCTGGATGGTTAGGGACCCACTCTTTTGAGATTGGCTTTAATGATATGAATGTTTTCTTGACTTTTGTGCACCTTCTGTTAGTAGATCCAATGTTGTATGTTTTGAGATGCAAGCTTGTTATGGACTAATATACATATGTTTATATAGAAAAGTTCTTTTGGTCCCATTTAAGTCTTCACAGCTCGTTGGATATTTTATTTTCTTATCAATCGCTCGCCACCTCATATCAGACATCAAGTAAGGTGCCCTTGGTAATCATGGATTATTGACCCGTTACGATACTAAACCTATAGGGGCGGGTTTGGGTCGTGAGAGAGTGGTATCAGAGTACAAGTCATATCACACACACACGTCCAAATGAGCTATAGGAAGTCTAGAAAAGAGTTAGGAACATTTACATTGTGTTATAAGTGTGTCAGTGAAGATGTGAATCTATGAACTCTATGTGAACATGAGAATAAAAGTTATATACTTATGTGTGCTTTCTCATTCTCTTATTTCCTATGAAGTACATGAAAGTTGTGTCATCTAGATGACCATATGGAATAAGTGATTTATCTGAACATGAAATTTCCTATGGTTATTATTTCCCATGCTTATATAGACCAATGGAGAACGCAAGAAATGTAGATGAGTTAGAATCTTCTAATGCTAAAATAGATCGGTTAGAAAGAATGGTGGAAGTTTTAACTAAACTAGTGAGGCAACAACAAGAGCAAAGGCAACAACCCATACCTCCTCTACTGCCTCCAGTCCAAAGGGAACTAAATAATGATGATATCGTTGCTCTTACACTGAAATACAAGAAACTAAAGCTACCAAAATTTTTGGGAGGTATTGAACCATAAAAAGCAAAGGCTTGGGTACTCAAGACTAAAAAGATATTTGAAGTATTTCCGTGTATCGAAGCACATAAAGTTTTGTTGGCGACATTTACTTTGAAAGAAGAAGCTAGAAGATGGTGAATGCTCATCCGAGACGAGAATGGAGACTTGAGATGGGATTAACTCAGAGAAATTTTCTACAGAAAATACTTTCCTCAATGCATCCGAGATAGAAAGGTATCCAAATTCGAACAACTTTAAACTGAAAATTGAAGGTCCTAGAGGCTCCAAAAACCAAAACTGAGTACATAGCTGTGATCAGCATGATTTCTAGGACCTAATGAGAAGTTTTGTAAAAATTTGATTCAGAATGAATTAACTAGATTTAATTAATTGTAGCCTTATATATATATATATATATAAGCTCTAGTTGAGACTAGGTCGAGAAGACCATTGTATAGTTTGTGATCACATTGCCAGGCTTTTGTTATATGTATATATGGACATGAATGATGTTTTTGCACATGATATTACGGATGTATTATACAGTGTAAATTAACGTTTATATACATCTAAATTTGTGCATATAGATACACAGCTCAATGGACTATTTGTTGTCTTTATATTATAAGCTTTTGTTAGCCTCAATTATTTTGATTTGTACAGGAAGGCCTTTGATAATCCTGGATTACTGGCCGATTACGACGCCAAACCTATAGGGGCGGGTTTGGTTATAGGTTTGGCGTCGTGACACCTTCCCTTTTGCCATGATGTAAGCTCTTCAAAATGTATTATTGTTTGGTTTATCAATGCAATCCTTTTATTTTGCCGATTAAAAAAAAAATTGTTACAATCAAAATTCTAAGTGGAATTGTTGAGAGGCACTCATGGATCAAATCATAAAATTTACTTTTCAATGCAAATTAAAATAAAAAATTATCAATAATGAACATGTATGTTAATAATTGTAAAATCGTAACATTCCACAATCCATATTGAAATTTTGATAACCATGATTACAATCAATACATTGACAAAAAAAGTAAGAGCTCTTGTTAATATGTTGTGCAATCTGTAGTTTGAGGGTCAAAAAGATGAAAATAGTGTCATTTTTGTCTCATTGAGGATTGAACATTTTGAGGGGGAAAAAAAATACTGGGTTGAGATGTTAAGAAATCTGGATGATCTTCCATTCCATCATATTATGCATTGAAAATCTTGGCAAAAACAAATGGAAAATGGATGAAGGCTCTAGGCTCCGATAGAGTGAGTAGTTAACTCCAAAAGGAATTTTTTAAGGAGAACAAATGGGTATGCTATTTTTGTCAAGATCTTAACCATTGAATGCATTAAGTCCATGTGTCACTTTGTCATGACAGATTGGAAGATTCTTCAATTTTCTTAGAATTGGAGAGGAGCCAAACTCCTCTCTCTCATATTTTCTCTAATTATCAACCAATCATATATCATTTACACATCATTGTTCCTATAAAATGGGTCCAAAAAGTAGACTTCTATATCATTCTTGTTTATATATTGCCCTCGAATGGATCTAAATTGCCACTTGTAATTCAATTGTTGGTTAGCATGTAAAACACAAGCAAATAGCTAAGCTAACCATATATATTATCCTTTGAGAAAATGAGAATTAGATCTATGACAATTCATACAATTTTGTATATGATTACCTTAATACATGCTTACACATTTACCTTTATAAATCACCATAGCTTGACACAATGACATCCCCATTATTACCTAGGTATACTTACATGGATTGAATTTGACAATCATAATTCGATGATTTGAATCGTTAATTTTATATCGTCGCCTGTGTATATCATTTATAAAAAAAATTAGATTGATCCGATAATTGTAATCTTTTTATTTTGTTGCGTTTGTCTAAAAAAAAGGTCTATTTTTAAAGACACTTGTTTATTTTTTCGAGACAAACGCAATAAATTGAAAATTTTACAATTATCATATTGATCTACTATATTTTAGACAGAAGATCTTATAGAATGAACGGTTTAAATTATCAAAACGAACTTGTGATAGATCTCAACAATCTGAACATGACGATCAAGTCCAGATTCGAAATTGAAAGAAGTCCAACTATATATCTATACATATTTATGGAAAGGTGGCTTAGCTAGATTGATTAATAAGCCTGCAACTAATTGTTGTAAAATTTTGTAGAAATATTAGAATAAGAAAATATAATTTATGAATGGAAAAAGCTTTTCTTTCAAAAAATTTATACAAAATTTTCTATTAGAATAATGTGATGATTATATATATTTTATTTTAAGTTCAAGCAATTTTGATTGGTTCATTGTTTTTAGGGGAAATATCAAAAAAGTAGAGAGTTTGAAAAATAATTGCAAATTCATAAAAGTACGAGACTCATTTGCACAATCTAATACATAAATCACTTGTACTTTCATGAGTTTGTAATTATTTTTTCAACTTCTCACTTTTTTAATATTTTCCCTTATTTTTATAGTGATAGGCCCAAAACTCATATACCTAATTTTGCATAAATTTTCTATATTTTTTTTTGTTTATATACATTACTCTTTAAGAATTTGTATGAATCATGGTTGATGTGCGTACATTCAAGTTCATTAATTGGCAATAGGTAGGGGTGTAAATTTGGCCAGTAAGCTTGCGACCCATCCAAAGCCCGCCAGTGGCCCAGGTAGACCTGAGCTCAAGCCTAGCTCGAGACCTCAAGTCGTGTGTTTTGGAGCCCAACCTCTCCCGTGAGCTTGGCTTGTGGTTCTATCCGACCCGGCCCGAATTTTCCCTCCACCCCACTCGACCACCCCCTCAATGGCTCCCTCCTTCCAACGGTCAAAATTTTTAAAATTTTGAAACGGTCAAAAATTTGACTGTTATTCACACCAACGGCCTAAATTTTTTTTTTTATAATAATTAAACCCCTCTCCTCCCCAAAGTCCGATAAATACCACCCTCTCCCTTTTTATTTCTCACAAACAAATCTCTCTCTCAAACTCTCATTCTCTCTCAGTTAATGTTGAAGTCTCATCCCTAAGTGGGAATTGCAATTGTTTAAGAAAAAACTTTTATCAAAACAAACTAATTTTTCTATCGCATTCACCAGTCGGTAACTTAATTATTTGAATCATTATTTATTAGGTACTCATTTTTTTTACATTAATTATTTCTTAACATATATTACTTATTATTGTTTACTCATTATTTTAATTAATTATTAGTTAATATATATTATTTTACATACATTACTATGGATCATAATATTCCTAATGGTTATGTCAATATTGATGCAGATACACAACATGAATCTGTTGATTCTTCTTCTAATGTACCTAATATCCATCTTCCAACAGCAGCAACATCATCCAGAGGCACGACTAGTACTATTTGTGTCACGACCCGGACCCGTCCCTGTCCCTAGAGGTTTAGGCCTTGACCAACCAGTAATCCTAGATTACTCGGCCTCAAAGACAAAACAGATAATTAATAATATAAACGGGGCACTGCAAAAGCAATATTAAAACATAATTGTGTCCATCGAGCGGTGCATATATGCAAATTTCATGACATTTAAAAACTTTAGCGTTTGTACATAGATACAAGTACATAAATACATCACCACATCCTTAACGTTCATACAAACATGCATACACATCAAGCTTTCAAATAACAAAAGAAAAACAAAACTAAAGGTTGACACAGCTTGGCTCCTCTTGAATCCAAGCACGCCCCATCGCAGAGGCACTTCAAAGCGGCTGCACAAAAGGTGACCTCTTGAGGTTGCTCTAGACTTGATGCTGTATTTGCCTACCTACATATATATAGGAGAAAGGGGTGAACTAAAGCCCAGTGAGTGATATCAATACAAAGAGGTTAAATGAAGAATGTCTATCATAATACAAAATCATATCTTATGAGTTTTGAAACAAAACATAATTAAGTATTTATCACATCAGAGTTTACAAATCATACTCATATGTGGTATATCCAATAACGCAAAGCAAAGGGCCCAAAGACATATCAGAGGGACTGTTAAAGAGACTACATGGGTCTAACAAAGGGACCATATAGGTCAGCAAAGGGACCACTTGGGTCAACATCAGAGAACTCTGTGCACATATAACAAAGGGCCACGGTATTGTCTCCCCCGAACGAGAGCCTTATAAATGAAGGGCCGAGGTATTGTTTCCCCCAAGCGAGGGCCTTATAGCAAAGGGTCAAGGTATTGTTACCCCCAAGTGAGGGCTTCACTAAAGGATGCCACAATAACTATTTAAAAGAGAGCTCAACAGGTTCGGTTCGACCCAACCCATGTGAAACAGGGTCAGGTCGCTAGAGTACTAAGACTTTTTAGTGGCTTCTCAATAACAATAGTTTCGACACAAATTTTCATATCTACAAAGAAATAAAAACATAAAAATGGAATAACAATTTTAAATTTATTAATTTGAAATAACACCAGTATATATAATCTTTAAGATACTTGTTTACAAATGAATGAACAGCTTATTCTTCTCTTTAAACGAGCTGATTCAAGGGCATAATAATGTATTTTTAATTGAAAAACTCTATCATGGAAGATTAAACTATCCAGAATTTTCTAGGTAGTGTGGTGTGTTGTGGATATTTGATTGGTACAAGTGTGGAGTCCATATGTTAATAAATCCAAGTCATAAAGTGATGTTTCTAAGCAAAACTCAAGATAAAATTTATGGGTTGATAATGTTACTCTTTTTAAGCCTCCGCTTGAGAAGTTAGTTTGGAGGCTTTTTTGGCTAAAATAATTACAAAAAACAAAATAGGCTTTTTAGCCCAATAAAACAAAACATCACATCTAATCCATAATCATTATATTCTTTCTCTCACAAAAAAGTTAAAAAAACTAAAAAAGTCAAAAGCCATTCTCAAACCAAGCTTTTTAGTCCCAAGCTAAAATAGCTAAAAAAATCAAAAAGTCAACCCACTTCCCAAACGAGCTCTACATTGAACTATGAAATCTTCTTCAATATGTATGAAAAAGACAACTGATTTGTAGGGTGCTGAGGTGAGGGCTTGACGACTTGTACCAAATCAAACTGCAAGATATTCAATTTGGTAGAAGAATAAATTTGGATAGTGTGGCATTGAATTCTTTTACTTGAATCTCTAAGTTCCAAGTGTGATAGAAATAACGGAGTTTCGTCATAAACAATTGCCTTGATATCGAAGACTTAGGCAAGAAATTCATCAGGATTTTAGGCTTCAATCTGATAAAACTCTCACTTTTTGCTCGAGTTGTGTATGCAGAAATTAGTTGGGATCAGTCCTATCTAATGCGGATGAGAGAGAGTCCTCACAAAAATTTACTTATTTGATAATTATCTCTTTATTTATTAATTTCAAAGAGTTTTTCTTTATAAAAAAAAAAATCAACGTTTATGTGAAGACATGTAATCAAATTTGATTGAAGAAAATGATTTTATTTTCTTGTTTTGCAAACCCTAGATACACAATCGGAGTCCGGATCCTCTCCTTAAGGAGTCCTTCATTTCCTGCTTGCAACGGCTCAGATGAGCTGTTGGTCATCCAATGGCTGAGATTATAAAAAAAAAATAAAAAATAAAAAATGAAATGTTTTCGACTTCCCGCCCAAACAAAACAACAACACAGCTCAGGAGGGATTCACTTTCACTTTCACTCTCACACAGCACTCTCACTCTCACACAACACTCTCCTCCGTCGAACCCATCCTCATCCTCACCGGCGAACCCATCCTCACCAACGGCGAACTCCATCCTCACCGACGGTGAACTCCACCGCTCCAGCCTCTACGCTTCGTGAACTCCACCATGATGACCACCATCGGTTGAGCAAAGATCTCTTCTTTACGAACTAGGTTGGTCTTCGAGCAAAGATCTCTTCTTTATGAACTAGGTTGGTCTTCGAACAAAGATCTTTTGTCTTCCAACGTCTAAGATTGAGATTGAGATTTGGGTTTGGAATTGATATGTACAAGTTAGGGCTTTCAGAACTAGGGATTTTATAATTTCAAAATTAGGGTTTTTTAAAAAATTAGGGATTTGGGTTTTGAAAAATTAGGAATTTTGGGTTTTGAAAAATTAGGGATTAGGGCTTTTAGAAAAATTAGGAATTTCAAAAGTAGGGATTAGGGCTTTTACAAAAATTAGGAATTTCAGAGCTTTTACAAAAATTAGGAATTTCAGAAGTAGGGATTAGGGCTTTTACAAAAATTAGGAATTTCAGAATTAGGGATTTGGGTTTTGAAAAATTAGGGCTTTTAAAATTTGAAAATTACGGCTTTGAATTTTTATTCGAACGGCTAAAAATTTAGGGCTTTTAACGTCTGAAATTTTTTTCGATTTGAGGATGATTTGGTAATGATTTTTGTTAAAGCATTTTCAGACTCTCTGCATTGTTCATCTATGACTGATGATTGTTTAAGAGAATGCTGATAAATGGTCATCTTGTAATTTCATAGCTTTGAGACTATGCTTTGTTTATCTATGACTCTATGCTTTGTTCATCTATGATTTTTTTTTAGTCTCCCCCCTATCCCCCCCCCCCCGGAGACTAAGACTAATCTGGGTTTGTAGCACCTCGCTCGAAGGGACACCCCAGTTTGATATATTTAAGCCCATGCCCACCCAAGGTGGGAATCCCCCCCCACTTGGTTAAGGAGGAGGGAGTCCTTCCCACCACACCACACCACACCTTGTTCATCTATGATTGAAAATTTTGTTCATGTATGAAAATTGAAGCTCATCCAATTGGTCTTTTCATGGAATTCTTTTCCAGTAAAACTTTATTTTCTTGAACCTTTTAATTACAAATTTGAAAAAATGTAGTTTTTTCTGAGATAATATGCTAACATTGTATTCATAGGTCTGACCATCTAGAGTTTTCCTGATAAGCATTGAGTGAAATCATTTTTCTCCGGCATATTCTTGATTTATTTTGTCTTTGTTTTGATTTGACTTAATGCTTGTGAATAGTTGAGATTTATTGTGAAAAAAAAATATGTTCTCTCTGATTACAGACCATCTATTTAAAAATTCATGGTAAAAGATTGAGTGAATAGAATACATCATTTTCTTCAATATATCTCACTGCAAGTATGGTATAAGCCCTTTTTTTGTGTAAAATAAGTTGAAAATTTTTCTAGTCAACATTGCTTTAGTTCTTTTATTTCTGGTCAAAGATGGAGTGAAAGAAGTCATTTTCCATATTGGTCTTGTTTGCATCTGTTAACATCAAAACTAGTTTGCATTTCTCATGTAACCAACCCACAGTTCTGATGTTATGTAACCAACCTATAGTCCATACATCTGTTATGTAACCAACCCATAGTCCATACAATTGCATCTGTTAATAACCATGTCTATGAGAACCAGTTTGCATCTGTAACATCAAAACCAATTTACATCTGTTATTTAACAATGTCTTCAATCTGTTTGCATCTGTAACATCAGAACTAGTTTGCATGGAACAATGTCTTCAATCTGTTTGCATCTGTTATGTAACCAAAGCAGAACCATGCAGAGTCAGAAGCATAGCAGTTTGCATCTGCATCTGTTATGTAACCAATCCATAGTCCATACAATTGCATCTGTTAATATCCATGTTTGCATCTATTAACATCAGAACCAGTTTGCATCTGTAACAATGTCTTCAAGTTGTTCCTATGGGACATATTATTAGAACCAACTTCCATTAGCACCATTAGCACCAACTCCCATTAGCCTTCATACTCTGTCCATTAGCACCAACTTCCATTAGCCTTCACACTCTGTCCCTCTTCTCATGTATGCAGATTTAAAAAATGGCTTCTTCTTCTAACATTAGTGACATAAGATTAGTACCGAGGATGTGCAATTGTGAAAGAACAGCTGCCATACATATTGTAAGAACCAACGAGAATGGAAATGAAGGGCGTTTGTTCTTTGTTTGCCCATCGAAATATGTAAGTTGGTAATTCTAGCTATTTTCTTCCTTTATTAGTCACATTAATATTTGTCTTATTGAACTAATGTATTCGCATGCATTACAGAGTAACACTCCCACTCACCATTGCAATTACTTCAAGTTCATGTCTGAAGATGATGAAGACGTTACATCCAGAATCTGTTCCAACAGTACAGCTTCTGCTGGTATAACAATAGAAGACTTGAACGATGTAAGGATGAGGCTTTATTACATGGAAAATGACTATGGTCGAAGGCTGCAAAGGATGAAAAATAATATCAAAAAGATGGTGTACTTCATTGTATTTTGTATCATTTTGTACTTTATGATGTAACTTTTTGACTTTATTGTATTTTTGGGAAACTTAATGGAAGTTTGTATCCTTTTGGGTTTTATGTACTCCAACTTGTTATCTATTATCTGTTATGGAATGAATTTTGGGAAACATTAAACTTCTTATCTGTTATGGAATGAATGATGGAATTTTGGAATAAATGATGGAATCAGTATGCCAATCTCATTTTGGAATGTTGGAATGAATGATGAATGATGGAATTTTGGAATGAATGATGAAATGTTATGTTATGTAACTATAATATATGAGGTCAGCATGAATGCTTCAGCTGTGTGCAGAACCATGAAAGGTATTTTGTCTGCTGATTCTATTCTTGTTGCACAGGCAGATTATGATTTATGTACTGAATGCTTCAATAATGGAAAGCTTGACTCTGGATGGTCCCCGACGGATTTCATTCTCATGGAGCCTGCTGAGGCTGCTGGTGTAAGTGGTGGGAAGTGGACAGATCAGAAGACCCTTCTCCTCCTTAAAGCATTGGAACTTTATAATGAGAATTGGAATGAGGTTGCTGAGCATGTTGCTACAAAAACAAAAGCTCAATGTATTTTGCATTTTGTTCAAATGCCAAATGAGGATGCTTTTATGAACTGTGATGATGAAAAGGATGCTAGTGTCAAAGAAAATGCAGATACAGCTATAGCCGATAATGATTCTTCTGCACCTAAAGAAACACCTGAAATACCAGAGAGTAGGACTAGTACAGATGAAAATCAACCTCAGTCTTCCCCAATGGAAATTCCAAAGCCAGATGCTAGTGAACTGAAAGCTGATCAGAAATCAACCTCAGTCTTTTAGAACCATTTTCAGAACATCAGAACCATTTCAGAACATACAGATCCATTTTAGAACATCACAACCAGTTTCACAACATGCAGATCAATTTCAGAACCAGTTTCTTCAGTAGCATACCAGTTTCAACATTAGAACCAGTTTCAGAACCAGTGTTCAACACAGCATGACTTATCTGTTATGTTCAATACAGCATGTTCAATACCAGTTTCCTGAATCTGAACATGAACATCAAGCAACCAACATGGACACCAATTTAAATGAACATGAACATGAACATGAACATGAACATCAACCAACCAACACATAAATTAAAAAAAAAAAACATTAACAATAACAGAATCAGTACAACTTTAACAATAACCAACATCAACCAAGCTAAATGAACATTAACAATAATCAGTTCACTTGGGTTTAACATATAAATTAAAATCAACTGTAAATGAACATCAACTAGTACAACTTTAACATCTAAATTAATACATTGGTCCTTAAAAATTGACATATTGGTACTTTAACATCACTTTCCAGCAGCAGTTTGCTTCATAATTTCAGAGGCCATGACTTCACGTTGCAGCCCAATTTCAGCATCAATTTGGTTCTGTTGATGGTTGTCCATAGCCTAAAAAAAAAAGACAGAATTTTTAAGCAACTATAAATACATGATATCACAGAATTTTCAGCAACTATAAACTAAAAATACATCAAGGACGAACCTCACTACACATTGGAGTAGTTGATTCTTGAGAATATCGAAACCTAATGTCATATCCACATGAACCTTGTAGTAGTGACTAGAATGTTGGTTGAGCAGAATGCCGTTGAGCCATTGAAGTTGGCAAATAATTTGGCACCACATACACCTCCCACAAATTATTCGCCTACAACAATGTTATATATGTTTTCAGTTATGGTTTGAGTCACATATTATATCCACACAAAAAATACAATGTTAAAGTAAGATTTACATGATATGTGGGATACATCAATAGTGGAAGAATGTAATTACCACCCATGGGCAAAGATCGAGGAAGAGGATGAAGGGGAGGAAGAGGTTGAAGCGGAGGAACATGTTCACGAACATATATATCTCCTCCAACAGATAATGGAGAAGGTGTAACCGTTGAACTTGCAATAGAATGTGACGAAGCCAAGCTGTTAGCACGGGATTTTTTTTTGGAGTTCGCTACCAACGCCGCTTCGAATCCACCTTTGACCCTCTTTTTGCCCTTACTAGTTGCCAACTTTTTCTTCAATCCTTTTGGTTGCACAACATGATTCACATCTTCGCATTCCACTTCAAAGCTTTGGGTGTCATCATCATTACGTACTTCATTTCCAACACCAAAATGAGCACTTAACTTGCCTTCAACATCTGCACCTAATGTAGCAAGGTGTGCAATACAAAAATCATAAGTTTCTTCAGTTTCAGCAGCTCTACTTGCTACTGCTTTAAATGCGGTCATCAATGTCTTATACCGCGAGGCTTGTTGGAATTTCACATCTACTTCAATGTCATTTTCCTTAATGTGCTGCACAGTTTCGGCTCTTACTTGTTTGGTCCACCTCTTTAGAATGTATTGTGGAGGAACCTCTTTTATCTTCAATATGTCTCTAATGACCTTCAATGAAAGACAACACAAGATTCCTTCCCTTTCAAACTTTGTACAATTACAACCCAAAGAGCCATCCCTCTCCATCTTTACTTTCCTTGCATGTTTGTTACCAACATCAACAACTGTGTAAATGGTACTAGCCTCGCCATATTAAATTGCTTCTATGTCCGATTCAATGGATTGAAAGTACTCATTTTGAAATTTCTCAAAGATCTTTTTTGTGTAGATGTTACCCATTTGAATTAACATTCTTATTGTTGCTTTGACCTTTGGCAACCTTTGGCACAAAGCATAGCCTGCTTCTAACTCCTTGTATCGCTTCTCGTAAAGTACCCTTTCGAAATGCATGAAGAATTCATTTAAGTTGAAATCAGAACGAATGTAATCCTTCAAAAAAGCATTAAAAGATTCACTAAGTTGTGTGGTACTCATTCTCGCAGCCCATGTTGATCTAACATAAGGCCATCCCCATTTTTCTTTCACCGCAAAAGTCAAATTCAACCAATGGTTTTCATGCGCATCATATTTATCAAGCATTTCCGCCCACTCTAACTTCCATTGATTTGCATTTTCAATGTGAAAGAAGAATTTATTTAGTACACCCTTCACCCCCTTATCTTAGAACAAACAGTTAACATGTTTTAATGCATTTTGCATCAAACGCTAAGTACACAATCGGTGACTTGTGTCAGGCATAACGATGGGTATGGCTTTAGCCATTGCAGCATCTTGATCAGTGAACAAAGTTTTTGGTGCCTTCCTTGACATAGCCTCTAGAAAGTTTTCAAACAACCATACAAACGATTTGGCGGTCTCATCATACAACAATGCTGCACCAAATATAACTGTTTCCCTATAATGGTTGAATCCCACAAAAGATGCGAAGGGTCTATGTTCTTTGTTTAACTTGTAAGTCGTATCAAATGTGACAACATCACCAAATTGGGCATAATCCATGATCATTTGTGCATCGGCCCAAAACATATTGGTTATTTGCTCCTCATTATCTAATTGAACAGCATAGAAGAATGAAGGATTCTGCAAAGATTTTTCTTTAAAGTATTGCAACACATTGCCTACTTCCCCATATGCTAAACTTTGTTGTCTTTTGGTTCTCAAATAATTTTTAGAATCTAATTTCGTAAAACCAAGACATTGCCTTCCACCAGCTTCCCTACCCATGAGTTCAAAAGACTGGCCTAAACGAAGACCAGATTGTGCCGCTAAATCTAACTGAATTGCTTGGGTAGTGGATATCTTTCTTTGTGACGGCAACATGTGGGCACACTCGGGTGATACAAGATCATGGTTGTGTTTTTCTTTGAAATCAGTCACAACATATTTTCCAGTACCCTCATGTAATTTAATATAAAGTCGAGCCTCACACCCAGTCCTAGTTTCAGCTCTAGAGTTTTTTGACAATGGGTCTCGCTTGTCAACCTTTCGAAATCCCTCCTTGTTGCAAACCAAAAGTCTATGAATAAGTTGATTAGTGAACTTGTCCTTCCTACAATAATCTCTTCTTATGCTAAACCCCATTCTTCCTCCATATGTATTGTAAAAATCATACGCACATTGTTCAGAATCAAATATCATTCCCTGTTTTAGCTTCCAATCACAGTCATTCTCAGGTTCCATATCGATATCAAAATGCAACTGAAGACCCATATAAATAAAATCTTAAGTTAATGATAGTTGAGCTTCTTAATAAGATTGCAGGGTTGCTTAGGTTGTAGTGCTATGAAAATGAATTGAAATTGGTTTATAGATAAAATTTATCTGGTTTATAGATAGGACCATATGTCATATAAGGAAAATTACTGGAATTAAGGAAATTGAATTATTAAAAACTAGATTAAATTAATATAGATAGATATTGCTTCATTCAATTATTCATGTGATTCAATATAACACATCTAGACACCAGTTAATAATTACATGACCCATGAGACTGCCATGTCTACAAAAACCAGGAGACATACTGTGATAAGGCCCATAACATTACCCTATTATGGCAAAACTGAGATAATTTACGAGCCTTTTAACAAAACATCACAATAACAATCAGATGAGCAACAAAAGAGGTAAAACACACCAACTATTTATGGATTCTAATGTAAAGATCAAAATTGAATTCTGTTGTTTGTTTTGCTGGGTTATGACTCAAAGTCATAGCTTAGTGCTATATTGGTTTACTATTTCTAATAAAAGGTAAAACAAAGAGAATTTATTAATTGAATAATAAAACAAAAGAGGTAAAACACACCAACTGAGAATTTATTTATTGATTGAATTTATCCAATTTACAGTGTGTTAATCAAATAGCAGAACCTTAGAGAAAAGTTAAAGAAATCATAAAGAGGTAAAACACACCAATTAATGAAAACTCGTATTCGATTTCTGACCTTAGTGTCGATTGTAATTTGTAAAGAGCATCAGTCGAAAGCTTTGGCGGCAGAAGACGTCTTAGGTTCTAAGGAGTTCGCCGTCGATGAGGATGGAGTTCGCCGTCGATGAGGATGGGTTCGCCGGTAAGGATGAGAATGGGTTCGACAGAGGAGAGTGCTGTGTGAGAGTGAGAGAGCTGTGTGAGAGTGAAAGTGAATCCCTCCTGAGCTGTGTTGTTGTTTTGTTTGGGCGGGAAGTCGAAAACATTTCATTTTTGATTTTTTTTTTTTTTTTTTTTTTAATCTCAGCTGTTGGATGACCAACGGCTCATCTGAGCCGTTGCAAGCAGGAAATGAAAGACCCTTCTCAAGGAGAGGATCCGGACTCGCACAATCGACTTATTTTAATAAGTCCCAAAACAATAATTTTTTAGGATAAATTACATTGACACTCCTGAAGTTTGCACTTAAAACCCTCTATTGAAATCTATGAATTTACTATATTACCCTCTGTTCTTTCCCTTCTACTCTCACCTTACCCAACAACATAACCTCAACTGGTAACTCACATCTTATCTTCACAACCTTCCACCACCATCACCATGGCCACGACCATGAGCACTAGAGTGAAGATGGGACAAACAGAAAGAAACAGAGTGAAGATGAAATGAAAGAAACAGAAAGAAGTGACGAGAGAAAGCCATGGAAGAGATGTAGAGAGAGAATAATGGATAGACCAAGAGAGGTGTAGGGCTGAAGTTGGGTTTGGGTATTGCGCTAGGACAAACCATTGCCACAACACTACCCCACCTCTGTCACCATCCTTACTCCAACCCAAATCGCCACCACCACCACCATTGTGATCCTCCATTTTCTTCTTCCATCGCCACTAAATCAAACCTAAATCAATCCCATAAAAGCAAGTCCAACGGCGATGGTGTAACGCAACATCACTAGCATCAGCAACAGTAGAGTTGTACAACAGCTATGATGGAGTTGCGCTGCACCTGTAGCTCCGGTGGTGCAACACCTCTTTGTGATCTCTCTGTCCAATCTGCTGTGCCATTGTAATAGATTTTTTTTTTTTTTTTTTTTTTTGAACTGGGTTGTTCCGGTCATTATCTCTCTATGAGGGTGTTTGGGAAACTGAGGCCTCGTTTGGCGAGTGACTTTTTTAGTCAAAAAGTGAAAAAGTCATTAAAAAAATTAAAAAATCAACAATCCATGCTAAAAAGTCAAAGATTCTCTTTTATCTCTACTTTTTGCACATATTTTTGTAAAAAGTTAAAAAGTCATCACAAACATACTAGTTTTTTTTAGCTCATATTTTAACCAAATAACTAAAAAATTACTAAATTAGTCTGTTTCCAAACGAGGCCTAATATTGAAGCTAAAATAACCTCAAATACATTTTTAGCTAAGGGATTGTTTGGAATATTCTAAATAAGTGCACTTTTTAACTTTTAATGAAATATGGGTTGGGTTTGAAGTGATGTGATAGAGAGGTGGTGTGACTTAAATAAGATAGTGACTTTTTGACTTTTTTTTTTAAGATGCCAAACTTAGCCTAAATAGCCTCAAATATCTTAAACTAATAGGAAAAAAACCAAAAAAAAAAAAAATCATTTCAAGATAAATGCCTACATCACGTTGACAATCTTGACAGTAGTTGATGACCTATTGCCTAGGATAGTAAATGACGATTTTGCCTCCTCACACCAATTTTGAAAAATGTAAGAGTAGAGATAAATTTGTCATTTTAATTTTAAATATCATTTCAATACATTTTCAATATAACAACTCAAACAAAAATACATTCCATCTTTCTAAATACAAAAACTAAAATAACCTACTAAAATAGCTAAAAAACCAAAAAAACCTTCAAAATAGTCACTTCGCAAACACCCATTGTGGTGTTTGGGAACTTGGATTTGGGATTTTATTTTGATTTTTTTCACTAAAAGACAAATTTTTTGCAAAATAAAAAAAAAATACATCCAAACAAAATATCACATCCAGCCTCATAATCATTTCATTTTTTTTCTCACAAACATTACTTTCAATCACAAAAAAAACTCAACTATCTTTTTAGATACTAAAAAAATTTTATCCAATAATATCTTACAACTAAAAAAATTTACAAACTCAAACACCCACTGTATACGGTGGATTTGAGTTGGGGTTTGACTTTATTTGGCGGGGATACTGGTGATCTTATTTTTATTATTTATTATTTATTATTTATTTTGTCTTTGTGGGCTTTGATTTGGTACTGGCGTTCTTCCAAGTTCCGTCAGTGGATACCTTTTATTTGCAAAGAGATGCGAAAGATGAAAGAGATCAAATAACGCAATTTTTTGTCCAATATTTTGAAGGGTAAAATTGACAATTTTTTAAAAAACTATTGTTGACATCATCCAAATTGTTTAGTCAACTAACGATATGGAGCAATGTGTAATGAAACTATTAAGGTTGAGGAGGACAATGTAATTTTACAAACGTTAAGGAAAAAATTTCATTAAGTACAAATTTGAAGGAATGTCAATGTAATTTATCTTAATTTTTTTGAGTAAATATTATAAAAATTAATTCTTATTATAAATTAAATGTGACGAGCAATTATAAAACTTTGATAGTTTAAAATGAATATAACAAAAAGGGATTGGTTTTCCTCCCGTCTCAAATCGGATTGAAGGATACTGTTAGGCCCGTGGGGTTGACCATGGGTTTCGTTTTGATAATCTGAACTGTTTAATATGTAGAACTCGTCGAGTGTTGTATGTTTGTAAATAATCACGTTGATCGAATATCGATAGTTACGTGATCAAATCAGTTTTGTATTAAAAAAAAATGGACAGTGAAAAAATAAATAATTAACAGAAATCTGATCCAATAAAATAGCTATCGATATCCGATTAACGTAATTTTTTATAGGCATATAGTACTTAATGAATTTTACACATTAAACAGTTCGAATTATCAAAATGGGACCTATAATGGGCCTCCACAGGCACAATAATACCCTCCAATCCGATCTGGGGTTGGAGGGAAGCCAGACCTAATAAAAAAAAAAAATTGTTAGATTCGTTTAGTTATTATATAAACATTTATTATTAGAGTAATGCTGGAAATAAAAAATTAAAAAGGAGTAACGGATATTTAAAAGGCTTCCTTCATTGCATTGTGTAAAAGTACAGTGAAACTTCAATACAACATCAAGATTAAGCACCAGCTGATTAATTATCTGTATGAATCCATTCTTCTTTCCATCATACTTCTCTCTTCTTTATTTTTCTTCTTTTCCCCCCTTCCCTTCCTCATGTCTAATCCTTCCACGAGAGTTTACTAATGCAAAAAGAAGGCGAAAAAGGATACTAGTGATGCCCCGACCAAAGCCCCAACAGCCGGCAAAGCTGCTTGTGCACCACTAGTTGGTGCCTGGGCTGGAGCCTCAACGGCCATAGCCGAGCTCACTGTGGCAGCGGCAACGAGGACGGCACAGGTCACCTTCTTCATGTCCATGGCCATGTCTTAATCGGTGAAAAGTCTCAAAAAAAAGAGAACTGTCACCGAAAAACTGCCTTGGAGATGTGTTTTGTTGTCAAAGGTTAATATTATTGTGAAATCCTGAAGAAGAATGTTGGCTTAGGGGCGATATATATATAGGATTGATTAAGGTTGTTTTTGGAATAATTTTCCATGGTTTTGAATTTTGTGGGTGTGCTTTATTTTAGGGTTTCATAGGTGTTTGGCTTTGCATTGAATGAGGGTTTATGTGACTAGGTCAATCACAATGTTTTGGTTTTGCAGCAAAACTTGAGGGCAAGTGAGTGGGTAGATAAATATAGCCTCTGCTTTTTCCTTTTTTTCTTTTTTATGTAACGGAGTGAATGTGTAACAACAAAAATTCATGGTGTGACATTCATTGCGGTTTCAAATTCTATTATCTATTCAACAAACAAATAAAGAGATTAAAAGTTTAGATTCTTTCAAATTAAGTTCATTATCTCAACTGAAGAGAGTATTTGGATTTGGGGACATCAATGGATGCAAGGGTGGCGGAAGGGATCATTGCCCCTGTTTTTCCAAAAGTCCCATAGAATACTTCACACTTTTGTTTTGTATGTCCAAATGTTGAGGAAAAAGGATCAGGTGGCATCTACTCTCAAATTCAATTACAATAGAAAAAAGTATTAGGTGGCATCTACTCTCCTAGCACCAACAAATTCCTCCCAAATGTCAATGAGATGCCCCCACGTTTTGATGCAATTCATAAACTAATATGCCTCCTTATATATTTCGCTAAGGAAAATGATATATACGAGTTCACTTTTTAAACCTATTTTCTAAATTTAATTATATCTTCTTAACATATCACCGGTCTAGAAAGTTAGTCTAATTTTTGAGTCTGAATAATGATCTTTTGTTAAAATCTTCAAATGGAAAGCTTTTTGTTAGTTGTAATAGGTATTTGTTAAGTGGTATTTGAATTAATTGTGATTGGTTTAAATATTGTGGTCATTATATTTATGTTAGGTAATATTTGATTTATTGAAATAAATGTGGAACGAACATTCCTTAGGAAATGACCATTTACTTACAATAATAAATGATAATTTTGTTTATAATATGTTTTTCTTTATTATTTTATTAAGCTAAATGTGAGAATGAACATTGTAATGAAATTTTCATTTTATTTCATTTTCATTGAATACTGCCTTAGTGTTTTTTAAAATACATGTATAAATATATTTGCCACTTATCAATTTTTTATAGAAGCAATTATTAAGATGTAGTTTATAATGTGATAACAAACTTCATTAAGTAAAATAATTATAATTTTGTTATCAATTTTTGTAATTATATAGCTTGACCCTTGTGCACAATTTCATAAGAATTTTGTTATGAATTTTTTTCAAGTTATATAAGCAGGCCCCTCTTAGGCACAATTCCTGCATTTGCCGCTGCTTGGTGGGCCCATTTCGGTAATTTAAACATTTATTTTTACCATTTTGGACCCATCTCGGTAATTTAAATATTTACTTTTTAATACTGATTAAGTAAAATATTTATGTAAAAAATTAAAATATTTTATTAAAATTTGAACACAATAACAAAAATCTACAAACATATATAAATTTGTCCATGCATAATACGTATATTATACTAGTAAAGTAATATTAGAAATGGATTATTTGTGAATTTCATTAAACCATTGTGACATCTAACATAAGAAATTGACTAATTTATATAAATAAACAAAAAAAATGTAATAATTATTATATTCATATATGATATTAAGTTTACATCTTACTTGTCATAATTATATTGGTTGAACGAATTCCAACACTCATATTTACAAGGGACATTTATATACAAGTCTTAATTTATAAATTTATATTTCATAAAGTTCTAACTAAGATTTTTTAAACTTTCAAATCCTATTAAATTTTTAATAATTGAAATTGCCTTTCAAACAATGATGGTTGATTATTTATGATTATCAACTTTCAAATTGAAAAAACTAAAAAAAAAAAATTCTACTTTTTTGTTGATTGTGATTGTTGATTGTGCACTTTGCTTAGTTAGAGTTTTCCAAAAACACTTTTCAAAAAATTTATTTTTTTATTTTTCGTGTTTTTTTTGTTTTTACTAAATTTTTTTAATATTTTAAGCATTTTTTTTAATTTTTAGACATGCCTAACATAAATATACCTAAAAAGTAAAAAAATTGTGAAAAAAACCTTTTAAAAATTCACTAAATACCAAAAATACAAAAAAAAAAACGATAATTTAGTATATTTTTTTGTATTTTTATGTATTTATTAATTTTTTTAAATATGTTTTCACAAATTTTTTACTTTTTAGATATATCTAAATAAGATGCATCTAAAAAGTAAAGAAAAATGTTTAGAATTTTAAAAATATTCACTAAAAAAAAAAAACACGAAAACCAAAAAATTCAGTTTTCAAAAAATTTAATCCAAAAAACTCAATTTTAAAAAAAAATGAAAAAACTGAATTATTTTTTTGTGCAAAACTAAAAATTTTGTATCTATAAAGGAATATGATAATGGAACATTGATATGCAAAATTAGAATAATAATAATAATTTTAAAATGAAAAAAATGATAATATTCTCAGTTTTAAACTAGAAAAATTAATAATATTCTCAGTTTTATTAGATAGTTGAATCAAACTAATAAGTAGAAAGGACAAAACGTTTAATCTCTCATGCTCTGCTTTTTTTTTTTCCATCCATTAGAGAAACAATTATCTGGAATATTATTATGCAAAATTGATAATGTTCTTTGTTTTAAAAATTAAAAAAAAAATGATAACATTCTCAATTTTACTAAATAGGACTTATTGGTTTAAAAAATCTTAAATATAACCTAAGCTACCTTAATATTTGTAAATAGGATTTTTAGGTAATTAACTCTATTTATAACTAATATAATGATGATATATCATATGATAAATCAAATTTGATATATGCATATAATCATTTTAGTATTACTTATTTAATATTTTAATAATGGTCTTTAATATCTTCAAGTTTTATCAATGAGTTAGTTTTGATTGTTAATTTTTTATTACTTAGACTAATTTTATATTCCTATTGATTCAAAATTACGAAAATCTTATTTTTCTTTTAAACTCAACTTATATTTATCCTATTTTATTAGTGTATTTTTAATATGCAAACTAAATTTTACTAATAATGTGATTAATATTTCTCACTTATCCTAAATTATCTCTCTAAAAAAAAAAAATTCTCCTTCTCTCTCTAAAAAAAACCTCTCTATTTTCTCTCTTTAAACCTCCTTCCCCGGTCTCTCTTTGGGCTGGCCGGCTACCGCCTTTGGCTATGGCAGTCGGCTGGCCTAGCTCAGTTCAACGGTAGTGTTGTTCGTTTCCTTTCTTCCAATAAACTTGAGTCCCCCAATCTTCCCACCTAGGTGTGTTGTTGCGGGAGAGTTGCTGCGGGAGAGTTTGTTGGTGAGTCCAGGTTCTCTTTCGGAGCTGCACAGGTTTGCCATCAGTTGATCTCATTTGTTTCAACCTTGCCGTTATAGCCGTTTCTTCAGGGGCAGCCAGGGAGTTCACTCGAGCGCTTTTGGCGAGTCGGAGCTTGAGGGGTGCACTTTTTGGGCAGGAACAAGGGTGTTGTAAGCGTTGTAGTTTCTGTCCGGGTGTCACTCGTGCGCTCATCCTCGAGTGAGAGTTGGAGGGGTGAACTTCTTCCATTTGTATAGAGATGTCTCAGCGGGTGGACGGTGTTCGATGGGTGTGTGGATCCGCGGTGATGAACTGTGGGAAGCTTCGACAGTGGGTTTGTTCTGTGGTGTTTGGCAGTAGCGGCATAGGCGTGGGTTTTTGGTGTGAGCTAGTAGAAGACCTGGGGGGAGTTGCAGCAGGGGTGGTTTTCTTGTCGGCAGTGGGTGGTGTTCCCGAGCAATGGGTGTTGCAGCAAGGGTGTTTTCTGTCGGCAGTGGGTGTTGTTCCCGGCGGTGGCTATGGTGTCTCCTCAGCAGAGGCGTGCCTGTTGGTGGCGTGGGCAGCAGCTTAGAAGTTGCAGCAGCTTAGGTAGCAGCAATGGCGAGTCTTGTTCTTGCAGCAGAGGCGTGCTGGGTTAGGCTTGCAGTAGAGGCGTGATGGGAGTGTAACTGCAGAGGTGTTGGGTGTTGTTCCCGGTGTTGGTTTAGTTTATTGTTTAGTTTATGTTGGGTGTTGGGTTAGTTCATTTAGTTTGGTTTGGGTGTTTTGATAGGTTGATTATGTGGGGATTCATGTATTTTAATTTTCTAGTTAAGTTCTTCTTAACTTTTTTGTTTAAAAAAAAAAAATCGAGAGGTTTAGGGGTTGGTTGTATGGATGCGAATAGCAGTAGTATGGGTATTTTTATACTTCCGAATCTCTCTCAATGCATGTCTTCTTCCTGTACCTTTAATTTCATACTGTTTAATGAAATTTTTTTTTGCTGATCAAAAAAAATATATGTATATATATATTTCTCACTTATCCTATTTTATATATTTGTGTAGCAGTGAATGGATTATTGCATAAGAAGGCCGGTTTTGCTGATATCATGTGGAGCTATGCTATCCAGGTTTGGTTTCCATGTGGGTCTGGGTAACATGTTGTTGAAGGGGTTGGCAATGTTTGGGCCGTGTGCATTTAATGGACTCATGGTCATGGGCCAGATTTTTTTTTTTTGGGAGGAATTTCAACATGTCTGGGTAGCCACAGGTTGTTATTAAATGGCCCATTGTTGGGTTGTTTATAATCATGTGGACTATATTTTTATTTTTTTATTTTTTTGGGATGGATATGCTGGTTGTTGGTTCACCCACGTGATTTTTTTTAACCCACTTTTACTCCATATTATTGTGGTGGATGGGTAGAGCTGCGTAAAATACCACTCAATTTATTAAAGTTGCATCGATACATATCAATTGCACCACTTTAACTGTTAACTGCAGTTTAAATTTTAAAATTTGTAATTCGTCAATTGAACTGTTCCACTCTGCTATAGTTAATACATATATATTTTTTAACTTTCAATGAAATATCAATGTAAAAATGAGTCTGAGAGAGATTTAAGGTATGAAATTTATTACAAATTAGTAATTATATACAAAAGCATATTATGTAAAATTACTTTGTTTTATATATTAAAAAATGTTATATAAATTAGTGTTATATATTATGCAAATATATGGTAATTAGCTAGAATATTCTTCAATCTGCCAATCCGTCAAAAACCACCCAAACCACAATTTGTCAGTCCACTAATCCGCCATTCGGTTTGTAATTGTACTCTCAAACATCTGAACCACACCGCACACACCCCTAGTGGTGGGTAACCTGTTGGTTAGTGTGACTTGGGTTATTTTGGGTTTGTTGGTTTTTTGAAGTGCCTACATTTTGGTTGAGTCATTGTGTGGTGGTGTTGTAGCTAGTTTATTTATGTTAATTAATCGCATGATCCTCATGTGACTCTATATGAGGTTGTACTTGAACTATCTTCGCCAAGGGTGATTTAAGGGTCACTGCTATAGAGAATCGTGGTTCGATGATCGGTCAAGTTAGAGACTAAGAGATGGGAAGTCTACCGATTTATTCTGGTTGCCTCTGGTCTTCATGTGACCCATTCTATTTTGGTCTTTAAGCCACTCTCGACATGGAGTGAGGGAGATATTGCCATAGGGATCAAGGCTTTGTGATCAACTACTGGAGGATGCGTTGTTTAATTACATAGTGCAATCGGCTTTGATTGTGACTATTGCTGTAGTGGTTATTGCTTTAGCTATACTCCTTAAGACTGTTAATTATGGTATCTGACCATGCGAGCTTCATGTGACCCTATCCAAATCTTTCATGGGGTATCCGAATCTTTCATAGGGTATACATTTTCCTCCGTCATGGCTTTTGAGAGTGGCTACAGTGTCACAACTATGAGGTGCGAGTTGCTTATGCAGCTCCAGGTTTTACCTGTGTTAAAGATTGGGAGCTTATGGGAGAGGTTAGCAGAGTTAATTAGTCTCGGCAGTTGCTTTAGCATGTTTATTACTGTGGTTGTTCATGTATAAGCTTATATGTATGTTTTTATGTGGTCTCGTCTCGTATACTTTGCCTATATATTTTTCTCAAGTTTTCATCTATTATCTCTGATGATAGAGGCAACTTAGGGATAAAAAGGATATATGGCAAATTTTGGGTTATAGTTGTGATTTCGTTGGTTCCCCCATAATTGCGGGGTTTGTTACTAGGTAGTTTGTTTTGCGTTACTTTTCTCCTTTGGGGGGACAATGTTAAATTTATTGTATTATCTAGTGTATGCCCCTTGTAAATGTGTACATTTTTTGTCTTTAATTTATGACATACCCATCAAAAAAAAAATACAAAAATATGAAATTTAACGAAAAAAAAAAAAGAAAAAAATGAAAATTTAGGCCACATCTTATCCATCTTCTTAACTCAAAATTTGAAAATGAGAGGTGCTACAACCCCCAATATAGCACTTCTATTTTGACCCCTAATAAGGTGAGAGAGAGAGAGAGAGAGAGAGAGATGAGGAGTGTAGATCCACCCTTTCACATGGTTCATTCCATGTCATCAGGGTTAGAATTGCCAAATTAGTACTCCTAAACATTGTTCTTTGAGAATGAGAATATCTTCTATTAAAATTCTCCACTACTGCCATATCAAAATTGTATCATAACTAAAATATATTAAAACTGCAATATCATATTTCCAATACAACAAAACCACCTCTCCCAATAAAAATTTCATTAAAAACATAAAATGTAAAGGCACAAGAAAAAAAAGACGTATTGAGAGAGATTCAAAGAGTGCAAACTCTCTTATTATTACAACACACATCCTTACAACCATCTCCTTGGCCTCACAGGTTTATATTTTTAAAATAAAAATATTAAAACTACAAACCAAACTTTTGAGCCCTACACCACCTACACCCATATCACATTGAAACAAATCCCAGGCTTGTCTCCCATGTTTGCTCCCAAATGCACTACCCAAAACATTATTCCATATCCCCAAGTTGCCTAAAAAACCATGCTGCACACTCCTCTCGCAGCTCCACAATCGCACGCACCTCCCATTACTGCTACTCTACATCTACACGTGCCTCCCAAGATTGCTCTAACTCTCATTCCCACTGCTTCACTGCGAGCACCCACTATGCTTTTGTTAGAACCTAGCGGTCCTCTGTGTAATGTATGTGTAATTTAAATATAAAAATAAAACAATTAACAAATAAATAATTCAATAAATAATAATGAAAATTAAATTATGAACTTAATGCTTACGGCAATTTAATAATTGCATAACTTTAAGTCGAGGCTTGTGTTGGACACAATCTCCTTAAAGTAGATTTCGCCCTCGCTCTAGTGTTTCGAGTTTTACTGGTATCTACTTCCCAAGATGCAACGACTATATCTTGTATTTGCGACACTACAAATCCAAGCTTGGCGAACCCAACCAATGTTGTAAATCTCTCTTTGTCACAGACTCTTCCTAAAACTAACTTGCAGAATATACACAGAATGA
Source organism: Camellia lanceoleosa (assembly GCA_025200525.1). Lineage (NCBI taxonomy): Eukaryota > Viridiplantae > Streptophyta > Magnoliopsida > Ericales > Theaceae > Camellia > Camellia lanceoleosa. The sequence continues at coordinate 91,624,434 of CM045768.1, forward strand.
AGGAGAGCAAAAGCATGAAAATAAAGAAACAAAAATGAGAGAAAAGTGATGTAAATTGAATTAGATATTGAGGAAAAGGTGAATGTTGTTCATAGGAGTATTTGTGGCCATTTAGAAGGGTCATGATTCCTAGGTCATACCCTTTCATATGAAAAGACACCATGAAGGGTTACACATTTTTATTTGAATGGAGAAGGGTCATAACTCTTGGGGTTATACCCTTTCATATGAAAAGGCACCATTGGGTCACACCCTTTCATATGAAAAGTCATCATGAAAGGTTGCACCCTTTCATACAAATGGAGTCAATTCCCATTCACTTCTAAAATTTTCCAACAATCCCCCCACATGAATGAAATTCACAATAACGGGCATGCAACAAAATACAAACAAAGAAAGAGTACACTAAGAAGATACACCACATCGAGATAGGTAACTTTTGGCTTTGAACCTCCACTACTGAAAGCTTATCAGACTTACTGGCTAACTAGTTGACATGATGCCTTGAACTGTTCACACTAAGAAGATACACCGCATCGAGATAGTAGCTTTTGGCTTTGAACCTCCCCTAGTGAAAGCCGATAGGACTTTCTAGCTAACTAGTGAACGCGATGCCTTAAACTGTTTAGTTGTTTGTGTAAACCAAGACAATAGACTATACACAGTGTATCCCCAAACACAGTTTGGTTCTCACAGTTTTGTTCATTTTGGCCATGAACAACGCCTAGTAATTCATGAGTGCTATAGAGAATTTAGTTTTCTTAATTCTCATAGAACCGGCCTAATTCACACTCATATAGGTGACTTATTTTTAAGAGTATCTTGTCATACCCCACTTGGATGTACAAAGTATAAGAATCATTAAAAGCAAAACTTATCCTACTAATGTTGTAAGTATCACTCTTCTTATCATAGAAATAGGTAGGAGTAAATCTCCTTAGTGATACGTGAAGTCATCCATAATTTGGTTTTCCCTTTGAACCTAAATCTTGGGATCTCTAGTTAGCTAGGTTGGGTTGCCATTATGGTGACTTGTTAAGTAATAGGTTTTAATCACATTCCCCTCGATAAACGGTACACTTGCTCTCTAGCTAGCCCTTTGGTCAATAGATCCGCAATGTTCTCCCTTGACCTTACATACTCTATGGAAATTATTCCATATGAGAGCCAATGCCGAACGGTATTATGTTTTCGGCAGATGTGCCAAGATTTACCGTTATACATATGACCATGTGCCCGTCCTATTAATGATTCACTATCACAGTGAATGCATATAGCTGGCACAAGTTTAGGCCATAATGGAATGTCCTCTAGGAAATTTCGAAACCACTTTGCTTCTTCCCTTATTTTATTTAATGTGATAAACTCAAATTCCATTATTGACCTTGCTATGTATGTTTGCTTGGAGGATTTCCAAGAGGCTGCAACACCTGCTAGGGTAAAGACATATCCACTCATGGATTTTGAGTCTTTAGTATCTAATATCCAATTAGCGTCGCTATACCCTTCTAGTGCTATTGGATATCTATGTCTTAGATACCTAAGTACCCTAATTATTGTTTTCCAGTGATCTGTCCCTGGATTACTTGTGCACATACTCAACTTGCTCACATCATAGGCTATATCTAGCCTAATGCAATTCATTAAGTACATCAAGCTTCCGATTATCCGAGAGTACTCAAATTGTGATATGCCTACACCTATATTCTTTGGCAAATGAACACTAATGTCAATAGGTGTTTTTACAAAACGTTCGTCATGCTTCCCACATTTCTCCAAAATCATCTCAATATAGTAAGATTGAGATAAAGCATGTCCTTTAGAGTGAGTCCAAAATGTGTTTAGATCGAGTTTTAAAATAGCTATCACGAACACATCGCTCGAGTGATACATATAATATAAACAGACTACTCGAGTGAACTTGCCATCGCTCGAGCGGTAAATTCAAAGTCTCAAAAGTTTTGCAGAGCTATAGTAAAATTATTGGGAGCTTCATTTTTACGCTCGAGCGACCACTTTACCACTCTTTACTACTCGAACGGTCTCGCCTGCAAACAAGCAAGATACTAGAAGCTCTACTTCACTGCTCGAGCGGTCATCTAGAACAGATTATTACTTTCTACCCCCCTTAAGGAATTTCATCCTCGAAATCTCGTGATTCCTGCCAACAATAACTCCGTCAATCCCAATGGGAAACTAGCATCATATTAACAACTGTCCCAATATTCGCAACATCATTAAGTGAGAACAAAATCAAATCACAATTCGAATAATGATATGAAAATCTAACTTTTTAAGAAAATAACACTTTTTTGTTAAATTCTCTAAACAATTCAAAACACATAATGCTAAGGAAAACAACAAATTAACAAAATTACACATCATTAAACAAATTTGGATACTTCAGCACTTTCACCAAAGGAATGTCCTTGTCTCTTAAAACTTACTCTCAGGAATCTAGGATCTTTACTGGTCTCTCCTCATAGATGGCATTCTCATCTACCTCTAAGCTTGTCCAATCCAAAACATGGGAAATATCATATTCATACTTATGAAGCATAGAAATGTGAAATCTGTCGTGCACCCTGGATAATTGTGGTGGTAAGGCAAGATGATAGGCTACCTCTCCCACCTGTTCTCTAATGTCAAAAGGACCAATGAATTTAGGTGACAATTTCTCACTTCGCCCAAATCTCATCAAACCTTTCCTAGGTGATATTTTCAAAAATACATGATCACCCACTTCAAAAGATAAAAGTCTTCTCCTCTTATCAGCATAACTCTTTTGTCGGCTCTGAACCGTGATCTACCTCTTACAAATAAGAGCCACTTTCTCGGTGGTCTCACGAACAACTTGGGTCCAAAGCATGGGTGAGTCCCCCACCTCAGTCCAACACACTAGTGATCTACATGGATGCCCATACAAGGCTTCAAAAGGTGCCATTCCAATACTAGCTTGATAACTATTATTGTAGGCAACCTCCACTAGAGGCAAATGCCTCTCCCAAGAACCCTTGAGGTCTAGTATACAAGTTCTCAACATATCTTTTAAGATTTGGATAGTGCATTCAGACTGTCCATCGATTTGAGGGTGATAAGTGATACTAAAGGTCAATTGAGTACCCATAACACTTTGCAAACTCTACCATAACCATGATGTAAACAAGGGTCTCTATCTGAGAAAATGCTCACCAAAACCCCATGAAGTTGGACAATCTCTTTAACATAAAGCTCAACTAAGTAATCAACCGAATCTCCTATGCACATAGCAAGAACATGGGCCGACTTAGTTAGTCGGTCCATGACGACCCAAACCGTATCATTACCCCTCTATGTTCTAGAAAGGCCTCAAAACAAAGTCCATAGTGATGTGCTCCCACTTCTAATTGGCTATAGGTAACAGTTACAACAACCTTGCTAGCTTTTGTTGTTCTACTTTAACTTGTTGACAAGTTAGACACTTGGACACAAACAAGGCTACATCTCGCTTCAAAGCCCTCCAACAAAATTGATAGCTAAGATCACGGTACATTTTGGTGCCTTCCAGATGCACCGCAAGGCGGTCATACGTGATTTTGGTACAAAAAGACGTTCTAAAACCCAAACACTTGAATCGGAATGCACCCTCAACCCCTTCTCTTCCTTCCCTTGGGAAATCTTTCCTCGAATTATCTCTACTTCTGGATCACTCTGTTGTGCTTCTATAACCCGTGTGACAAGTGCTGGCTATACAAGGACAATAAACAAAGTGGCATGCTTAAAAAACTTGCCCAAATGCAAGTCAAATTCACCCAGGTCACCCAACATTTCCCACTTAGCAATAGTACTCACAGATTTTCTACTTAAGGCATCGGTCACCACATTGGCCTTTCCTGGATGATAATGCAATTCAAAGTTGTAATCTTCTATAAACCCCATCCACCGCATCTAACGTAGGTTTAAATATTTTTGAGAAAATAGGTACTTAAGGCTTTTCTGATCTGAGAACACATCAAATTTCTCCCCGTATAGATAGTGCCTCCAAAGTTTTAGAGCAAAAATGACTGCTGCTAACTCTAGGTCGTGAGTTGGGTAGTTTCTCTCTTGAATCTTCAATTGACGTAAACTGTATGCCACAACTTTACCTTCTTGCATCAAGACAGACCCCAAACCCTCTCTGGAAGCATCACAATACACTATAGTTAGATTGTAAAATGAAAGAATTTAAGGTTGGGATTTAGAAGGAAGAGGAAGAAGAAGAAGAAGAAGATAAAGTAATTTTATATATATTGAATAATCATTGTTTCTCAACTTTACATCAGCCAAATATATATATAAATCCTAACATAGCAATATGACCATCGTCCCTCAACTTACGTAAATATTAACAAGAGAACAAAAGAACAAAAATAAGGCATCTCAAAAGTAGTATGAGCCATGGCACGATACTCAGCCTCGGCACTAGAACGAGTAACAACAGTCTGTTTCTTGCTACGCAAAGTAACAAGATTACCACCAAGAAAAGTACAATAGCCCAAAGTGGACGTCGGTCAGTCTTATTACCAACCCAATCAGCATCACTAAAGCCAGTGACAGACGTAAAGGAAAATAGGCGATAGAGCTAACCCCGACCTGGAGCACTTTTCAAGTATTGCAAGATACGACACACAACCACAAAATAGGGTTGGCGGGGAGCATGCATAAACTGACTAACCACACCCATGGCATAGGTAATATCGGGACGAATGATAGTGAGATAGATTAACTTTCCAACCAACCGACGAAAATGACCAATATCAGAAAATAAGTCTCCAGTGTCACCATCAAGCTTTACACTAGAATCCATGGGAGTATTACTTGGGTGAGTGCCTAAAAGGCCAGTCTCAATATGAAGATCAAGAACATACTTCCGTTGAGAAAGAAACAAGTTATGAGAAGAGCGGGCAACTTCAATCCCAATAAAATACCGAAGATGGCCCAAGTCTTTGGTGTGAAATTATTGTCCCAAATAGTGCTTCAAATCAGCAATACCATTGGAGTCACTTCTTGAAATAATGATGTCATCCACATAGACAATAAGAACAATACTCCTAGTAGATGAGTGGTGAACAAAAACAAAGTGATCAAAGGTGGAACGGTGAAATCCATAGGCAAGCACAACAGCACTGAAGCGATCAAACCAGGCATGAGGGGACTGCTTAAGACCATACAAGGCCTTCCGCAATCGGAAAACAAGATGCTCTTGGCCGAGAACAACATAGCCAGGGGGCCGATCCATATAGACCTCCTCTTGAAGATCACCATGAAGAAAGGCATTCTTGATATCAAGTTGGTATATAGGCCAAGACTTATTAACTGCAATAGAAAGAAGAATCCGAACAAAGTTAAGACGAGCCACAGGAGAGAAGGTCTCCAAGTAATCAACACCATAGGTCTGGGTGTAGCCTTTACCTACCAGGCAAGCCTTAAGTCGCTCAACAGTTCCATTAGGAAGATACTTAATAGTATAAATCTAACGACAACCCACAATAGATTTGCCAGACAGCAGAGGGGTAAGTTCTCACATTTGATTCTAATGAAGAGCATTCATTTTCTCATCCATGGCATGCTTCCAACCAGAGATGGATATAGCCTGCTGATAGGAGCGGGGAATGGAAATACTAGACAAGCAACAAGCAAAAGAGTGAAGACCAAGAGAGAGGTGATCATAAGAAACGAAATTAGCAATAAGATGTTGAGTGCAAGTTCGTTTACCTTTACGTAGTGCAATAGAAAGGTCATCTGATGGCATATCAGCAGATGGAATAAGGACGTCAGACAAAGGAGATGAACTGGTCGGGCCATAAGACACAATGCGACAAGCTTGAGACCAGTGATAAACCTACAAAGGAGAGGTAGAAGTAAGAGGATAGGTAGAGGATATAGGAGTGGATGTAGAAAGAGCATAAGTGGGAAGAGTAGGAGTGAGAGAGGCTGGTTCCCCCGTACGATAAGAGAGAAGATCAGTGGATAACTGTTGCCTAGAGGAAGAAAAAAATGGAGTAAACTCAAAAAAAGGTAACATCAGCACTGACAAAGTAGCGACATGACTCAAGATGATAACAATGATACCCTTTCTGAGTGCAAGAATAGCCTAAGAACACACACTTGTGTGCTCTAGGAGATAACTTATCCAAACCAAGGTCAAGAACATGGACAAAGGCCACACAACCAAAAGTGCGAGAAGGCAAGGGAAAAAGAGATGTTGTGGGATATAACAGAGAATAGGGAGATTGGTGGACAACACTAGAGGGCATGCAATTGATAAGCAAACAAGCGGTAAGAACTGCATCACCCCAAAATTGTTTGAGGACATGCATATAAAACATCAGTGTACGAGTAACATCTAACAAATGGCAGTGTTTTCGCTCTGCAACACCATTTTGAGAGGATGTATGAAAACAACTAGTTTGATCGATAATACCATGAGTATCACAAAAAGTAGTTACAATAGATTGCACATATTCTAAGGCATTATCAAACCGAAATATCTTAATACGTTTACCAAATTGAGTAAAGATTTCATTATAAAACTTAGAGACGATGGAAGGCAAATCAGATCTTTGTTTCATTAAGAACAACCAAGTCATCCGAGAGTAATCATTCACAAAAATAACAAAATAAAAGAAACCATTAACAGTGGGAGTTCTAGAAGGACCCCAAATATCTGTATAGACAATAGCAAACGACTCAGACACACAACTAGCACTACGACTAGGAAAAGAACTACAGTAATGCTTCCCAGATTGACATGCTTCACACTCAATCTAATAAACATGACTCAAACCCAAAATAGCTAACTTAAGCTTGGCCAAGGAGGGATGACCCAAGCGAAAATGCCACTAAAGAGGAGATACAGTAGCACTCAACACAGCAAATGGAAGATGAGGAGAGGTCTTGATGTCCAAAAAGTATAAGTCATCCTTCTCATGCCCCGAACCAATCATCCTCTTGGTCTAGAGGTCCTGCAAAACACATGAAGTAGGAGAAAATGTTATCGAACAATGAAGAGCTTGAGTCAATTGGCTAACAGAAAGCAAATTAAATAGAAACTTAGGAACATAAAGACCAGAGGGTAAGGAAAGGAATAGAGTTGGATGGAGAGGACCTTGACCATAGACAAGTCGAGAAGATCCATCAGCAAGTATAATGGTATGATCAACAAGTCTAAGAGTATCAAAAAGAGGAATTTCCAAAAACATGGGCACTAGCACCAAAGTCTAGGAGCCAAGGCTGAGGGGACTTAGCCACACATGCAATATTACCTGAACTAGCCATAGTAGTGTTAGATGATGAAGGTAGACTAGGCCGGAAAGACTGGAAAAGAGCGGTAAGCACACTAATCTGAGTAGTGAGTGTCTCATGTGAATCAACCGGAGAAGCAAAAGAACCAATGGAAAGCAAGGATGACTGTGAGGATAAAACATCAATAACCTAATGGACATGGTTAGGTTTGCCATACTTCTACCAACACCAAGGTTCAGTATGACTTTGGGAACCACAATGAGTACACTTGCGATCACCACGTGTGCGAGAACTAAGTCCACTACTACCTCCACCCCTGAAACCACCACAGGAGCCACCACCACGAGAACCAGCCCCACGAGAACCCCGTGAACAAGAATAAGAGCCCCGTTGACCAAATGTGCCAAGAAAATCCCCTCGAGTAGACCCATGATCAACACTACTCGTGACTAATGCAGAAGATGACAAGGTAGAGGACCAAGTGGTAGATTGTGCCTATCCTAAAGAAGCCATCATGAACTTCTCCCAATGTTGCTTCTGTTTGTTCACATCAGTAATGAAGGGTCAATGCTGCAATAACTGATCTCACAAGGTCTTAAGACTACTACAATAATCAAGAAAGGACCAGCCAGATTGGTGCATAGCAAAAATCTGCTCATATAGCTCATAGACCCTAGAGACATTACTCTGATTCGAAAAGGAGTCAGCAAGGAGTCCCAAATTTCCTTAGAGGTATCACAAAATTCCACAGTAGTAGCAACATGTGGTTCCAAGCTATGCCAGATCCAACCCATAACATAAGAATCATCACTACACCAATCATCATAAGTTTTGTCGTCAGTGGCAGGAGGGAGTTCGCTAATGAAGCGTGATTTCTTCTTACCACGTAAGAAAATTTTTACAACATGAGCCCAAGCTAAATAATTGGCACCATTCAACTTCTTGGTAGTAATAGATTTAGGCATGTCATCATCTTTACTCACAGCCATTGCCTGATTCTCAATTTCAGCCATGACAATCAATTATACAAAATACTCAACACAAGAGTATGAAAGTAGCAGAAATCTTGCAAATAGAAATTATCCACACCAATTAGCTCTTACAACCATGAGTATAACCACTGGAAATAGTTCAATCAACAAGAATCCAAGATTACAGAGGCATGAGTGGAGAACCTATGTCTACCGAACAAATTTGGACAAAAATTCAACCAAAAACATCAACCCACCAACACAAATCAACACTTTAAGATCAACCAGACCTTACTAGATAATTTTCAGCCCCTATACAGTAAGTTTCAGTGGGCAGAGGCTGGAAAATAACACTACCGATTATCTATAATACTAGAAAGAGTCCAAAAAAGAATCAAACATCAACCTTACAGTAGTAAATCAACAAAATAATAGCAAATAACACTGAAGGAGGGAGTTTCGGCTCCCAGAGATAGAATTCCAGCAAGTAGATTCAACAAAAAACAGTCCCAAAAGCAGATTTGCAAAACAATCCCAAAAAATATGAAATACTTTCAAAAATCGAAAACTCACATCAGTGATGATCAAAAAATCCACAAAAATCTCAAGAGGCAATTTCGAGTCTAGGGGTGAAGGACCCATCCATACATTGCTTACGTCATGCTGATGTCATCATACGGCTGATGACATCAACACATCTCAGTCACCTCAGATCGATCTCCAGAGTCTGTAGAAACCTTTCTGAAGAAGAATAGATTGCTCCAATACCAAGTTAGATTGTAAAATGAAGGAATTTAATGTTGGGATTTAGGAGGAAGAAGAAAAAGAAGAAAGAGTAATTTTATATATATTGAATAATCATTGTTTCTCAACTTTACATCAGCCAAATATATATACAAACCCTAACATAGCAATATGACCATCATTAACAAGAGAACAAAATAACAAAAATAAGTATTCCAACAACTATGAACCCAAACTTCTCTCCAGAATGATTAGAATTGGTGCAGTAGTTAATCTAGCTTTTAGCTCCAAGAAAGATTTTTCACATGACCCACTCCAAACAAATTGTACCCCTATTTAGGTTAACTTAGTCAATGGGAATGCTAGGATAGGAAAGTTTTTTACAAACCATCTATAAGAGTCGGCGAGGTCCAAAAAACTACGAATATTGAAGCCATTTTTAGGTCGCTCCCAATTCTACATGGTCTCAATTTTTGAAGAGTCTACAATAACCTCATCCCCAAAAACGATGTGACCCAAGAACTTTACCTCAGAAAGCCAAAATTCACATTTCTCATATTTAGCATACAATCGATGTTCCTTAAGCACCTGTAGAACAATACAGAGGTGCACCTCATGCTCCTCTTCGAAGGGTGAATAGAAAAGGATATCATCTACAAAAACCACTACGAATTTAGCAAGATAATCTCGGAAGACTCGATTCATCAAGTCTACGAAAGTGGCAAGGGCATTAGTCAAACCAAATGGCATTACAAGGAACTCATAGTAACCATATCAAGTATGAAAGGCCATTTTCATAACATCTTCCTCTTTTACTCACAATTGATAATAGCACGATCTTAGATCTATCTTTGAGAACCCTTGAGTTGATCAAAAAGGTCATCTATTCTAGGCAACGAGTATTTGTTCTTAACTATGACCCTATTCACCTTGCGGTAATCAATACACAACTGCAATAAACCATCCTTCTTTTTGGCAAAGAGAGTCAGTGCTCCTTATGGCAAAGTCCTAGGGCATATAAAACCCTTGTCTAGTAACTCTTGTAACTACTTCAAAACAAGCAACTCTGTTAGCGCAAATCTATAGGGTGACATGGAAATGGGTACTATGCCAGGCACCAAGTCTATAAAAAACTCGACCTCATGGTGAGGGGGTAATTCAATGAGGTCCTCAAGAAAAAACATCTAGATACCCGCAAACCACTCTAGGAAATGCACCCTAAACTATACCACTCCCATCATCCAATAAGATTCCAAGAAAAAAGCTAAGTTCGCCTTGACCACGTGCGTCATACAATGGCAACAACAATCTATTAGTTCTATCTCCCAAAAACGAGAAACAATCACCACCCTATGTGCACACGATAACTCTCCTACGGTAGTAGTCTATGATGGCACGATAGGAGGACAACCAATCTATGCCGAGGATGACATCAAAACTCAACATATCTAATAACACAAAACTGAAAGGGAGTCAGCAATCAGCGACTTCAATCACACACCCGTGGCATTCCCAATTCAAAAAAAACTTTACCCCCAATAAGTGACTCTACCATAAGCAGAGACTTTACTTATTCAATCTCTAACTCTAAAATGGATGCTAATCCAAATGCTATGAATGACTGAAATGCCCCAGTATCTATCAACACATTGGCCTAAGTATTGAAGATAAGATATGTACCTTTCACAACCGATTGCACTGACTGTGGGGTAGTGGCCCCATGTACTGCCCTGGATAACTATCCAGACTAAACTGGCTGATGAGTTTGCCTCTAACTCTAACTTAACTAAAAACCTCCAACGGTCGGAATCCTAAAGCATTAACCGTCTCGGCTATCTGTGGACAATACCTCTTCATTTAACCAAATGGGTGATTGACCTCCACCCGATGGCTAGCTCTAAGAACAAGTTAAAATTTGGCGTTGTTGACTACCCTTTCATGGACATACAATGGACTTGTGTCCTTGCTCACCACACCGATAACAAGTAACCCCACTTTGTCCCATACTTTCTGTACTCTTCCCTGGCATAGAAATCGATAACATAGCCTGCAAGGGTGGCGACTGAAATGATGACGAGCCCCTTGACTTTTTAGATGATCTAGTATCCCCCTGAGAGTCTGAAAACCCTTGCCTCTTAAGTCGTTGCCTCTTTACTTCGGACTCCAACATTACTTCCACATATACAGCAGACTCCATTAACCTATCATAATCACAGATCATATTTCGCATCACTTTCATCAAGATCCCTGGCCTCAACCTTTTCTCAAACGCTAGGCACCGGTGCTCCTCAGTTTCTACAAGATCAGGTGCAAAACGAGATCAACTAGTAAAGGTGGCCTCAAACTCTGCTACGGTGGAATCAAACTGCTCAAGCTCCTCAAATTCCCTCCTTAGACATTACCTCACGGTAAGAGGAAGGTATTTTTCCTGAAAGGCAAGAGAAATTGCCTCCTAAGTGTGCTCAATTCGGCCCTTGGCGTACTTCTACCATTAGTCTGCGTCCCCCTTCGACTGGTAGGTGGCAAGTGCTACTCGAAGTTCACCCTTATGGATGTCTAAAATCTCGAAAAACTTGGTGATTTAATCTAGCCATTCATCAGCTTTTAATAATTTAGCATCGCTGTGAAATTCAACGGGATTAGAGCAAAAAAACTCTTTTTTTAGAAACAAAGCCCTAGACTCTCGTTCAATAGTCCTAGTTGCTTGCTTAGCTCTAAGAATATCCATGGACTCTCTAAGAACCTCGGCCATCTCTTGAGCTAACACTCCCATAGCATCTTGGCCGATATAACGGCCACATTATTTTGACCCACTCTCTGTTCTTTAAGTAGGGATCTCACGTTGGGCTGGAATGTCCCGATCGCCTCGGCAAGGTCTACCATAGCCTCTGCTACATCCAGACATCCTATATAAGAGTAGATGTAAAGTAGAATTAATTCATAGTTCACATGCTAACACATCACCTCACACGTTACTCCCATTTAAGTCTTGATCTCACTCCAGACACATAGGAACATAAACAAGTAGAGCATCGGATCACCCTCCTAAGATATCAACTCATCCCACGACGTTCAAAGATTTCCAAGTAGAAGAGGCATTGATCAGGTGCCTTTCCAAAGTGACTTCAAGGAATGTAATGGACACTAGTTGTATCCTAAAAACTTGACCCCATGCCCATATAGTTACATAAGCACGTAAACACCCAAACATGTAAGGCAAGTAATGTCCCATCCCAACATGATAAACCCATTATGGCATGAACCACGTCCCACGAGCAAGAGGTATTCAAGCCAGGTTTATTCTGATACTAATTTGTTGCACCCCCAACTCTGAAACTAAAAACTATCCAACCTAACAAAGATATACATGTATCAACAACTAAAAGTTACCACACACGTCCCAAAAGTTCTCTTTCTCATTGAACTCCAAATTCAGAGTTACAAAATACATATTGAGCTTTCATGGTTCAAGAAGTTAGAAAAAGTCAAAAAAATGCCTTATGGGCTTACAATATTTAAGACATGACCTTCAATGAGCAAAGGAGCCCTTGATTTCCAAAATAAAATAAGAGTTCAACTAACAAATTACAATTTCAAAATATTCTTGAATTTAAAACTAGTAGAGTATACATTTAACGAAGTAGAGAATAGTAGAGAATACATTTAACGAAGTATGTAAACATTTGATTTCAATTATGCATAATCATGCGCCTTACCCATGAACACAAATTCCTTATCTCCAAATTCCAATGCACACCGTTTCAAGTACTTCTACATTTCTCCATACTTACATAGATGGCCAGTGGGCACCTCAAATTTTCCACATTCATCGTCCTCGCACAATTGAGCACGTGGACACCTCAAACATTCCCACATTTGTTGTCCTCACACGACTGGGCAAGTGGGCACCTCAATTTTTTTCCCACGCGGGCAAGACCATGTCATACAACAAGCAAACTATCCAAAACGCAAATTTGTGATCACCACACAAGGGTCTTGATACATTTCCAATAATTTCCCTTCTATTACCAACCAAAACCCATGAAAAACAATTAGGATTTCACAAGAGATTAGGACTTTTCCTTCCATTCTTTTATTTTCCAAGATTATTGGTGTGTACATTATTTTTCATTAAGAAATAATGAAATCTTCCACACTTTGTAGGACAAAACTCACTATGCCATTAATGTATATGTATATCACTCATTCCAAATCACACATAAGATCATGAGATTAATACATATTTAAAAAAATATATAGATATACAAGGGCAAAAATATTCCTACCTCAAAGGTGGTGAGAGAAGAGATAAATACCTAAGGAATGAGCTTCCGAAATAACACGATCCAATCGGTTCAAAGTGTAGCTTTCGACGAGATTAACAACTTTTATAAAGGAACAATGATGGATTATTACGAAAAATGGATGAAATCTAGTGCTTTAATACTAGGGTATTCGGAAATGGGTGTTAGAGAGAGAAAATGTATGAAAAAGTGAGTCCAAAATGTGTTTAGATTGAATTTTAAAATAGTTGTCCCGAACAAACCGCTCAAGCGAACTTTATATCGCTCAAGCGATGCACGTAATATAAACAGACCACTCGAGCAAACTTTCCATCACTCGAGTAGTGAATGCAAGGTCTCAGAAGTTTTGCAAAGCCATAGTGAATTACTGGGAGCTTCATTTCTTTGCTCAAGTGACTACTTCACCACTCGAGCGGTCTCACCTGCAAGCAAGCAAGATCTTGGGGAGTGCTTCACTTTCGAGTAATCGATTGACTCGGCGGTCATCGAGCAGCTTTGTTACAATTGTATGTATGTGTGTGTGTGTGTTTTTTTTTCCGACTTAAATGTACTATATAAATTCTTTTTTTTGTGTATTTTATTTGAGAGAGAATTTGTATAGCTATGACAATATCCATTTGTAATCTCATACTCCATTTTTTTAAATGGGTTAAAGAAAGGTAGAGATTGTTTTTTTAGATCCAACATTATCATCCAAATTCAAACAAATAGAAAATTTAGGTCTATATTTTGTATATTTTTTAGTGGAGGGATAATTCTTCTACTTCCTCCACTAATTTTTTTTTTCTCCTCTCATATGCAAAATCAACAACCACCTCAAATTGAAATCCTATTGTTAAACACCACCAATTAAAACCCACATGTTTGTGGATTTTATTGGTTTTGTTGTAGGCTGAAGTTTCATAATGCAATGACTTTTTTGTTTTCTCCCTATTTTTCTATGTTGGCTAATTTAGGCAGTTTCACATTACATTTGTAGGTGTGTGTATGTTTTTTTTTTTTTCAATATATATTTTAAATCTAAATCAAATTATGTTTTTGTTTAATTGATACAAATGTTTTCAATTTCCTTGGAATTCGAAACTTTGCATGTTTGAGCTATATACATATAAAAATTAAATTCAAGAGTCAATTTGTTTGAGTAGTTATTTTTATTTACTAAGAGATAAACTCTAGAGATAGGGATTAAATATCATTTTTCTTTAAATTAATTGAATGCAAGCATTATGGGTTTATTAACTTGGAAGTGTTTGTTCAATAATTTTTTAATTTCATAAGTCAAAACACTCTTTTGACATAAGTTTTGCTTTACCATAGTATAATGTTTTTTTTTTTTTTTTTTTTTTTGCCATTTAATCTTTGGTAATAGGAATGGGAATGTTGAAGATCAGAAAGTTGATCAAGCATTAATTGGGTCCTTCTCCAACCCTTACGGATATATCTCCATCTCAAAGTTAATAAAGCATAAATTGGGTCCTCTTCCAAACCTTTCAAATAACTTGATTTCAACCTATAATTCATGTTTTTCTGTAATAACGCGACCCTCATGTATGTTTTTTGATATGCTTTCAATTCCTCATTATGTATAATTACAAGTCTGATGTGGAATTCCATGTGAAAGTAAGTTTAATTGTGTGAATTCCATAGTTATGGATTGATATCTATTAAAAATGAAAAATATCTATTACAATTGCAGTGTTCAAATTAGAAATTGGAAGCCTTAAAGACTTCCTAATCAGAAATTGACCTTATAATTAGGTTCAGCATAATTTTCAGATCATAATATGATTTTCCGTAAAAATCTGATTCGGAATCATTAAATTGATTGAATTTTGTTTCTATTCAACCTATATATATATATATATATGTACCTCTTCAAACATTTGACTTATAAGCCACACCAAAAATATCTCCTGAGAGAGAGTTGGAGAAGAGGTCAGCTAGGGAAGAAGAGCAGAGTTCAACAAGGAAGGAAACTGGGAAATTGAGAGGGTTGTAGAGATTTGAACCAAGGTATGTAAGCTTCACCTTAAATAAGCTCTTTCTTGGATTTGGGTAAGCATTCCCTTTCATTTGTGAGAACTAGGGTTTATGTTTGAAGATTTGTGTGTGAAAATTTCTTCGTTGGAGAGTTGTACCTATCATTTGGTTGTTTGGGGAATTAAATTGAGTTATAAGGAAGAATTGCATTTTATTCTTTGATTTTCCATGTTGAAATTACATGTTTCTACATATTTATTGTTTATATACCAAATAAAGGAGTTAGATTATGATCTTATTAAACTTGTAATCCATAATTATACAGTGTTTTGACTTGTAATCCGTGTTTATGGAGTTGGTATGCCATTATATTGGGTTGTTCTCCCAATTTATTCCTTTGTAATGTGGTGGATTTGATGACTTTGTGCCTAATTTCGAACTGCCCAAAACAGGGGCTTCAACTGCACGTGCGGGGGTCATGGCCACACGTGTCAGAAGCACCGCCACACGTGCGGGGCTCACAGCTGCACATGCGGGAAACAAGGGAAAATTGAAGTTGCATTCTGAAATAAATGCACGTGCAGGGCGGACATGCGGCGAAGGGCCTTCGCACGTGCGGCACATGTAGAAAAATTCCGTCTGCTCCATTTTCCTTGTTTGGCCCTCTGGTATTACTAAAATCTGTATTTGATGCTTTTAAAGTGTTTGTAAATTCACTAGAAGCAAGACGAATCAGATATTGCTTAAAAAGAAAAATAGACTAATTTCCGAACTGCATGTGTGTGTAGGTCACGTACAGGAAGGAACTATCGCTCCACCACCGCACTATGAGTAATAGTACTGTCGTAGTACATTTTGCTTGTCGTTAATAATTATTATTAACGCTCTGTTATTTGTAAGTTAACTATGTTAACCTATATGAACGATTGGAAAATCTATGTACATCTATATGACTCTGAGATTATTCTGCTCTGTTAAAGATGGGCCCGAGGCCGTTCAGTTATAAGCCACCGAGTGTGGACAACTCTAAGGAAAAGGGAGGTGAGGACATGTCAATGACTCACCGACTGTGTTCTGATCTGAATTAAATATATTTTATGGCCTGTGGTCAAGGGAAGTGGCGTACATGTCGATGTATCACTTACCCATTCATGTTTAGACAGCTATTGATATAGGCCCGAGGCCGATCTGTAAGATATGTTGGGCCTGAGGCTACTCTGCATAATACTGGGCTTGAAGCCACTCTGTATAAAGATTGGGCCTAAGGCCGTTCTGAAAATGTTTACAGAATAAAATTAATCATATGACCTCTGCACCTATGTACATTACAATTCAAGTTTATTCATTGAATGGTTTAAGTACTATTATTCACTGAGCCTTGTTCACTCTGTGTTATGTCTGTCTCTGTAGATAATCATCCTGGAGGTCAGTCTTAGTCCAACATGTCCGCGTCTCTTTTGTCAACTTCAATGCGTCCAAGCACTTAGTTGAAGCTCTTTCATTTTTGTGGAGTTCTTGCTAAGCTTTTAGCTTTGTGCTCTAAGTCTTCAGTCTAATGTCATAAAATGTGTATAACCTTCTTCTACCAATGCTTTTGCTACACGCCCAATTATAGGTTGGGTCTGTATATATGTATGCTCATAACTGTCTTTCATATGTAGGCTCATAGTATGTTTGTTTATCTGATGCAATGCTTGTAATCCTGGCATATTAGTGATAGCTCAATGGATACTGTTTATGTTGATAATTGCTTTCGTTCAGGCCCCATAGGTTATATATATCAAATTTTATGTCCATTTCCGAATTGGTCATGCCCAAACTTTTAGGGGTGAGTTTGAGGCGTGACATTTTCAGTCTACAATCCGATCCTCTTGATTCATGAACAATCCAATAATGTATTTATTCTCACAGGAACTACTAATCACCCCTATAGTGAGTTCACTTTTAATGACTTTAAAATGATGTGCTAGCCACCTCTTTTGCTACGATAGAGAATAATATTATAAGTTTTATAGGTGGAACTTTAATTTGTTTGTTGACATTTTTAGTGGGTTTGGTGTACATTCATAGTGATCAAAAGAGTGATGATGGAGCCAAATCAAGAAATGGATTTCATTAGAAAGAGAAAATCCCAAAATGGGTACAAGAGCTCTTAAGCTCTGAAATATTCAATATCAAAATATCATAAACTAAATACTATAGGGGCCTAACCACCTATTTATAGGATAAAAACCTAACTCTAACTTTTATGGCGCTAAACATAACAACCATACTAATTCTAACTACATCAGACTTGCCCTCCAAAAAAAACTTGTCGTCGAGTTGGGACTACAACAAAATGAATTAAGACAACAAAATCAGCAAAATGACTCAAAACAATGACATATGGGAATATGATGGACATGTAACGACAAACAAGACTAAGTAGTTGCAAGTCCTTATTTAAGGTTATCCTAAAAAAGATCCTTCCATCAAAACCAATTCTCATTTATGGACATCAACCGAAGCCATGTTAAGGTGTGAATAGGTAACCCATGTAGCAAGCTAATTTAGGAAGCAATATGTCATCAAAGTAGCGCTTCTTGCATGAGCCCAAAATAAACACATCCTTTCTCCTCAAAGCTAGGCTGGGTACCAAATCAACACAAAGTGGAACAAATGGCTTTAAAGATAGCATAAGAGGCATTTCTCAGAAGCAAAGTTCAGTCAACAGCCATGAAACTTCAATGTCATGCATGACTTTCCACCATAATTTTCTTGAAATCTAGAAAAGGAATAGGTGAGATTGCAACCAGATCCTTCATAGAAAGCAATGTAAGAGCAAAACTTGCTTCATCTTCAAGGACTCCTTCACTCTCTACAAGAGTGTCATCTTCATCACCATAGTGGTCAAAGATTAGAACTTCTTCAAAGTCATAAACACCAACTTCTTCTTCATATTCACAATTATCAACTTCCTCATAAGCCAATGCCTCACTATCGTCATCAAAGATGGCAATATCTTGATTGTCGTCTTGTTCTACATCTTGATCAAAGATGGGAACATCTTTGTCACAAATGGAAAGACCTTGACTACAATCTTGTTTTGTGTCACAATTTTTCCTTTATGTCTTCTTCACCAAAGATAGAAGTGCTTCCCTCATCATATCTTGGCTCAACTACCTCCTTACTAAAGAGCATCTTATAATGACATCCATCATCAAAGTCTCTTTCATTCCAACAGTTAAGTAACCAACTTGGACATAGTCATAGCATGGTTGTCTAGTTGCAAAGCCATTTTGGTATTGATGTTTGGAACTTGAAAAGTCCTTTTGTTGCTTCTTAACCAACAAAGGTGGCATGTGACTAGAAGCCAAGAAGTGCTCATTGAGCTTCTTCCTCATCTTCCTCCACTCTCTAACATTTTCTTGGTCTTTTATTTGTGTCCTAACTTGTAATTATTTTCATTAATCAAAGACACAACCTTTGAGGCTTTAAGAGACCAATTTCACCTTTCTTGCGTCCGGCACATCATAACACTCTAAATGACTCAATTATATTCAACCATTCCTCTAACACATCTGGAATGTAGCTTTCATGGAATATAGGAAACACTAAATCCTTGACGATGTCATTCCATTTAGAATCAAACTCATGTGAATATGCTCTACGCCTATGTGCAACACCAAAGGAATCATCAAGTTGATGATCCTTAGAACCATTACTACCTTTGGGAAGAAGTTGCAAGCATTGCACTTTTCCAACCAAGGTAGCCATTTGTGAACTCAACTGTTCAATCTCATTCCTTTGGTTTTGTTTGCCATTTTTCCTTTCAATTGAGGGATTCATCTTAGTTTCTTCACCCAAATTCGTAGTATAAACCCTATCATGACCACCTCTACAACTTCTTCTTTTTTTTAATAATAAACAAACAAACTTTATTGAGAAAGCATCAAAACGATGCAATGAATACAAAATTAATGAAGCACAAAACTGAAATCTCAAAGACTAACTAATCAAACCATCTACAAAATCTACAAAGGCCAACACATCCAGCTCAACAGAAAGTGTGATCCAACTATAAAACACGACAAGTAATCAACTTTCCAACCAAGGCACTGTTCGAACCACGCCATAAAAAATATGTTGACTACATTCCAACCAAATCAACCATTATAAGCAATAAACCGCAAGAAACCACGTTTTTTGATCTCGTTTCCCAACCTTCCCCCCACCCCAACTCTATAACATCTCCACTACCAACCCCAGTTGAACCCAAACCAAACCAAACCAAAGGTCGCCACAATGAACATCCACAACCTCAAAGCAACCGGACAATGAATAAGTAAATGATTTACCATCTCCGCATCCCCACCATAACACATGCAACACTAATTATGTTGATGCCGAATCAGATTAATAATAGTCAAAATACGTCCAAGAGCCGCCGTCCACTAAAAAAAATATATATATATATAACTTTTGATTTACTCCCCCACAAGCACTCAATAGAATGAAGACACTAAAAAAATCCCCTTCATCCTAGGGTAACCCCAAACCAAAACATCCTTTCCAACCCCCCTAAACCATAGCCCATACAAAAACCCTAGGAGATCCACCAGTTGATCCAACTCCCAATCTTGAACATCATAGCACAAATGAACATTCCAAACCACCATCTGCCCTTGCCTACTCCCATATATGATGCCATTGTCGCCTTCCAACCCACAACAGTACCAAAGATCAAAGGAAACCTTTCCTCCAAAGTAATACCACCGCACCACCAATCCCTCCAAAACCAAATCCTTGTCCCCACTCCAACCTCGAAGCTCACCCATTTCCAAAACCCCTCCTACCCTAACCAAATCCCCTTCCATAAACTCCGTCTATGAGACTGCCCTGCCTTATCCATACACTACTCTCCCCAACCTAAACTATACTTAGCCACCACCACCTTTCTCTACAACCGCTCATTTTTCTCCATAAACTGCCACTATCACTTCCCCAAAAGAGCCAAATTAAACTCCATCAAGCATCGAATCCCCAAACTCCCATCCTCTTTAGAAG
This sequence comes from Camellia lanceoleosa, assembly GCA_025200525.1. Classification (NCBI taxonomy): domain Eukaryota; kingdom Viridiplantae; phylum Streptophyta; class Magnoliopsida; order Ericales; family Theaceae; genus Camellia; species Camellia lanceoleosa. Next base: position 91,644,742 of record CM045768.1, read on the forward strand.
TACAAATCTCATCCAAGCCACTAAATGGTAATGAAAAGCCTTACATCCCACCCCATAAAAAATCATGTTGTAGTTTCTCTATCCGCTTTGCAATTGCCACAGGAATTACATGTATTGACATAAAATAGGTTAGAATACTGGGCAAAACACTCTTAAACAAAGTAACCCTCCCTCCTTTAGACAAATACTGACGCTTCCAACCCACCAACCGCCGTTGTACTTGATCCACCACATCATTCTACATCCCTTTCGCCTTAAAGGTGGCTCCCAACGGTAAACCCAAGTAAGATATCAAAAATGTAGCCACCTTACACTCCAAATGGCTACAAGAATTGGTAGCCGCACAACCTCCCCCACTAGAATTAACTCTGACTTCGCTAAATTCACCTAAAAGCCTGACACTACCTCAAAGCAAAGCAATACACCTGGCAAATGACCAATCTGACTTGCATCCCTACTACAAAATATAAATACATCATAAACATAGAATAGATAATAAACACACAAACTTGCTTTAGGATGCATCCCCATCTCAAATGCTGCCAACGAGCCCCCTTAAACTACTCTAGATAGCAATCAACTCAATGCCTCCATAACTAAAATAAACAATAGGGGAGACAATGGATCACCCTGCCTTAGCCCCTTATGAGTAGGTAAAAATCCCATCGGCGTACCATTAACCATCATTGACATCCGAATTGTAGATATGCAAAACTAGATCCACTATTTCCACCTTCCCCAAAAACCCATCCTTTCTAAGTCATACAACTGCCAATTCACATTGTCATGTGCTTTCTTGATATCCAATTTACAAATAACACCTTATTGCCCTTGCCGAATCTGTGAGTCAACACACTTATTTTCCACCAAAACAGCATCAAAAACATGGCGCCCACCCACAAAAGCGTTTTATGACATTGACAACACCCCCTTCAAAACAATTTGAAGCCTGTTCGCCAAGGTTTTAGCCAAAAGCTTATACACACTTCCCAGTAGACTAATAGGAAGAAAATCTCGGATGTCCTCTGCCCTTCATTTCTTCATGATCAAAGTAATAAAGGTCACATTCAGACTCTTCTCAAATTGCCTAATGTGATAAGACTGATCAAAAATAGCCAATACATTTTCCTTTACCACTCTCTAACACTGTTGAAAAAAATCACATAGTGAACCCATCCGGTCCTGGAGCCTTATCCCTAGGCAAACTTTTTGACCACCCTTAAGACTTGAGTGCCTCAGGTTGAACACTCAATGATGAAAAGTTACGCTGTACAATCGTTCGAATCTTCAGCAAAAGGCTTCGATTTTTTAGCTTCTTATCCCAAGCTTAGACCCCATTTTGACCAAAACTATTTTTACCAAAACTATTTAAACCTTAAAACCCTCTTTGCCAAAATATTTTTTCAAATATTTCTACGATGTTCCGAGGCTCACATTTCGTTTAAAATATTGCACTTTTCGGTAAACCGAGTAAAGACAAAGTGGAAATAAACGGAAGGAATGTGAACTCTTTGAAAAATATTTAAAAACATCTTATTTATAGGCTTGGAGTTGAATGAAATAAGAGGGGTTGGAAAAAAACTAGTTGGGGAAAAGGTTGAACATCAAACCATTAAGAAATAAATGAATAGCCTTCACTAAATTAGGCATATCTCTTTGTACACTTAGAATTTAGATGTGAAGCCACCACCATTGAAAAGTAGACTTTCGAGGATTCAATGTAGACTCAAAGAATCACCTAAAATCGAGTCCAGATGAGGGAGATATGGCCGTTTGAAGTTGGGCATCAATTCGTTAAGATAAAAATGACTAGCCTTCACTAAATTAGGCATATCTCTTTGTACACTTAGAATTTAGATGTGAGGCTATCACCATTGGAAAGTAGACTTCTGGGGCTTCAATTTAGACTCAAGAATTACCTAAAATCGAGTTTAGATAAGGGAGACATGCCCATTTGAAGTAGGGCTTGAGAGTAGTTTTTTGTGGCCGGTGTCCCGGAAGGCAGATATTTTGATGCCAGCTGTCCCCTCCCCCCCCCCATGTGCATGCCTTGTACCAGTTGTCTCTATATAGATATTTCTGACCAATGAAGCTATATTTCTATAAATACAAGACCATCCCTTTTGATTTTAGGTTAGAAAAATTTGTGAAGACTCCAAAACTTGCTAAGCACCCTTCCTCTCTATCTTGCAATATACATACACTCTCTATACACTTCCTAAACCAAAAATTTGAGTCTTCTTGCTAAGATTCTTGAGCTAAAATTTCAGCTCTTGAGGGTGCTCACTTGTTGGTTTGTGAATCAAAGAGTGACCTCTTTTCGAGCGATATAACTCTTGCCATCTCTACACTACTTCTTTCCTCTCTTTTCTTGTTGATTTCATACTATTTTTACACTATTTTTATGAGCTGAAACTTGTGGCTTCAAGCTATCAAAGGTGGAGGGGTTAACCACCCTTCTTTGAACCTTGTTCTCTAAGCTTTTGCCCTTGTGTTTCCCATTTCTTTCTCAACTTTTTTTCCCAATTTTTACCAATTGTTTTTTAGAGTTTTCAGAGGCTAAGAATGTGGTTTTGAAGTCCCAAAAGTGGAGGGGTTAGCCATCCCTCCTTAGGCTTGCTTACTAGCTCCATTTCTCCATTATTTTAGTTCATTTTTTTTAGCTTTTTTATACTAATTCCAACACTATTTTTAGGAGTTTTAGGACTATTTTAGTGTGTTTACTTCATTCGTGCTTTGTATAGTATGCTTATAGTGTTGTAGTCCTAATAGGTTTAGTGGTTTAGACTTTAGATACCAACCTATTTGAGTTGATAGCTTTTATTTTATGCTTTCCATACTTGTGCTTACACTTGCAATAACTGTTTCTGCACTCTCCATCCTTTCTTGATTTTATTTGTTTGAGAGTTGTTTCAAACGAGTGTTGTTTAAGTATGAGAAAAAGACCTTTCATACTCAATGGTTTAATCTTTTCGGAGGTTCATTACCAGGGCATTACATCTCTCTCATGCCAAAAACAACTTCTTGTTTGACACTTCGCTTCATTATTGGACTTAATTCTCATTCTTAGACTAAGATGATTAAAAAATGGAAAGGTAATTAAAAGGGCTAATAAAATTGGACTAAAATGGTAACAAGAGTAATAAAATAGGTTTGGGTTCAATGGAAGTTAATTGAACCTATTGTGTCTTGAGTCATTATATACTCATTAGTAATGTTAATGACTCGAGAGGAGATGTCTACCACTTCCCTAGAGAGGTAACTCCATGATAGGGAGGAGGTTTCGTTGGTCTTTTATTTTCATTTTTTTTTAGACTTTGTCCCATCGATTCGTAGATTATCACGCAACGAGTTTACATCAATTGATGGTTTGCAATTGAGTCTACCCCTCCCTTGATCTGTTTCATGATAGGAAGAGGCAGAAAGGACAAACATCCCCTGGAAATACTCTATTTTTGCTTTGTTTCTTTTCTGTTGCAACAGGGCAAACCCCCAAAATAGTGGCTGGCCGGCCACCTAACCATCCTGCTAACCACTTTTTCTGGCCAGTCAGCCACTTCATTTTACACAATCAGTGCCATGTTCATGACAGAAAAAAGCAAAGGCTGTGGCTGAAACATATCATTTTTCTAACTCGAAAATAGAACAGTTCTGGCAGCAAAATAGAGGAGTTTTTGGGCAGATATTCATGTTCATGCATGCGCGATTCTTTATTCTCTGTGGCTCGCAAAATTAGTGCTTTAATAGTAGTGTGTTGTAATTAATTAGTTAGATTTATTTGAACTTGTAATAATTAGTTAATCTAGCTTATCGTTCATTTGAATTATAATAAGCAGTTAACTTGGACACTTGGATATTCAGACCCTTTTGTATCAGGGCAAAATTATAATATTGTGTATGTCTTCCAATCGCTATTTCTTTCTCCATTTTATTTACTCGCTTACGATGGTTGCATCCATATTTTGATTTCATATCATTACCATGTGTAAAATATCCATTTTTGCATGCATTAGGTTTGGTTCATCATTCTACCCTTGTATTTATTTCCTACTTACTTGAATACGTGTGTTATCGCATGCCTTGAGTTGAGCCATATGTCATATTAAATAACCGAACCTAGTAGTTGCATTTTGTATGTGTTGCATTAGTCACTTGCATCTTAGAGCATGCATTTTTCTAACTATTTTCTTGTGTTTTTGCTTGTCTCGGTTGAGTACTAAGTGAGCGTTTTTACTTTAGCATGTTGCATGTATGTTTATGTTGTCATATCAAGCATATCACCATGAGGCTAAGTGCTTATTTGATATACCTCTTGAATGCTTGTGGATGGAGGCTATATGAGATAACTTTTTTTTGTCAAGTGGTACATATTCAAAACACTTTTCAAAAACAAACATAAAATCAAAATGTTCCAAAGTGGGTGGATTAATCTATACTTGTTTGCCCTCACATAGTAAGATAACCTAATAATCGGAACAAGAGCATATAATGTACATAAAAATCACATTATGATTAGTAAAGGCCGATCTTTGATCGGATGAGTGGGGTGCTCAATTAATGACATTCCCCTTTCATACCTAAGTTCCCAAGCCGAGACACTTTGGTGATGACGAACACATGGCCTTTGGCACGAGTCACGAGTTTCCTAAATTTCCTAAAAATTTTCAAGTAACGACTTTGAAATCTTGCAATGCAGTCCATTTTTGGCATTTTTTTGTTAAAAATTGATTTTCTAAAAAGGTTTGCCGCATTTAGACTCTTTGTGTTTCCCCGTTTCACATTGCACTGTGTAGACACCCCATTTTTTACCGTCCTCAAGACTTGGATGTCATCGTTTGAACACTCGATGATTATCCATACTCGTGTTCATTTTGACTTCTCGAAGGTCTCGGCTGCACGCCTTGCCTTAGGATCTCTCAACTTGTCTGTTTTGTACTTGGTTGTGAACCAAGCACTTGTGTTTTTTCTTCTGAGGGAAGAGGGTGGCTTGTTGGCCAGCCTTGCAACCCATCGGCTAAGGTATTGTGCCATCGGCCATATTTTCTTGCCATTGGCCATAAGTTTTCTTGCCATTGGCCATAAGTGTTGGCCGATCGGCACTCTTTTTGGTCGATCAGCACTCTTTTGGGCCGATCAGCTATATTTTTTAGCTGAGACCTTTCCATCTACTTTTTACAGATATTTTGTGCCAACTATGACAGCTGGTGGGCACAATTCTTATCCTCCATACACGTTGAGGGATTGCATTCAAGACTCAAGCTTGAGAATTGAAATTCTATAAGAAGGGAGCCTCCCCTCCCTTTCCAGAGGTTCTAAAAAATCTGAGATACAAGTTCTATATCTCTCTATATATTTTACCTCTCTCTCTCCATTTGCTCTTGCTTGTGCCCAAAAGTGTAAATCTTTCACACTATTGCACACAAACACCTACTAGAACACCATCCTTTTGTTGCTGAGGTACTAAGGAGTTGGTTTTAGTGTTTTTGGACTGGTTTTGGTCAGAAAAGAGTGCTAGAGTTGTGTTCTTGAAGGTGTTCTTCAAAGGTGAGATTCTAGCTTTTAATCCCCTATTTTGGCTTAAGCTTTTAGACCTACTTTTATATTGTTTTAAGCTTAACTCTATACTACAAAAAGTTCTGATTTTTCATGCTTGTGATGTTTGTTTAAGGTCACTTTTTGGTTGGGGGTGGTCTACCCCCTCTTAGGCCTTGTTTGGCCTTGTTTTGAGCCATCCCTTTTGGCCCTTGTTCTAGCCTTTGCATGACCTTTCTACCACTAAAATCTAAAGGATTTTTAGTGGTGGAAAGATGGTTTTGGAGTCTTAAATAGGAGAGAGACACCCCCCCTCTCCTTGTGTCTCATTTGCTAGTATAAATGGCTCATAATAGTAGCATGTTTGCTTGGCATGTTTTGAACAAGTATTTGGTGTTATTTTTCCATGTTATATCTCTGTCTAAAGTTGGTTTGATAGCCACTTATATGCATCATGCACTTGTCTTGCAATCCTTTATATTGCCTTAACATGCATCATGTGTTTGGATCATCATTCTTGCATGTTTTGGCTTAACTCAAAGAATCTTTTAGTCATGTTTTACAATGCTTGAGCTCTTTCATGTTGTTTTAGTCATGCATGCACTGTTTTGTATAGCCATGGTTCAATCTAGCTTGTTAGCTTTGAGTATCCAAGTCATTAGCATGCATTGCTTAGACCATTTTCATAATTTGGCATCATTTCATATGTGATTTCGATCCATGTAGTGTAGCCATACACTTGCATTTGTCATCCTTTCAACGCTTTAAAGAGTTGGTGTTTTATGCCTTAAGAGTGGACCATTGTGCATGCCTCTATGCTTAGGCCTTTAGGATGCCATCTTAGTGGGTTTTTGGGCTTATTTTGACATGCCATAACTCTAATTTTTATTGGTTAAGTCATGCCATGTTTGGTCTTAATAAGTGTAGTGTAACACCCCTTGGTAGCATTACATGCTTCATGCTTTTCGTCTTTTGTTCTAGCTTGTGTTGGCTAGGTCCATTCATGTTTTAGGCTCACTTTGGTATGCTTTAGGACTGTTTTGGTTTGCTTAGGCCATTTGCTTCATGTTTTGCATAGTCGTAGTGCAAGTCCCTTTGCTAACCTTGAGCTTTGAGCCTCTTGATATGCTACACTTGCATTGTTTGATTGATTTGGCATCATTCCATGCTTAATTTCAGAGCATTTAGTGTTGTCACACTTGCATGCTTTTCGCTCTTTAAGTGCTCTTGAGAGTTGGTGTCTTCATGCCTTAATTCTTGGGCCATTTGGCATGCATGCTTATCTTGCATTTCATGTCATCAATTCATCACTTTGGCCACTGATTTGGGCATGGCTGAGGTCTGCCCATTTTGGTTTAAGTCCATCTTTGCATGTTGTTGCATGCTTGTCACATTGCATGTTGTTGCATGCTTGCTAGTTTGCATCTTGTTTCATGCTAGTCCATCTTTGTATGTTGTTGCATGCTTATCCATCTTGCATGTTGTTGCATACTTGTTAGATTGCATGTTGTCACATGCTTGTTGTTGGCATTGTTGTTGCATGCTTATTACATTACATGTTTGCATTTTGCATGCTTGTTACATTACATTTGGCATGCTTATGTTGCATTGCATAACATCTCCATGTTGCATGCATTGCATTGTGTTTGGTTTGGGTGTTAAACCAAACACGAGGAACGAGGGACGTTTCATACTTGAAGTGATGAAACATGTCTCAATTCTCGGTCGCCGACACTCTTGATCCAACATGATAGAATGTGAGGCATTCATGTGTTTTTGTGCATTCATTCCATATTTATTTGTGTAATTCGGCCTCTTTGGCCATCATGCATCGAAATGCGTGATTGATGGCTTGAGAGTCGAACACTATACTCCTTTGAGTCTCAAACATGATAAGGGGTGTAGTTGCACAACATTTTCTTGCAAATGCATTGCCATGCCCTTGTTTGTCCTCTGTTGCAACAAAAGGAGCAGTCTGCAGGAAGAGATGGCCAATCGGCTACCTGGTGTGCCGATCGGCTAAGAATGTTTGGTCGATAGCCTCATAAGTGGTCAATGACCATTATCCTTTGGCCGATGGCCTTACCTTTTGGCCGATGGCCTCTCAGCATATCCATGAGGTGGTTCAGAAGCATCACAGAAATTTTCACAGCTTTTAGAAGTTAAAAGCAGTGCAAACAGAGGCAACATGAGGCATGGCAACGAATTTCCGAGCAAAGCCGACCACGCACGCATGCATCCCTCGTCACAAGGCCATTTCAGTGCTTTTGATTACTTAGAATAGTTATTTGTTTTGATTCGGTTGTGTAACAATTAATTAGCTTGTTAGTTAGTTAATTTTGGTTTGTAATTAATTAGCTTGTTAGTTAGTTAATTTTGGTTTGTAATTAATTAGCTAAGGTAGTTAATTAATTAGTTGGTTTGTATTATTCATTCAGACCTTCTGTCAAGAGGGCGAATTTTGTAATAAGTATGCGTGTGTGTGATGCATGTCTTCCAACCCCCATTTCTTTCTCCCTTTTATTTACCAGCTTTGATGGTTAGTTTTAGGGCATATTTCAATTAACATACCTTATGCTTTGCATGTTTGCATCATTCATTTGTCTTGCATGCACCGGGCTCAGCGCATCATACAAACTGCATTGTGTTTCAATTCCTACTTGAATACATGCTTATCTAATTGCATTTCATATGCCATTTTAGAATTGCTGAACCTATTTCTAATTGCATTTTGCATGTGTTGCATTAGCCATCTTAGCATAAACTAGGATCATGCATGATTTCTAACTAGTTGTTGTTTTGGCTCGGAGTACACTATAAGTGTTTACGCTTTAGCATCTTGCATATGTGTTATTGCTTCCATGATAGCATGCTTGCCATAAGGCTAATTGCTTAAGTGTTTAATTGCCTGAATGCCTGTGGATAAAGGTTGGATTACTTGAATTGAAACAATTCATTGAAATGCGAGTTTTAAGCCCACTTGAGAGTGGCAAAATCATGTTTTTCTAAGCCCACTTGAGGTTGGCAAATCCACGTCTTAGCCTACTTGCTAGTAGCACCTTCAAACCATTTTCAAACAAACAAACATGAGATGTTTTGTTCAAATTTAGGCGATCTAGTCTATACTTGTGTGTTGTGCGTATCACGTAGTAAGATTAGCTAATAAACCGAAATAAGAGCGCATGTGTTTTCAAAAACAAGATATCATGTTAGTAAAGGCTGGTCTTTGATCGGGCGAGCGGGGGTGCTTATTGCATGACCTTCCCCTCTCGTACCCAAGTTCCCGAGCCGAGGAAACTTTGATGATGACGGACACATGGCCTTAGGCACGAGTCAGTGTTTCCCAAATTTTCCCAAAATAAAATATTTAGATGGTGACTCTATATCTGACAAAGCAGTCCATGTTTGGCACTTCTTTATAAAAATCAGTTTTCCAAAACGATTTGCCGGATTTGGACTCTTTGGTGATTTATCAATCATGCATTACACTTTGCGAGATTAGATTCAGAACCGTGACATTGAGTCCAAACTGTAGTAGCCTAATGAACAAAATGGATTTCGCGCTTGTAGACACCCCATTTTTGACCAACCTTAAGACTCAGACGTCATCGATTGAGCGTTCGGTAATTGCGCATGTTGTGCTCGTTCTGAGGTTACAAAGTCTCGGCTGAGAGCCTTGCTTCCGGACTTCGGGACTTTTTTGTGCTTTGCCTCGGTTTGCAAACCAGGTTCTGTTTTCTCTTCCCGAAGGAAGGGAGAGGTCTCGTAGACCATCTCTCAGTGCCGTAGGCTATTTTTCATGGTCGTAGACCACTATTCCCATTTGGAGACCAGTTTCTAGTTTTCGGAGCCGTCGGCCGTGCGCCTTAGTTCGGGATTGCTTAACTTTCTCCGTTTACTCCGGTTTTTGGCACACACCTTGTTTCCTCTCTGTAGAGGGACACTGTGGCCCGGGAGACCACCTTCATGGTCGCGCACCACTTTCGACGCTTAACAATCAGTTTTCAGGGCACCCAGCTGCGCGTTTTGGCCCCCGAACCCTTGTTTTGCATCCGTCTTGGTTCATTTTTAGCATGGACCCTATTTTCATTGTTTGGAAGGTGGTACGAGGGTGGGAGACCACATTTTCTCTTGGGGACCACCTTTTCTCCCACCGGCCAATTTTCTTGTCAGGGAGCTGGTCTCATTGGTTTTTGAGCCACACTTGTGGGTCTCCCACCATACCACTTACTTGCATTTCATGTGGAGACCACCAAATAAGGCTGCCGACCACCTAATCATTTTGAACTGGTCTGCCTGTCTCCCTCAGTCTTGTCTCTGTGAGTGTGTGCCAGCTGGAAGCCACAGACTGGATCCTCCATACACGTGCATGGAGGATCTTCAATCTTGGTTTTTAGCTTCCTTGAGAAGCTTTGGCCCCCTTTCTCTATAAGAGAGGCCCTTCTTCTCCTTTAGAGAGGTGCTGAAATTGGCTAAGGCAAAAACATATATCTCTCTTTGTATCTCTCCATTTTAGGCCTTGAAAGGTTGAAGTTCTTGACCCCTTTGCATACCATCTCCTAGCACAACACCTCCACTATCAACCTAAGCACCTTGAGCTTGTTTTCAGACGCTAAGGAGTTGCTGTTTTGGTCCAGAAGTTGCTGGTCTTCTTGAGCTTCAAGGGTAACATACTTTCTCCCTTTTTAAGCCCTTTTTTGATCCTTATCTTGGCCATACTTGCAAGCATTTTTGAGCTTTGGTGTAAACTGAAAAAAGTCTTATTTTGAGGTCCTTAACATGTTTGTTTGAGATCATTTTTCTGTTGGGGGTCATCTACCCCCTTGCATGCTTCATTTTACCTTGTTTTGAGCCATGCCTTAGAACATTTGTGTTGGCCTTTGTTTGGCCTTTTAGCCACTGAAATCCAATGGATTTTTAGTGGCTAACATGTTGTTTTGAGTGCCAAAATCAGAGAGGGGTGACCCTCTCTCATCTTGTTTACTAGCATATTTGGCCTAACAAAGGAGCCCTTATTTGCATGTTTCCAAGCCATGTTTCAGGCCATATTTGGTGGGTTTTAGGACCTGCATAGGCTCTGTCCAAAGCCCATTTTTCTATTTCGGGTGTCACTCTTGCATGTGTAGAATAACCCTCTTTATAGCCTATCAAAGGAGCCTATCATTCTTGCATGCATAGACCATGTTTCAGTGGATTTTTAGGCTTTATTTGGCATGTCATACCTCTGAATTTTTCTGGTTTGGTGGCCTCTTGAATGCCTCATATACTTGTAGTGTAAGCCCTCTTCACTAGCTTGTATTGCATACTATTTTGGTCTTTGATTCTAGCACTTTTTAGCCATGCCTTAAACTGATTTTGTGCATGTTTTGGACTGCCTTAGCTCTTTTTTTAGGCCTCATGGTCGAATGATGATTGCTATACATGATTGTAGTGTAATACCCTTGCCTAGCTTTGAGTTTTGAAGCATATTGCATGCTTATATTGAGGTGTTTGCATGTTTTGGGGTCATTGTGCATGGTATTTCAGAGCACATAAGGTTGCCATGTTCCCATGTTTTCCACTCCTTATGTGCATTTGAGGGTTGTGCTTGTATGCCTCATTTATAGACCATTCATGAGCTTCATTTCCATGCATTTTGAGCCATCATTTTGGACCATTTTCCCACTGTCTTGGACCTGCATAGGGACTATTTGGGGCTGGTTGGGTCATTTGAGCATTGCTTTGTGTACCTCTAGTATAATGCACTTCACTAGTTTCGGTATCCGGGCCATCTAGCATGCATTGTGTGAGGTGTTTGCATAATTCAGGACCATTTTGCATGACATTTCAGAGCTGGAAAATGTGTGATTGTATGCCATATTTCATCCCTTGCCATGCTTTGGTAAAGTTGCATTTGGTGCCTTAGGTTTAGTCCCTTGCATTTGTGCATGTTTGCATGTGTGTTGTTGCTTCATTTTCATCATGTATTGGCCACTGATTTGAGTGTGGCTGAGGCCCATTCATTTTAGTTTAAGTCCATCTTGCATTGTGTATGCCATGTCCATGTTGTCACATGCTTGATCGTCACATTGTGTATGCCTTGATTATGCTTTTGTGTATGTCCATCGTCATATGTGCGTTGTGTATGCCATATAGCGTCATGTGCATTGAGTATGCCATTCGTAGTTCATAGCATTGCGTATGCTAGTTGCACCTTTGCATGTCATTCCTTGCATGTTTACATGTCTTAGTTACATTTCGTTTAGGATTGCATGCTAGTTGTTGCATTGTGTTTGCATGCCATGCCATTCTAGTTGTTGCATAGTGTTTGGAGTAGGGTTTAGTCCAAACATGGGAAACGAGGGACGTTTCGTACTCAAAGTGACGAAACGTGCTTCGATTCCCGATCGTCCACACTCCGGATTACCCATGATGGAGTTTAGGCCTTGTTGTGTTTATATGTGCATTCATTTTACATCAAGTCGTGTAATCCGACTCCTCGGCCATCATGCATCGAGATGCGTGATTGGTGGCATGAGGATCGAGGACTGCATTCCCTGGAGCTTGTGCAATGATGGAGAGAGTGGTCATGCACACATATGTTGAAAATACTTTGCCATGCCCCTTTCTCGCTCTCTGCTAAAGAAACCGAAACCAAAGAAGAAAACCGGTCAAGACAACTTTCTGGAGCTTTGTACAGTGTTCTGGGACCAGTTGCAAACAGAGGCAAGTTGGGGCATCGCGATGGATTTCCCGACAAGGCAACTTGAGCATGCATGCATCCCTATCATTCGGAACAGAGCTGAGGTAGTCCGTTTTGTTTAATTTGCATGCTAGCTTATTTATTTTAGTTAATTTGTTAATTAATTAGGGTTGTGTAATAATTAGCTGTAATTCGTTATTCATTCGGTTGCGTATTATTTATTTGGACCCTCCGAGAGAGGGCAATGTTGTAATAAGTGTGCGTGTGTGTTATGTATGTCTTCCAACCCCATGTCTTTCTCTCTTTTATTTACCAGCTTATGATGGTTAGTTTAGGGCATGTTTCAATTAGCATCTATATGCTCGCATGTTTGCATCCATTCATCTGTCTTGTATGCACTGGGCTCGGCGCATCATACTAACTGCATTGTATTTCAATTCCAAGTTGAATACATGTTATCTGTTGCATTTCATATGTCATGTTTAGAATAGCCGAGCCTATCTTAGTTACATTTTGCATGTGTTGCATTAGCCATCTTAACATAAACTAGGATCATGCATTGATTACTAACTAGTTTTTGTTTTGGCTTGGAGTACTCGGTGAGTGTTTATGCTTTAGCATCCATGCATGCGCGTGAGTAACTACCATGATAGCATGCTTACCATGAGGTTATTTGCTTATGTGATATAATTGTTTGAATGCCTGTGGGTGAAGGTTTGGTTATTTGAATTGGAACAATTCACCAATTTTAAGCCCACTTGAGAGTGGCAAAATCATGTTTTCTAAGCCCATCCGAGGGTGGCAAAATCCACGTCTTAGCCTACTTGCGAGTAGCACCTTCAAACCGTTTTTCAAAACGAACATGAGATGTTTTATTCCAATTTAGGCGACCCAGTCAATACTTGTATGCTGTGCGCATCACATAGTAATTCTAGACTAATAACTGGAATAAGAGCACATATGTTTTCAAAACTTGATATTATGCTTAGTAGTGGCCGATCTTTGATCAGGCGAGCGAAGGTGCTCATAGCTGACATTCCCCAATCGTACCCAAGTTCCCGAGCCGAGGCAACTTTGGTGATGACGGACACGTGGCCTTAGGCAACGAGTCAGGGTTTCCTAAATTCCCCCCAAAATAAAATATTTAGGTGGCGACTCTGTATCTAGCAAAGCAGTCCATGTTTGGCACTTCTTTCTAAAAATCTGTTTTTCAAAACGATTTGCCGGATTTGAACTCTTTGGTGATTTATCAGTCTCGCATTGCACTTTGCGGGATTAGATTCAGAACCGTGACATTTGAGTTCGAACTGTAGTAAGCCCAAATGAACAAAACGAGATTTTCCCGGGACGTTGGGGACGTCTACAGCGCCGATTCGCGGGTGGAGCCAAGACGTTCGGGCCCGTCTACACACTTGCAAAACCAGATTCAGAACCACGAGAGTCCGAACTGTAGGGCTATCATATTCGAGGAAACTAAACCCCTCCGGAGCATGAAAAGCAAGCTACACACCCCATTTTCTTTCCGGAATAAAAATTGATAAAAACCAACTATACCTACCCAAACCTCATTCTCAGACTCTAACTCCATGCCATTGACTCACATCTCCCCTATTTGATTCCTCTGCCGGTGAGCATTGGTCAATCGATGGAAAAGCTTTCTATTACGATCTCCTTCCTTCAACCACAAATATCTAAATCGTTGGCGGAAGCTAATCTCCTCCATTCGAGTAACATGGCCAAACTCCTTTCCCACCCCCTCTTTGCAAACCGAATGCTCATCCCTAGTTTTCTTCTCATCTGAACCCTGCAAAATATCAAGGACTTTCACCTTTTGACCACCTCTACGACCTCTTCCCCGATTAGCTATAACAAAACTAAGGCCTCGTTTGGGAACAGGCTAATTTAGTAACTTTTTGGCTAATTGGCTAAAAAGGTAGGTAAAAAAAACTTGTATGTTTGGGATGAAGCTGTGCAAAAAATAGAGAGAAAAGAGAATCTTTGACTTTTTGGTATGAGTTGTTGGCTTTTTGGCTAAAAATGTAACTTTTTGGCTAATTGGCTAATTTAGCCACTCCCCAAACAAGGCCTAAGCTACACAACATCTATTTAGATAGCAGCAACCCTAATCGTGAAAAAAAGAAAAAAAAAAACACTTAAGAAACAAAGCACTAACACATCAACAACTATTCTCAAATCAAGAACGAAATACCAACAACTTAAAGACCACAAATCAGGTACAAATTATGACTACTCACATAATAGAGTTCTAGTCAAAGAATCTAACAGTCGGTATTGTTTGAAAAGCAACATAAATCAAAATTTAATTCGAGCTCCAAATCTGATTTCGAAAGGTCTAAATTTGAATGAAATTCCTTTGTTCTTTGAAGTTTTCAGAGTTCGACTAGGCAAGAACAATATTGTAACAACCAACTAGGGTTTCATGAGATGCTCAAAGCTTCTATCAATATAAACTTGCTCACTAGTCGTAGAATTGAAATCGAAACTGAAATCACACTTGCAAAGTCGAATCGCAAGTCGCAAAGTGAAATGGAAGAGGAAATCAAGGTGGCTGCCTCGAGTTCAAAATTGATTCACGATCAAAGAGTCTAGAACCTGTGTATGAACAATTTTAAAGGAGCAATTCTATACTCACGATTGATCAATGAATCTAGAATCAATTTGAGAAGCCGCACCAAATCTAATGTTAGAATGCGATTGGAATTGCAGATCGAAGTCTAGAAATCAAAGTTACTAATAAGTCACTGAGGTTTCTTCTACAGTGAATCCAAACAAGAATCGAGTTTCTTGAGTCAATTTCTTGAAACGAGATAAAGGAATTCCCTCTTCTCTTGAGTTTCTTGAGTTTCTTGCTTCGATTTCTTGAATTTCTTGATGTGAAAGCTCTTCTCTTAGGTCTGCGAATGAGTTCTGAATCTAAAATAGACAATGATGCTGTTAGGGCAACAAATAGAAAGAATATGAGGGCTTTCAATTTTTGCGAATTAACAAACCAGGTCTAGTTACAAAGCCTTTGTTTGAGAAGATGGGTTAGGTTGGGTTTAAGATTATTTTAGTCACAAAAAGACAAAACAAGTCTTTTAGCTTAATAAGACAAAACATCCCATCTAACCTGTAATTATTACATTATTTCTTTCACAAAAAAGTCAAAAAAGCCAAAAAAAACCCTTCTCAAATGAGACTTTTTAGCCCCAAACTAAAAAAACCAAAAAGCCAACTCACTTCCCAAACAAATCCAAAGCTGAGTGAAGTCTCTTTTGAATCATACAATCAATGCATAGGCTAGGAACAAGAAAATGAGTGTGAAGCTCTCATATCAAAATAATAGAACCAAATCAACAAATGGATTTTATTAGAAAGAAAATCCCAAAATAGGTGCAAGAGCTCTCAAGCTTAAAAATATTCAATATCAAAATATCATAAACTGAATACTAGAGGGGCCTAACCATCTATTTATAGGATAAAGACTCAACTAACTCTTATGGTGCTAAACATAACAACCATACTAGTTCTAACTACATCAGTGTTAAAGGTTGATATAGCTATTATTTCTAAAAGAGAATAAATGTGTCCAGGTCTTCATAAAAGTAAGTTTTGTGCTTATGAATATTGTATTCTATTTGATGTTGTTGTTGTTGTTTTTCTTTTTCTTTTTTTCAAATTGTAAATTGCATTCTATTTGCAAATGTTACTATGGTTTTTTTTAATTGTATTCTATTTTCCTATTGAAGCAAGTGCTGTTATTATTTGAGAAAATTTTATGATACACCCCTGTGTACCTCTTAGTTATGAAGACTTGTAGTCTTAGTTTTGAATTATATTAGTGCTTAGTTATGAGGTTTTGTGATAGTCAAATTTGTGGTTGTCTTGGTTATGAGGTTTTGTGGTGTTTTTGTTATGAACCAATTTCGCTTTGTTAGGAACCAAATTGGTGAAAATTATGAACCATTGTGACTAGAATTTTAGGTGTATACCATATGCTCTTTTCAAAGTGTGTGCATGTATAGTAGTACTTCTTAGCTATTTGATGCTTTGCAATATGTATACCATGTCATACATTTTGTTAGTTTGGCTAAGATCATTCCAACTTTAGATCCAACGGTTAAATAGATTAGTTAGACAAATGTGTTGTGTTGCGTAGACGTTCGTTTCCCAGATAAGTCACCTCACCAACTAGTTGATTAGATGTTCGTTTCCCACTCCCGAAATACCAAAATTGGCCTCAAGGTTAGTCCTACCAAACATGCCTATTCCTATCTCACACGCCTCTTTTCCTCTCATTCTCTCACATATTGATTTCAAATTTCACGTTTTTTCTCTCCCCATCTCACTATTTACTTATGTTCCAATCACAAACTCCCATTCTCTCCTATCTCTTTTCAAACTACTCTAAGTCTCTCTCTCCCTCACACTGAACTCTAGCCACTATGTCTCTTCCTTCTATCTATGCACAATTTTTTTTAATAGGTTTTCTTCTTTTTTTTGTGCACATGCATCACGCTTTAAATGCATGATCATCTGGGGGAAAAAAAGGTGCAACTACTCTTTCCTTTGTCATTATCATTTGCTTGAATACTATGTGTTCATTTTAAACTTCATCATGGATCATTGATTGACACATAAGAGTGACAATGATGGATAATGAGTTAGATAAATTATTTTATCAAATGCACACATTTCTCCTCCTATTACATTTTTAAAATTTTTTATTGAAGATTTTGTTTTCTTTTTTCAGGTACGATTTTGAAGATGCTCCAGTCCACTAAGTAATGTCATCCATGATGATGAACTATAAAGGCCATAAGGTAATCTATATAACAAGGAATGGTGGTTTTTGAATCCTGATGGGCAATGTTTTAAAAATTAGACTGGTGAGTGAACTAGAAAAGAGATTGGGTGGACGGGTCACCAGTTCAACCATCAGGTTAAACCAGAATTGAATCGTGACATCATAAATACATTAAAATTATATTTAAATAAAAATACAAGTAATAAAATTATAAATTAAAAGAAAATTGAAAATATTAAATTATCTTAAATATTTCTCCGAATATTTTGTTTTACTAAAAAATATAATAATATATTTAAAATATTATTAATTTTAATTTTGGAAGAGGAAACCAAAATATTCAATATTCCTTCCATATTATTTTAATTCAAATAATTTGATTGAAAGAAGAGCAAAAATTTTGGAAGGATATCAAAATTTCAAATCTCCCTTCAATAAGTTTAATTGAATCTCATATGAATTTCTTAAGTTTTTTGAAAGCATTTTTTTCTTATAAATAGGTAAAGACTTTCACAATAATTTTAAGCTCCCAATGGGATTTCTCACAAGAGGAGACCCTTGAAAGAAAGTTTCTAATTAAAATTTTCTTATATATACATATAATAGGAAAGAAAGAAAGAATAAAAAAAAGTTAGAACATATCAAAAAAAAGTTTAAAATTTTAAAATTTATCAACCCAGCCGGTTCGCTTGACCCATCCTTGGGTCAATCGGTTCACCGATCTAGCCATCGATTTTTCCAGCTCTCTCTAAATAGGCTGATTTTTTTATTGGAATGGTTTAAAGGGTATATCCGGACCGAAATCTCGACTGGTTGACGGATCAACCAGTTGAACCGATCCAATTTTTAAAACCATGCTGATGGAACTGTTGTCTTAGGTGGCAATTTGTTTAGATAGCTAAGATTAATTATCTTTCTTTGTTTTATCTTATAAACCGTTGGATCAAAAAGGTTGGGAGTTCTACCAATTTCAAAACAGCAGCAAAAGTTGTTTCTCCATTATAGTTTGATTGGAATGTTCATATCATTTAGTGTTAAATTGGACAATTAGATTTGCAAGTCTAACAGTGATAAGGATGATTGTTCAAACCCATTTGAAACACATACCATCATCTCTATAGCAACTCTCCCACTTCTCTCTCTTGCTCTCTTCACCACAATAAGAAGCAACTTTTCCATTCAAGTAAGACCTCTCTTTACGCCAGAGTCTCCTCTTTCTCCCTTTTTACAGAAGTTCATTCTCTCTTAACTATCAATGCACTCAACAGCACTAACTCCCTCTTTCCAACTTTGTCGATCTACTCTAACCTTGCTCGATCTCTCCTCTAAAGCTCCAACTCCCTCTTTCCAATCCCTAACTCACTTCCTCTTTCCAATCCCTGACTCACTTCCTCTATTTGAAGTTTTTGGACCCTTTTTTTGCTTAAATAGATCCGTTTGAATTCCAATTGACATTTTTGCACAAGATCGGTCCATGTTTTGAAAATATTCATCAATTCAAACTTAATTGGACCCTTTACCTCTAAATAGGGATCAAAGAGTTGGGTTTTGGATAAAAATAGACTCAGGGGTAAAAATAGTCAATTTTACAAAAAAAATATTATTTTTGGCCAAAAGGGGGTTACACAGTAGCTCAGAAACCTTAAGCATCTCTAAGGATGAAATAATCCCCTTTCCATCATCAAGAAGCTTAAGGGTAAGGGTTTGCGCGGTGCGGGTAAGGGTTTGCGCGGTACGGTTCGGGCAGTTTGAAAGTAAAATTACAAATTGAATGGCAGGTTAGCGGATTGAGAAATTGCGGTTTGGGTGGTTTTTTGTGGATTGAAGAATATTCTAACTAATTACCATACATTTGCATAATATATAACACTAATTTGTATAATATTTTTCAAATATATAACACAAAGTAATTTTACATAATATGTTTCATATATATAACCATTAATTTGTAATAAATTTCATATCTTAAATCTCTCTCACACTCATTTTACATTGATATTTCATTGAAAATTAAAAGGATTTTTATTGATAAATCTCATTTAAAAGTGTTCTAACCCAAGAAGTCCATGAAAAAAAATTTAACCCATTTAGTCCTATGTATTTATACTTTATTTCATAAAGTCCTTTTTTCTTGATTTACGCTATTTTCTTAGACTCTTATGCCCTTATATTTAATATTGATATTTAATGTTGAGGGGAGGAGAGAGAAGAGAAAGGACCAAGACATAAGAAATTTCATACACAAATTAAATAACATTGATATTATTATTTTATATTATTATATAATGTGAATATATTTTTAATTAACAACACATTAAAAATAATATGAACATTTTCTTTCATCTAATGTAAATATATTTTTAATAACAACACATCAAAAATAATGTGAACATTCTCTCTTATCTGATGTAAACGTTCATAACATCTTTTCGAAAAATTCTCTCTTGTCTAATGTAGTGATGTGAACGTTCACAACATATGAACCTTCTTATTTTTAATTGACAACATATTAAAAATAATGTGAACATTCTCTTTCATCTGATGTGAACGTTCATAACACATTTTCGAAAAATTCTCCCTCATCTAATGTAGTGATGTGAACGTTCGCAACATGTTATATTTTTAATTGACAACATATTCTTATTCATAACATGTAGTGATGTGAACGTTCGCATTCGTATATTTTAGTATGAATATTCACATCATATAATTGACAACACAATGACAAAAATTCATTTCAAATTAATGTGAATATAATGATGTAAATATTCATTTCAATTACATGATGTGAATATAACACAATGATAAAAATTCATTTTAAATTAATATGAATATAATGACAGTCAATATCCTAATGCATGGGAACTACCAAAATTAATGACGATCAATATTAAATATCAACATTAATAGAGGGTATAAGAGATTTGGGGTGTTTTGGTCCTCTTACCTCAAATAGGATCTAATGGAATAGTCAAAAAGAATATGGGTTGAATGGAATAAAACTCTTAAAAAGATGACTTATCAAAAAAGCTCCAAAAAATTTGGCACTTTTTCATAAAATCCCCTTTCACTTACTTATATTCCATTTAGTCCACATTATTTTCTTATATTCCAACAAGTCCTATGAGTGACATAGTTACCAAAATACCCCTAATAATATTCATATTTACAGTGTGAATGTTCTGTGATGTGAATGTTCACACTATCAATGTGAACATTAACACGTCAATATAAATATTCATATTGTAAAATATGAATGTTCACATCACCAAATTGCTAACCATTTAAAAAATATTTGTAAGGATAGAAATGTTCATAAAATACTTTAAATATGAGCATTAAGATTGGTGGATCAAATGTTCAAATAATAGAACTTATTGGAATACAAGAATATCTTATGAATTGGGATACAAACTAGGGGTGTTAGCGGATCGGTTTTGTACGGTTTGCGGTTCGATTTTGACCCGCCCGCATCTATGCCGTTTGGGAAAAAGTCAACCCGCAATCGCCCGTAGTGCGGTTTGCGGTTTGTGTGGATAGGGTTTGCAAATGTGCGGGCAGTTGTGGGCGGTTTGCGGTTTACACTTTTTTCTTTAAAAATTAATTTTTGAATTTTTTTTTCCCATCGAATTTAGACATCAGATTCATTTTATATATTTATGATAACAATTTTCTGATGAGTTTACAAATAAAAATTCAATATCAATGCATTAAATGAAAGTACTCAAAACAAAGAGACCCTACACTAGCATTTTTGTCATAAAAAAATGTATATCAATGCATTAAAGGTTGTACTCAATTAGAATTGCCAGTTCAGTAATCAATAATCAAACTAGAAGTTCCATCGACCACCAAAAAGGAAAATTTTATTAGAAAAAAATAGATAAATCACCAATGAAAATTATATAAGAAATCAAGTTTAGGACTTGATAATTCTATGGCATTAAAAAAGTTGAGAAATATTTAAAAATAAGGATCCTAGTGTCATAGAGAATATAATGGTGCTCTTGTAAAAGTTACAAAGTTGGTATATAAAAAATAATATTTAATTAAAGTGCGGGCGGTTTTTATCGGTTGCGGGTTTAAACCGCGACCCGCTCGCAACCCTCAAATTTCTCATATTTCAAACCGCATCCGACCGCATTATGTTTGCGAAACCGCTCATTTATATGCGAGTTGGGCGGTTTGAGCGGTTCGGATAGATCGTTGCTCACCCCTAATACAAACACTTGAAAAATGATTTTCTAATAAATCTTCCTTAAAAATATATATGTATTAACTTTAGCAGAGCGGAGTGATTCAGTTGACAAATTATAAATTTTAAAGTTTAAACCGCAATTAACGGTTAGAGTGGTGCAAATTGATACAAATCGATGCGATTTTAACATATTGTGCGTATTTTGCACACTTCTATTTAGAAGGGCCCGAAATTTTAGGTACAGTTAAAAATGAGGTTTCGATGGTACTACTGCATATATTGGTGTATAGAGATAGTAGTGTGTATTTGGAAGCTTGTATATATTGGTGTAGATATATTCACCTTTTTTTTTTTCAATTTTTTGCATTTAATTTTTTAAAAGTTGAATTTTTTATTTTATATATATATATATTTAGTGAATTTCTTTAATATTTTAAGTAAATTTTTTATTTTTCAGATACACTTAATATAAATATCATTAAAAAGTATAATATTTGTGATTTTTTATTTTATAAATTCACCAAATACAAAAATATATATATATAAATTCAATACTTTTTTATATATTTATGTATTTATTAATTTTTTAAATATTTTTTAGATAAAATTGTATTTAAAAAATAATTTTTTTAAATATTAAAAAAATTCTTAAAAATAATATTAAAAAAAACTCAATTTTAAAAAATTAAATTCTTTCCTAAAAAATAAATAAATTCTTTCCTAAAAAAAAATTAAATTAAATTATCGAAGCAACTACAATTGTCGAAGATGAAATCAACAACGTCTTTACAGATCGGAAGCCAATGAATCATTGAATCAAAACCCTAGGTTTGCCTTCTATGTCGTATTTCTCTCATATGCCTCTCATTTTTTTATTTTTTTTCTTTTTAATTTCCATCACAGAAGGGGCATACGTACGCCTCAACTGTTAAAGCTCAATTTCGCCTAGTTCTAGTTGGTTCGGCTCATAAAATTGTACGCCCTGAGGCGTTATTGCCCTGATTCGGTCCTCAATTTCGCCTTTGAAAACATTGTATTTTGATAAGTATCGATTCACAGTGTTTATTGGTGGTTGTTTTGTGTTGTTATTGCAATCGTGGCCTTGAATAATGGTGTAAGAAAAACCAATGGAACCGAACTGGCCATTCAAAATCAGTTGAAATTTTGGTTTAGGGTTTAGGGTTTAGGGTTTTCGGTACCGATACAAACCGAATCGACTGAAATATTATAGTTAAATTCTTTTGAGTACTAGAAGATTACATTTTGTGATAAAAACTAGGGAGATAAACATTTACATAGGAACTTTGTTACTTTTTCTATTTATTGTCAATGTGAAATTGTACAAGTTTTTGTAAAACTCTTTAAAACCTTATGTAAATCCCTTCTCTATACCAAACCAAAAAAACAGAAAGGTTTGGTTTGGTGCTAAACTTTTCCTCAACACTGACTGAACCGTCGATGTATACATCACTAGTCATGAACAATTTTTTTTTTTAAATTTTTAAATAGAAAAGATAATTATGATAATATTGTGATTTATTAGACTTGAAATACAATCTAGATTGTCGGGATCTGGTTGCGTTGTGGATTTGATGTGAGAGGCTTGATTTTTAATGTTGTGTTGTAGTTCGAACAAGATGGCGGCTCCACCTAATTTTGAGCTGGAGGCTGCAAAGTTTCTGCATAAACTTATTCAGGAATCTACAGACGAGCCAACAAAATTGGCTAGAAAACTTTATGTGGTGTGTATAATTTCCTTTTTGCAGCTGCCTACTTCAATTTATTTCTGCCTTGTAGTTTTTATGCGACAATATATTTGTTTACTATTTTCATGGATATTGTCTATTTGAATTTCAGATATTGCAGCACATGAGATCAAATGGGAAGGAAGATTCAATGCCATATCAAGTGATATCAAGGTGAAGCCTGCCCAGCTCCATCAATATTTTTCAATTATCTTAGGTCCTGCATAGTCTATCGGGCCTTGTAGACAATACTCCATTAGATTATTGACAGAAACAAAAAGAATTTATGGACTGGAGTTTCTGCAGCTCACCTCTCATGAATAGTTGTCACATCCAACAAATTGTGTTTAATGAGATGATGAAATAAAATAATACTTTTAAGTGTGGTTGAGTTTGTAATGACATTGGAGTCCAAGTTTCTGAAGTCTTCCGTAGTCTTATACACTGAAAATTATTTATTTTTTAGCACCATGTTACCAATAAAATTTACTTGCCGTTTTTTGAACTATCCAATAAAATTTACTTGCTGATTTCTGAAGTATTCAACCATTAGCAGCACCATGCTGTCAGTCAGCTGCTGACTTCATAATCTAGTGTACTAAGTATATATTGAAAGATAAGAGTGGCAGGATCCAATGCAAAAAGTACCATTTGGGAACTGCACGATGACCCATAGTCTAGACTTTCATACTTGAGCCAGAACGTGCACTGTTAATTTATTTTGATTTTTTGATAATTTTCATCTCCGCATGATAACTAACTCTTTGTTTTAGGATTCTCTCACCATCTTGGGTGATATAAATGATTAGGATTGATTTCTTGATATGTTCTTTATCACTCATCAGATCATACCTACTGATTTCGAGTTTTAGGTTATTAGAGACTAGGAGATGACTATTTAACCTAAAAGCTCAGTTTGGAGTGCTTTGAATGGCCTGTTAATGTGATCACTCATTTCACCTTTATTCCTCACTCTCTTCCATATGCTCTTATTTTAATTTTCTTCATTTAAGGGCAATGGAGACTGTTATCAATCAGCATAGTATTGACATGGAGGCTCTGAATTCATCACGCCTTCCTTTGTCTGGTGTAACCCACATGGGAGATTCTTCATCAACACAGTTTGCAGGTAAACATAAACCTACCAAATTGCTGAATGCTGTTTGCTTTGGCATGGAATACGTTTGATTGCATGGGATGTAGTATTAAGTTAGGACTCAGGAGATATTGTCAATGCAGGGTCTTCTCAAACAGCTGCAATTGCGAAGGATTCTAAAGCAGGCATGTCTGAAAGTGAGGTCACCAATTCACATCCTTCAAGCAGGCCACCTGTTGGCCCAAGTGGTGCAGGACATGATATTTATCAAGGATCCGTATCCCGTCTCGGTGCTAAGTCTCTTGATGATGAAAGTCCATCCAGTTTTGAAACTAGGTCTGCCAACTCTGAGTCACAGGAAAGGCATGATACATCAAATCGGGATAAAGCAAATCAGAATGATGGTAAGAAGGCCAGCAGTAAGAGAAAGAGGGCTGATTCATCATCTACTGCTGAGCCACATATTGACAACCCCCAGCATGTTGATACCGGCAACCTTCATGCAAGGAAGGGGAAGTTGGTGAACAAGGTTAAACCACCTGGGAGTTTATCTGTTAAAGGCAGCGAGCATAGCCATTTCAATTTGGTCCAGGGCAGTGGTCAGATGGAACATATCCCCACTTTACCTAGTAGCATGAGCTCAACAAACACCACCAATTCGATTTCACAAGCTGCAAACTCAAAATTCCCTGAAGAAATAGAGGTGTCTTCTAGTACTTTAGGTCTACAGCATGAAGGCTCGAGACTGTCAACACTTGACATTGTTAGTTCCAGGGGTTTATGGAATCACAGTATGACAGAATTTCCACTTGAAAAATCTCAAGTGTCAAGGTTTCCTTCTAATGCTGGCTCTGGTAATTCGACAGCAGAAATATTGATGCACCAGTCAAATGCTCCTGTTGGATCAAGTAAGTAATTTCTATAGAATTAGTAAAATAATCATCATTTAGTTTGTTGAAAACTATGCATGTGAATTTTGTGCGGAAAATATCGAAATGTCTCATTTTCGATCAGAGCTGAAGTTGCTAAAAATTCTAAATCTATAACCACATGATAACTTGAATACTTTCTCTTGAGATTTTTGAATTCCTGGTTGCCGGGGTGTAATAATGGGAAATTCTGTGTCTGCCATTTGTGAATGCGTGCATGTTATGTGTTTTCTTGTGTGCTTGTGTTTTGCTGAGAAATGAACACTACTTTCTGTGAGTGGCTGAACTTTGAAGTGCTGTAAAGAAATACTGAGTTGTAAATTGTAATATCTCACAAAGTGCTGCTCAAATTTCAGGTGCATCTGGCAGGGTTCATGGTGCAGCCCCTGGTTCTTCTGGTTCATATCCACCAGTAGAGCAAGGAATCATGAGTCCAATGCATTTCAGCAGTACTTCATATGATAATCTTGGCTTGGTTGTAAATGCGAATAAGGAAAGAATCAAGGAGCCGTTTTCTGCCTCGCCTTCAGTTGAGCATGATGGAGGAACTTCAAATGTGTTAGCAAATGCAAATAAGACGGTTCAGGTATTTCATTTTTATTCATTAATATGGTTCTCATTCTTCTAGCAAAGTGAGGTCATGATCATGGTACTGAATTATAGTCTGCTTTAGCTTCCCTTGTGTTCTTATTAATCTCAAACAAGATTAAATTTGAAGATGATGATAGCTTTAGTGCTTGTTGCTATGCTGTAATATCTCATCGTTATTTTGTAGCCGAGGCACACCTGTGCGTGCATTTGTCTGTCTCATGGTGTATTATGGGGGTTCACCATGGTCTTTCTCCATTTCACCTGCGTATTAAAGTACTCTGCCAAATTTCTCCTACCTGTTTTCTTTTCTATAGTATCTTACTCTTGCTTGCCTTATTTACTAGATCTTACTCTTTTCCCTTCATGCCTATATATTGTCATCTTCACTTTCTCTATCGTTGTGTCCCACATATCATACACTAAGTGAAGACAAGGCTTGTTCGTATCACTAGCCCTAAGCATGTCATATATAGGACTTGTGAAAGAAAGAATATAATCAATGTAGTTCCACCACACATCAGCCAAAAAATTTTCTTTTACAAATTTTTCCTTCCCAACATCATCCTCTCTATAACAATTCCAATTGTCACTAATCACAATTGCTTGAAGACCATGTCTTATAAGCTTCAACCTCTTGAGCATAACAATTGTTGAGGCAAATCATGTTTCGGCAACCGAAAGCAAGTTCAAAGGCACAAATTCATTGTATACAGCAAATCGCATTGAGTAATTAGAGATAAAATTCTCAATCATCATAGCATCTCCGGCAATATCACTAATCCAACTGCACTCTTCATATGTGACTTCATTCCTCTCAATATTCTTTGCAATGCACCACACAAGGAGTCCATAGAATATGAGGGAATTGAGCTTCAATGAGTTGTCCGGCTGCCTTACAATTAGGAGCATTATCAGTGACGACTTGAACCATATTACTTGCCCCAACCTCATTAATCACTTCTTTCATCAAATTTGCAATGAAATATTTGTCTTTAGTTTCTCCCGAACAATCAATTGCCTTAATGAACATAGGCCCACTTTCACTCACTACCATAAAATTGATCAAAGGCCTCCTTTGAGAATCACTCCAACCATCACTAACAATGCTCACCCCTTTTTCTTTCCATCTGCCCCTAATTGGTTGCAACAATCTATCAATATTTGCCCTCTCCTTTTGAAGTAATGTGGTTCTTAACAAATTATAACCAGGAGGCAAATATCCAGAAATATAATGATTTGCAGCAAACGAGTAAGAGATATAATGATTTGCCGCAAATGAGTAAGAGCTAACATAGTAAGGGTTCGTTGCAAGATTAAATGGTACCCCCCACATTGTAGCAATTTCAAAATGCAATTGCTCTCTATCCTTCATGTCGAGTGCTTTCCCACTCCCACTTCCACTCCCACATGTTTTCCTCCTTTGATTCATAAGCATAACTATTACCCATTGATACACTAGGAGGAAATGGTACATTTTTGGGATGGGCATTTTTAATTCTCAGCTCAGCAGCATCATTCTCATTTTGCATTTGTGAAAGTTTTTGGCTTGTAACTTTCTTATAAGCACCAATTCCCTTTCCTAGGAGTTTTAACAAGTGTGCCCTTACTCTTGTATATTATTATTACAAAAATTACATTATAATTGGTAATTTCCTCCTCCTTCCTCGGGTTTTGCTAATTTAGTTATTTACTTCCACAATGGTTTGTTCTCATCAAAATCATCATAAGCCATGTCATTAGAACTATCACCCGTAGAAGCCATTGCCATATTTTAGAATAAAAAATTGGTTCCTATAATAAAATTAATAAACACATCATTAAAATTAACAATTTCAGCAATAGCAACAACTTGATTTATCCTTCAAAGAAAACTAATCAGCCAAAAAAAAAAAAAAAGAAGAGAGAGAGAGAGAGTGAAGATTAAGAAAATTGAACAACAAGAAGAGAGAAGAAGATTGAATGAACAAGAAGAAGAAGATCGAACAAAAAGAAGAGAATCGAAGAACATACCTTGGATATGGCAACGAGCAGCAGTGATCCTTTCTCTGGTCTTTTCTCTTCAATCTGTTTGATTCTAGGGTTCCTAATTGGTTTAATTGTTTTAATTTTTGTTTTTTACAATTTGAGACCCCCACTTCATGTTTCAAAAATTATGTTTTGTACCCCGCAATGTCCGAAATGTGTCCTGAACGTGTCCGGCTGCAAAAAATTCAAAAAAAAAAGGGGGACACTCTCAGGAGAGTGTCGAACATGTGTCCACAACGTGTCCGACTCCGACACTGATACGCAAGCCCCGGAGAGGTGTCCATGCTTCTTAGGAAAAAAAAGGGTTCTGAGAGTTCTTGTTGTTACAGTGTCTAGGAGAAGATATAAGTTTGCGTCCTTGTTTTTTCCCCAATTTTATGGGCTTCTCTCCAAATTTTGTTTTAGTAAGAAACACAATATCTTTTTAGATTAGAAGGGTAACAAAACGAATGAATGATGGAGTGGAGTGGGAAACAAGTGATGGAACAGTGGTACAAGAAGCATGTCACCAACTTTATTGCACTGCTCATGAGAAGACCACTCCAAAGGTGATCTCCCAAACAACCTCAAGGAGGAGTAAAGATGATCTCTGAAAGACAACAAACTAGTTGTTCCGTTGATATTTACCTGAGTCATCTGCTTCTTGATTTGGTGATCTATAACTCAACTGTTTTCATTTATAAAATGGAAGACAAATCCAAGCTTTTTTTTCCTTGAGAAGTATCAATTTCCAGATTAATTGTTTGATGAAGTTGGCCTCCCCATTTTGTACCACTTATAAGCCAACTTATTTAGCTTATTTGATTAAAAAAAAATTAATGGTGTTTGGTTGCAATTTTAGATTATAGCATATTTGACTTTTCAGCTTATTCAACCAAAAAAAGTTAGATTTTCTGAAGTTACAATTTGTAGCTTTTTTCAACTTATTTGAAACCCTTAAATTATGTGACAGAAAAACCCTTCTCTTTTATTACTGATTTACAAATATCTTACTCGCACTTTCTTTAGGTGGCAACAATTTGCCAATCAATTTGTGGAGGGCTATCTAGATAATTGATATGTGGAATTGCACTTTCAATGCATGCAACTGGATATCTAATTATTTATGTTAATTCTCCAAATATTTGAGTTTTTACAATTAAATTGTATCAAACAAGACTTTTGAAGGTAATTTATCCACACACACACACACACACAAAAAAAAAGACTTTTGAGCTATGAAGCATGGATACTTCAAATAGGAAAACGTATCCGTATCGGATACCGATACTCCTTGGATACTTACGGATACATATTAGATACTTATTAAAAGTATCGGATACTTCTTAATTAATTTTTCATTAATTTTGAAGTATCGGATACTTAGTTTTAAAGTATCAGATGCTCCAAGTCACATATTATCGGATACTTCTTAATTAATTTTGAAGTATCAAATGCTTCAAGTCACATATTACTCATTTTACGAAATTAGAATTGTATCATTTCTTGCATAACATCATAATATAATATAATTGTAAGGATAATTAGACTATTTTTACAATACTTTGCTTAGGTTTTTTTTATAAAAATAACATAGTAAGCTAAAGTAATAGAATTCATCAAATTGACATATAACTACATAGAAATAAGGATTAATAAGATAATATAACAATAGTAAAATTAAATATCAATAAATAAATAAGTAAATAAACTTGCATAAAATATTTTTGACTAGTGCAAAAGGAAAAAACATAGAGTCAAGTTGTGGATTGTTTTGATAGTATAATATCAACATATTAGACTTGATATTGAAATAAAATATTTGCAAGACCTATTGAAAATTTAAAAACTAAACTAGCTACTGCCTTAAATTAATACATAATTCTTAAAGATTAGTATTTTGCATCATAAAGTTACTGTAGTTTCTCAACATTCTTGAGCTTATGTGTAACTCATTGCTAATAGTTTTTTTATTTTTTATTTTTTACAAACATATCCTAGCCATACCCGTATCTTACTTTTTTAGGTTTTGTTGTATCGCCGTATCCATATCGTATCGTATCCGTACCTCGTATCCGTATTCGTGCTTTCTAGCTTTTGAGGGTATTATGGATATTTGCACTACACAAAAGCTATATGTAGCTTATTTAACCAAACAGGTTCAATTATTTTCACAAATTATCGAAAGCTGCACCAAACAGATTACTACTAATTTAAATTTTTTAAGCTAGTAATGTAGAAAGTTATAATCATAAAAGGTAGCTTATAAGTGATTCTAAATGGGGCCGTTGTCTATTATGCATTAACTAATTGTTGTGATGTAGTCATTATTTGTTCTAGCCTGAAGCAATTGACATAGTGGATCCCATTGTCGTAACCCTTGCGAAGCCTTGAAGCAATCCCCTGGTTTACCGTTAACTAGAACTGACATATTGCAAGTCGACAAACATCCCCTAGTCCAAGATCTCCACTGCCTACCATAACCCTTCTTGTCCATTACAAAATCCAAAAGCTACCAATCCACATGGTCATATGCCTTCTCAAAATCTACCTTAAAAATAAGGTCCTCCTTCCCTGAACTTCTATATTCCTCCACTACTTCATTTGCCACTAAGGCTACATCTAAGATTTGTCTTCCTTTAATAAAAGCCCCTTGTGCCTTAGACACAGTCTCCCCCAAAGAAATCCTTCTTTTTGATAAAACCTTATCCAAAATCTTATAAAGTGATGTTACCAAACTAATGGGCCTAAAATCTCCAATTCTTACAGTATTCACTTTCTTACGAATTAAACAGAGGAATGTGGCATTTGAGCTCAAATTAACAAACCCCAACTCATGAAATTCCGAAAACGTTCTCAACAAATTCCCTTTCACCACCTCCCAACAATTCTGAAAGACGGCTATGGAAAAACCATCCAGACCTTGAGCTTTGTCTCTCTCACTGCCGAAGACTGTCTCTCAAATTTCCGTTTTGTCAAAAGGCCTTTCAAGCCACGATGCAATTGCCTAATCAATGGGTCCCCATTCAAGTCCTACAATTCCCGGTCTATTCACCTCCTCCTTCGAATAAAGCTTAGAATAAAAATCATAAATTCCACTGACAATCTGATTCTCCCTTTCCTTCACTACCCTTGGGCTCACTTCTAATCTCTTGATGAATTTCTTCTTCCTTTTCCCATTTGCAACCTTGTGAAAAAAGTTTGAATTAACATCCTCTTCCTTCAACCATTTGACCTTTGCTTTTTGAGCTCAAGAAATTTGCTCCCTAAAAACCAACTCTTCCAATTTCAATCTCAACTTAGATCTTTCCCTCCTAAATGACTCAACTAAACCTCCTTGTGACTCCAAGGCATCTAAATCTTCTATTCTACGCTTCACCTCCTTTGAAAACTCTAAAATCCCAAAAACCTCCCTATTCCAGCACTTCACATTCTCCTTAACCATCTTCAACTTTCTCATAAATTTAAAACCTTCCAATCCATGACAACTAGCATTGGCCCACCACTCATCAAAATTTTGTTTAAAAGATGGATGCTCCAGCCACATGTTCTTGAATCTGAAAGGCATTGGTTCCCATTTTAATGGGCAATTTTCTATCACAATAGGACAATGATCTACCAACTAAAGGCATACAAACCCATCTCCTATGTCTAACTCCCCAAAGACTTTTCATGAATCTCCTATCACACACTTCTATTTTAGACTCCTGAAAAACAACTTTGTCCGGTTGATGACTCCGTAGAAAATCCTTACATTCCAACTATAATCTTTATTGGGAAATAATTTCACCCCTAACCTCCTCTCGCCTCCTCTCATAATTAATTGAACTTGCTAAATTCCTTAGTTCCCTTGCCCCCTTTTTACTACTCTATCCTTCCTTTCTAACACCTTTCTCCCTCGTGACCCTATTAATCTTCCTAAATGGCCCAAAAGTCTCCTTAATTTTTACTAGTGACAATCCCGTAACCCGAAGTAACTGCATAAAACGAGGCACTTCATTCTCCTTAATTGGGCAATACTTGCTCAACTCCTTCAACCATCTTTCCGTTTCCTCCTCTCCTTCTCTAAAAACCTGGCCCCCCTTGTCAAAATGATTACCTGAGACCCCTCCCTGATTGTCATTCACCTGACCTTGAGAAATTTAGCATGAAAGGACTCAGACACAATGGTAGACTCATTCACAATAGCCCTTGGGATTTCAAAAGTAACCCCCTGTTCAATAATATCAACTGATGAGACCTCAAGAACAAGGCAAATTGATCAGAAAGATGAAACATTGAAACCCCACCCCTAGCCCCTTCCCCATAAATAGAAGAGTCTGGAATAAGTTCTTTCTTGAGAATCGCTGGCATCTACAGTTAATTCAAAGACATGTTTGTGAGTGATTTGATTGTTCTACAGGCCTTTTTTTTAATTGTTGATGTTTTATTATGCTCTTGTTTTAATTTGAATGGGGTTTTATGTTTTAATTCATTAAGCGTCGATCATATATTTAGTTTGTGTGTTTGTAGTCTTATATCTGTCTGATATTTGAAGCCTTATTTATTTGCTTTTGCAATATGATGTTTTTGTTAACAGAGTGGCATTCCAGGCAATATTATGGAAATGAACATGCTTAGAAGTGCTGCTTCTAGTGATACAGGAAAATCTCCTACTTCCGTAGCTCCTGGTGTTTCTAACATGCCTTTCAAGGAACAACATCTAAAACAGCTCAGAGCTCAGTGCCTTGTATTTTTGGCATTCAGGTATATGGCACTTTCTTAGCTTCTGTTTTAGCCTTTTAATTTATTTTGAATATAGATTACTTACTATATAAAACATTGTAAAAATTGTGGATTCTAGATATAATGTTTTCTACATGCAGGAATGGTTTGATGCCAAAAAAATTACATCTAGAAATTGCACTTGGAAACTTTCTTCAAAAAGAAGGTAACTACTACTTGATATTCTATTTGAAGTTTCCCACCATTGCATTTACTTGAAGAATAACACGTGGCACTGCAGATGCACCTCAAAAAGGGCTGATTGACCATAAAGGAAAGGAGCTATCTATTAAGGATCCAAATAATATTCCTGAAGATACAATGCCGTTTGGAAGACTGAATAATGTGAGGAAAACTGAAAGAGTAGCTCGTCCGTCATCTACTGGACTTCTTCCCAAGGCCAACTTTTCAAGAGAAGCTGCTTGTATTATTTGTATATTTATCCTTTCATATTTATTTATCTTTTATTTAATTTAAGGTTATGGGTGATAATTATTAAGGTTGCCTAAATACTAAAAAGGCTAATGGTGGTTTGGCTAAGGCCTATCAATTTTCAGTAATTGACCAATTTCCTTGATGGAAGGAAACTAATAAGGTTTATCTGATAAGGTATCTATCTAACAGTTTTAAATAAATAGACATATGGTTTTCTATCAATGAGGCACTCAAGTTTTGCATAGGTTAGAAGATACTTATTCCTAAATCATGAGTAAGTACTATAATATCAAGAGATTCATAAGATATATATACATCACGTAACTTGATCAACAATGGTTGGAGGAGGTTAAGTGTAATTTTATTTCATTGTATAACTATACATGTATGATTATATTATGTGTGATTTTTTCTTAACACAACCCACCATCAACACAACTATTTCCACAACACAACTCCACCTCCGCTGCCATCTTTACTCTAACCCAAATCGCTACCACTACTACCATTGTGATCCGTCATTTTTTTCTCCCATCGCCACTAAATCAAACCCAAATCAACCCCATGAAATCAAGTCCAATGGCGATGGTGTAACGCAACATCACTAGCATCAGCAGCGGTAGGGTTGCACAATAGTGATGGTGGAGTTGCGCAGCGCCTGTAGCTTCGGTGGTGTAACACCTCTTTGTGATCTCTCTATTTGATTTGTTGTGCCATTGTGATGGATTATTTTTTATTTTTTTTTTGAATTGGGTTGTTCCATTCATTCTCTCTCTATATACACTGGTGGATTGGAGTTAGGGTTTGACTTTATTTGGTAGGGATACTGGTAGTCTCATTTTTATTATTTATTATTTATTTTGTCTTCGTGGGCTTTGGTTTGGAGTGTTGCTATTAGCAACCGATCAATTATTTTGAACCCTTTATTTTTTCGGACCCCCGTTTATAAATTCTAAAACTCTTAAAATTTATTTTCTCCTCTCAAATGATACCAAAATTGTCCTTGTGAAAACATTTCACTCATTCAATTTAATGCACACCCCAACACCCTAAAGAGCCTTTCTTCCAAAAAAACTTAACAAAACTCACGAAAGTAATTATTATTTCATCTCCACATACTTGTTTATGATGTGAAAAAATAAATATTCGGTTACTTGTTCTCGAACAAATAAACAATGTTTAGGCTTGTGTTCCCGAATTTCAATAATATGTTCATTTTTATTATTTTTGCCATTTTTTTAAAAGAAATTTAC
Organism: Camellia lanceoleosa; assembly: GCA_025200525.1. NCBI lineage: Eukaryota > Viridiplantae > Streptophyta > Magnoliopsida > Ericales > Theaceae > Camellia > Camellia lanceoleosa. Next base: position 91,678,778 of record CM045768.1, read on the forward strand.
CCTTATAAGGACAATCTCCTCTGAGCTAAGAACACCAAGTCGTGATTTGTGAGAAAAGAATCCAAGTCATTGCATGCATGTTATGAATATGAAGTTTCAAGTATAATTTCGAAGAATTGGTGAGCTTTTGGGCCTTGATTTTGTTAAATGATCTTCAATTCATGATGTTATATGAGTTTCTAAGAGTTTTCTTAAGTTTTGGCCCAAAGGATGGGTTTTGATGCTTTGAACTTGTGTTTTGAACATAGAACAAAATTCTTGATATTCTAGAATTCTGCTTGATTACTTGAGTGATGGTTTCTTCGCTCGAACGCACATTTCGTGCTCCCAATACTTTTGCAGAGTTTGAAGGTTGGCTAGAGAGACCTAGAAGTTGGCTCGAGCAAAAAATGAGAGCATCTAGTACTTTTGCAGACCAAGGATTCCGTTCGAGCGACCAAAGCTTGACCCAAGCAAACTGCCCTGTTTTTCAAAATTTTGCTAAGTGTTTCAAAGTGCATAATTGCATCTTCATCTCATCCTAGACATTCTTAAGTTATGGTTTAGGCCATAATAATGAGGATATGAATTAGAAACACACTAAGGAAGGAAATGTAATAAGTTAACTATCTACAGAGCATGTATTTCAATGTGTATCTGTTATGTGTCTGTGTAGGTCATGCACAACCGTTCGTCTGATCTGTCTCTGGAGCTATCTATGAGTAACAACTCTGTAAAGATATATTTGTACTTAAGTATTTTCTAATTATACGGTATACTCTGTTTCTGAAAAGTTATTTTCAGATTAGAATGAATGATTGTCCAACTTTCTGAAATGTAATCATGGCATCCTTAGCATCTGATATTTGTTATATGTTACCTAGTACCAGGGATCTTTGTGGGTTCCAATCATGGAACTATCTTTGAAACCTATATAGTTATCTGTTACAATTCTGCACAATCATCTATCTGATATGAATATGGGTCTTAATGACCATCTGCTCTGTATATGGGTCTTTCTGACCAATCTATTTTGCTAGCTAATAGATGTACCACATATGACTGAATGTAAATCTAAAAATGTATCTGACTCTGAATCTGATATAATCTGAATTCTAATTTCTGAATCTGTTATAGACATCATTCATAAAACCTTTACTCTGTTGTTATTTACTAGGCTCCAGCTCATTATTTATATTATGTATATAGGTGATTAGGCGCGTAACCAGGCCTAGAGATAGTAGCCTGGAGATCTGTTTTTGTCATGCCAGCCATTGTGCCTTATGTGGAGGTTCCTGAAAGTCTTTTGTGTACAAATGTTATAACAAGTGGACAAGTCTTTATTTATCTGTAATAGGGCAATGTTCTTTTTGTTTTATTTGTATATGAATGACGTAAGAATGATGTGTTGATATATGTATATAAGGTTTAAAAATTCTCTGTCCCATTTAAGTCTGCATAACTTTATGGACAATTATATTTTGATATTTGCTTCCGCTAGTTCCTTATATTATGAATCTATCTTAGAGGCCTTTGGTAATCTTAGGATTATTGGCTGATTACGACGGTAAACCTATAGGGGTGGGTTTCAGTCATGACAGAATGGTATCAAAGCACGAATTATACAGCACACATGAGTCCATATGAGCTATAGGATGTCCTATAAAAGAATTAGGGACATAGCATTGTCATATGTAGGTGTATGTGAGTTATGGGAATATATCTAAAATTCAAAATGAAAATGAACACTCTGAAACTGTAAAAGGATTATTTGCCTATGTTTATTGGTGCTCTGTTTACTTATAGCAAATGGAAAGAATAAAGAGTGATGATGTAACTGAATCCTTTGATGCTTGAATGGACCGAATGGAATGAATGCTAGAGGCTCTAACTGAGTCCATGAGAAAACAACAAAGGCAACAATCACTACCTCTTCCACCTTCTTCGGTGCAAGTTGAACCGGTGAATAATGATATCATTACTCTAACTCAAAAATTCAACAAAATGAAGATACTAACGTTTCTAAGCGGCATTGAGCCATTGAAAGCTGAGACTTGGATGCTTAAGACTGAAAAATTATTCGAAGTGTTCCCTTGTTCTGAAATGCAAAAAGTGATGTTGGCCACCAATACTCTGAAAAAAGAAGCAAGGCGTGGGTGGATGCCAATACGAGATAACAATGGTGCTATGAGATGGAATCAATTCAAGAAAATATTTTATGAGAAATACTTCCCTCAATGTTTTCGGGATCATGAAGTTTCAGAATTTGAACAGTTGAAATAAGGCCTTATGTCAATGGTCGAGTATGAGGCCCAGTTCATAGAATTAGCCCGGTTTGCTCCACATATGGTTGACACGGATTACAAAAAGGCCAAGAAATTTGAAGGAGGCCTTAACTTAGATGAACTTGATCGGGTTGGAGTTCTAAAGTTGACCAAGTATGTGGATATACTGGACAGAGCCTTAATGTCTAAAGCCAACATAGCAGCTATGAAGCAAGCCAAAGCTGCAACAACTGAATGGAGAGGTAAAAGATTGGGATTTAATTTCAAGAAGAGCTAGTCATTCTCAATGAACAAGAAATAAAATACAGGATCGGCTAGCAGTTCAAGTCAAGGGAGTGGCTCCACGCTTACTTGTCCAAAATGTGGAAGGCAACATAAAGGTATTTGTTACCAGACAAAGGGTGTGGTCAAGTTGGTCATATAGTAAAAGATTGTCCAATGTCCTAAAGTTCCAACCATCCTGCAGCAAGTTTAGTCGAATCTTCTTCTGCACCAAGAACAAATGTAAGAACCAATGTTGGAAAAAAAAAACCCTTGAGGCAAGGTCGAGTTTTTGCCCTTATGTCGGGAGATGTCCAGAATACTAAATCTATGGTGTCAGGTATACTCCCTATCTGTGCCCAAAATGCATATGTATTGATAGATTCCGGATTCACTCACTCGTTTGTGTCACATACTTTTAATCGAAAGTTGACTAGACCTCTAGAACAAATGAACTATTTGTTATCAGTATCTACACCATCTGGGGGTTCTATGATGTGTGCGTATGTGTGTCCTGCATGTGATATTGTGATTGGAGATATGCTATTATATGTTGATTAGATGCCTGTGGATATTGGTCATTTTGATTGTATATTGGGTATGGATTAGTTGACAAAATATCACGCCACTACTAATTGTGTGGCTAAATTTGTAGTGTTTCGGCCATTGAGGTTACCTGAGTTTGTATTTGCTGGAAATGGTATAGTTCCTCACCCGTACTTGATTTCTTCCATGAAAGCAAACAAACAACTTAAGAAGGGATGCAAGGGATTTTTGTGTTGTGCTTTGACTGTAATTCCAGATAGTGCTAATGTAGAAAATTTCCCTATAGTTAGTGAGTTTCCTGATGTCTTTCCGAATGAACTACCCGAAAATTTGATTGATTGGGAAATTGAATTCACTACTGAAGTAGTACTTGGAACACAACCAATCTCCAAAACCCCATACAGAATGCTAACCATTGAACTGAAAGAATTAAAAATTCAACTGCAAGAACTATTAGACAAGAAGTTTATCTAATTGAGTACTTCACCTTGGGGTGCTTCAATATTGTTTGTCAAAAAGAAAAGCGGAACTTTGAGGTTATATATAGATTATCGCGAATTGAATAAAGTGACTGTGAAAAACAAATACCCACGGTCCCGAATAGATGATTTGTTTGACCAGCTCCAGGAAGCTCAAGTGTTTTCTAAGATTGATCTTAGATCCAGGTACCACCAATTGAAAGTCAAAGTCGAGAACATAGAGAAAATTGCATTCCGAACTAGATATGGGCACTATGAGTTTTTGGTAATGCCATTTGGAATAACTAATGCACCTGCCGCCTTTATAGACCAAATGAATAGGGTTTTCAAACAATTTCTTGATGAATTTGTTGTTGTGTTTATTGATGATATTCTGATTTTCTCCAAACGTAGGAAAGAGGATGAGAACCATTTGAGAACTGTGTTACAGACATTAAGAGAAAAGAAACTGTATGCAAAACTATCCAAATGTGAATTCTAGCTTGATAATGCAACTTTTTTGGGGCATGTAATCAACAAGGATGGCATATCTGTTGACCCACAGAAAATTGAGGTTGTTGTGAACTAGCCAAAACCAACCACAGTGACAGAAGTTTGGAGTTTTCTGGGGCTTGCCGGTTATTATAGAAAGTTTGTAAAAGATTTCTCCAAACTTGTTTTGCCACTCACTCAGTTGACACAAAAAGGTATGCCATTTGACTGGAATGATCATAAAGAATCAGCCTTTCAAGAATTAAAAACCAAATTAGTGACTACACTGATTCTAAATTTGCCTACCGGTACAAATGGGTTTCAAATTTATAGTGATGCTTCATACAAAGGTTTCGGTGTGTATTAATGCAAAACATAAGGGTGATTGCTTAAACTTCTCGACAACTTCGACCTCGTGAAAGAATTATCCAACCCATGATCTTTAACTTGCAGCTGTAGTATTTGCTCTAAAGATCTGGCACCATTACTTGTATGGGGCAACCTGTGAGGTGTACATGGACCACAAAAGTCTAAAATATTTATTCACCCAAAAAGAATTGAATATGAGACAAAGAAGGTGGCTAGAACTGATAAATGAGATTGAAATTGTTTTGCATGAATAGGGTGGAGTCTTAGCTGCTATTTCTGCACAGCCAACAATCATTGAGGAAGTTAAAGAAAAGCAACTAAAATTTGGGTTTCTGAAAAAGATTGTTAAAGAAATTGATGTGAAACCGAGACCGGGATTTATGTTGGAGAATAATGTGTTAAATTCCAGGGTAGACTTTGTGTACCGAATTGTTCAGAACTAAGAAAGCATATTATGACAGAAGCCCACTGTTCCAAATTTACTATGTATCCAGGAAACACAAAAATGTATAAAGATTTGAAACAAAATTTGTTATGGCCTGAAATGAAGAAATGTATTGCTAATTTTGTAGCCAAATGTTTGCATTGCCAACAAGTGAAAGTTGAACATCAACGACCCGCTGGATTGCTTCAGCCGCTTCTAATACCATAATAGAAATAGGAACATATTATGATGGACTTTATTGTTAATCTACCTCACTCTTCAAGAGGTGTGGACTCTATCTGGGTTATTGTTGATCGTTTCACTAAGTCTACTCACTTTGTGCCTTTTAAAACTTATTATAATGTGGACAAATTGGCCAACATTTATGTGAATGAGATTGTGAGACTATACAGGGTGCCAGTGTCTGTTGTATCTGATAGAGATTCAAAGTTTACTTCGAGATTCTGGCAAAGTTTGCAACAAGCCTTGGGAACCGAGTTGAGACTTAGTAGTGCCTATCAGCTACAGACAGACAGTCAGTCAGAAATGGCTATATAGACCTTGGAGGATATGCTGAGAATGTGTGTATTGAATTTCCAAGGGAATTGGAAGACCTACTTTCCTTTGGCTGAGTTTGTGTACAACAATAGTTATCACTCAAGTATTGGTATGGCTCCTTATGAAGCATTGTATGGAATAAAATGCCGATCACCAATCTGCTGGGCCGAAGTAGGTGACAGACCGTTATTGGGACCCAAACTTGTGCAAAAGACGATTGAAAAAGTGAAACTGATACAACAATAGTTGAAAACTGCACAGAGTCATCAAAAAAGTCATACGGATGTTCGAAGAAGAGATAGGGAATACAAAGTGGGCGACCACGTGTTTATCAAAGTGACTCCAATGAAGGGTTAGACATGGTTTAGAGTCAAGGGTAAATTGGCAACGCGGTACATTGGCCTGTATGAAATCATAGAGAAAATCAATCCGATGACCTATCAAGTGGACTTACCTCCGGTTATGGAGCATATGCACAATGTCTTCCACGTTTCAATGTTCTGAGATTATCTAAAAGATCCTCTGCACGTGATTGAACCAACCCATATACTTCTAAATGATAACTATACATTCGAGGAATGACTAATCCAACTTGTTAACCGACAGATCAAAAGATTGAGGAACAAAGAGATCCCATTGGTGAAAGTCAATTGGCAAAACCACAGAGAAACGTATGCGACTTAGGAAACAGAAGAGGACATGATGAAAAGATATCTTGACTTGTTCCCATTGGATCCTATGTTCTTCCGGAATGAAGATAACTTAAAGTTTAGAGGACCAAACTCTTAAATAGGGGAAGACTGTAACAACCCCGATCTGTAATTAGCCATTAATTCGTAATTAAGAATATTAATTAAGTGGTTAAACGAAATTATGTGTTAATTGTGTGAATGGCATATTATTTGAATTTCTATTTGTTAGCTGTAGGAATATTTATTCGGAATTCTACGTTGTTCTGTTAATTAAAAGCCTTATCGGCATTTGAACAAGAAATTGACTAAGTCAACACATTATTTAGAATTTTTAGAATATTATGGTAAGTTTAATTAGAAATTGATTTAGAATTAAATAATTAGAATAAATTTATTAAATTAAACTAGATTGATCAGTTTTAATCACTCTTAATTAGTAAATGCTAAGTAAACCTATATAAAGGCTAATGTTGCATGAAGAACATTCCATATACACTCTACACTTCATTCTTTGAGACAAAAAACGTGAGAGAGAGAGAGAGAGAGAGAGAGAGAGAGAGAGGAGGTTGAATCCAAGCTTAGAAGGGAAGAATTGCTAGGCAATTAAAGGAAATTGGTAGAATTAGATAAGAATTGCTAGAACTCAAGGGAATAAAGGTTTCTAGGTAAGAGTTTAACCCTCATTCTGTGACATTAGGTTAATATACATGTGAATTCAAGAGAAACTAGAGATTAAACACTTGAAATGCACTTAGAATGTAGAATTGAGCATCAAGTCATGCATGCATGCATAATTCTCCAAATTTTAAAGATATTTCCAAAGAATTCTCACATACATGTACTTATTCTAGCTTTGTTTTGAAAAATTATCATGTTTCATACCTTTTCATCTTAATTGTTCACGATTTGTGAGAAAGGAATCCAAGTCATTGCGTGCATGTTATGAATATGAAGTTTCAAGTATAATTTTGAAGAATTGGCGAGCTTTTGGGCCTTGATTTTTCGAAATGATCATCAATTCATGATGTTATATGAGTTTCTAAGAGTTTTCCTAAGTTTTGGTCCAAAGAGATGGGTTTTGATGCATTGAACTTGTGTTTTGAACATAGAATAGAATTCTGGATATTCAAGAATTTTGCTTGATTGCTCAAGCGATGGTTTCCTCGCTCAAGCGCACATTTCGTGCTCTCAGTACTTTTGCAGAGTTTGAAAGTTAGCTCGAGCGATCAGAAGACCGCTCGAGCGACCACCCTTTATTTTCAGCCTTGGCTCAAGCGACCTAGAAGTTGGCTCGAGTATAAAATGAGAACATCTAGTACTTTTGTAGACCAAGAAGTCCGCTCGAGCAAACTAGCCTGTTTTTCAAAATTTTGCTAAGTGTTTCAAAGTGCATAATTGTATCCTCATCCCATCCTAGGCATTCTTAAGCCATGGTTTGGGTTAAAATAATAAGGATATGAATTAGAAACACACTAAGGAAAGAAATCTATTAAGTTAAGTATCTACGGAGTGTGTGTTTCAATGTGTATCTGTTATGTGTCTGTGTAGGTCACACGCAACTGTCTATCTAATTTGTTTGATCTATCTCTGGAGCTATTTGTGTTTGTACTTAAGTATTTTCTAATTATATCATATGCTCTGTTTTTGAAAAGTTATTTTCTAATTAGAATAAATGATTGTCCAACTTCTTGAAATGTAATTGTGGCATCCTTAACATCTGTTATATGTTACCTAGTACTAGGGATCTTTGTGGGTTCCAACCATGGAACTATTTGTGAAACCTATATGGTTATCTGTTACGATTGTGCGTAATCGTCTGTCTGATATGAATATAGGTCTTAATGACCATCTGCTCTGTATATGGGTCTTTATGACCAATCTGTTCTGCTAGCTAATCGATGTGCCACGTATGACTGAACGTAAATCCAAAAATGTATTTGACTCTAAATCTGATATAATCCGAATTCTGATTTTTGAATCTGTTATGGACATCATTCATAAAACATTTACTCTGTTGTTATTCACTAGGCTCTAGCTCTATATTTATATTATGTATGTAGGTGATCAGGCTCATGACCAGGCTTAGAGATGGTAGCCTAGAGATCTGTTTGTCATGCCAACCACTGTGCCTCACGTGGAGGTTCGCAGAAGTCTTTTGCATACAAATGTTATAGCAAGTGGACAAGTTTTTATTTATCTGTAATGGGGCTAAGTCCTTTTTATTTTATCTGTATATGAATGATATAAGAATGATGTGTTAATATATGTATATCAGGTTTAAAAATTCTCTGTCTCATTTAAGTTTGCACAACTCTATAGACAATTATATTTTGATATTTACTTCCGCTAACCCCTTATATTATGAATCTGTCTCAGCGGCCTTTGGTGTGCTCTCATAAACCCTAACTCATGATGTAGTAGATGTGTGGGCTTAAGTGTGAGATGGGATGTCCCAAAATTATTGATGTCCTTTTTAGTAAAATTTCATTTGAGGTTATTATTGTAATAAAAAAAAAAACTAAAAAATGAGGAGTCCAAAATAATTGATGGGGTGCTAATAGCAGCACTCTCTGATTTGCTATAGGATCTTGCCTTTGATTTGGTACTGGTGTTCTTCCAAGTTCCAACAAATGGATACCTTTTATTTGCAAAGAGGTGCGAAATAAGAAACAGATCAAAGAAGGCAAGTTTTGGTTCAATATTCTTAAGAGCAAAATTGGCATTTTCTAAAAAACTATTGTTGACATCATCTAATCTATTAAACGTGTAATAAAACTATTAATGTTAGGAAGGGCGGTGTAATTTTTCAAATGTCAAGGGGAATCTGTATTAAGTACAAACCTCAAGGGGTGTCAATGTAATTTACCCTAAATTTTTTTTTTTTTTTGTGTTGATTGGTGCAACTTATCTGACTTGTTTATAATTTTTTATTTTGGGAGTCTGTGGCAGACTGTTTGATATAACTTTTACTTTATTAGCTAAAAATAACTTAAATAAGTTAAAGAAAATAGATTTCTGGAATCTGGGCGAAGGATACCTTTGCCTTATGCTTCTAAATTATCAGTTTTTAGGGTAAACTACCAATAGGTCCTACTTTGGAGACTTATTACCCAATAGGTCCTACTTTGGAGACTTATTACCCATTAAATCCTATTGATAAATTTATTAAGTGATAAAAATAAATTTATCAGTCTCTTTGTTTTTATGAATAAATTTTTAGTGATAAATTTATCACTCTCTTATTTTTATAGTGTTAAATTTATTAGTTAGGACCTGTAGGTAAATAAGTCTAGTTAATAGGACTAATTGGTAAGTACCCCCAGTTTTTAACATACAATAAACCATATCGAACACATCATTTGAATGTGGGGAATTGGTGCTTTTGACTTATGTTTTCTTACAATAAATCTTACCAAACAACTCATTTTCTTTTGATATAAAGTAGCAACAGAGGGAGGTTGATACATTAACCACTTCAAGAAGCCTTTCAATGCTTGACTCTTCAATTCATAAAGCACTTGAAGAAGCCTCTCATTACTTGACTCTTAAATTCATGAACCCTGTGTTATTATTAAATTCATGTCATTTTTAAATATTTTTTAAAAAATAGAATATGAGTTATTTTAAACTTACTTTTAAAATTTAGATTATTTTTTGGAACTTTGTTCTCAAAACACCAATCGAAACTCGAAGTCGTGTTTTTAAAAAATGAACTTAAAATTTTTCGCAGGCCTAAAGTCCTGTTTTGAGAGGGGATTTGATAATTGTTCTTTTAATAATTTTTTGTTGACTTTTTATTTTTATTTTTAGTGACTTAATTTTTTTTAAATGGTTAATTACAAAAAAAAATCCCAAAGTTTCATGCATTTTTCACTTTAAACCCAGTGTTTTTTACTTTAAACCCCAAAATGATTCTCCGTTACATTATACAAACAAAGATGAACAAGGGGGCACATTGAAACACGGATGAAACTTTAGGGTTTAATTTATCAAAATTGAAACACTGGGGTTTTGTAATGTCCCAAAAATTTTCACCCTTTGTACAATTAAATCCACTCAATATTTTCCAACCATTACAATGAATATCATTAAAGAACAAAGTCTTTTATCCAAGATAATCTCTTATATATCGTTGTACTATTTTAAATGAACTATACATCGTTGTTCATTAACGTACAATCATGAATAATAACAGTTCAGAGGGTAAAAGAATACAAAAATAAAGTGCCCTAATGGCGTACACATTTTCAAGGATAGTCATTGATTATACAAAAATGGACATTTAGTCCCAAACCACAAAACAACTTCAGAGCTTCAACAAGTAACATCCAGTGAGCCTTCATGCTCAGTCAAAACACATCCATCGCAAAGCTACTTTGGCAGAATCACACCATCATTTCCTAAAATATTGTTAGTCAGGGTGAGCTAATACCCAGTAGGAATACATTTAACATAGTATATAGATAATCAAGATGTATATGATCATGCCATTCACTTGTTACAAAATCTATATTTTCTCTTTTAAAACCAAAAATGCTTAATGTATGATTTCCATTCAAAGTCTCATTTAAAACCGTGTGGTGGTAAATACGCTATGGCATCCCAAGTAAGAGCCACAAAACCATACTTATATCTATAGACTTGTATACTGAAAATATCCCCACATTTGCCAGCTATTAATACAACAGGGAATAGGCAACCAAAATCATCTATTTTTCCACTTTTACAGGCTATAATACGACAGGACCAGTGGACACCCAAAAATATTTTTCCACATTTGTCCGGCAATAAGCTCAAGACAGGATAATTGGGCACCTCAACTCCCCTGCGTATGTACCAACACAATACACAATCATTTTCCAAATTTTGACTCAACTACTCGGACTCATACTCTATTTACCCCCTTTCAACATTTTCCAAACATCCACAAGATTGTAAGATCACAAGAGAAAATCATAATGCACATAATGCACAAGTTTCCAAATCTAATTTGCCTAAGGTTCATTCAATTTATAAGCAAGATGAACAATAGCAAGAAACAAAAAGATTTTCTCCAATTCCTCATTTCCACAACTCCAACATTCATTTATTTCAACACACATTTCCAAGATGAATCAAACTTATATGTTGCAACACATTTGTAACAATGATTCACCCAATTTAAAGTTTAAAAGTCAATTAAGCCAAACCCCATTATTAAATCAAATGTAGAAACTAGTGTTTTTTGAGAAAATTGGGATTTTTCCCTCTTTTACACTTAAAGAGTCAATATTCATCATCAACAATAATAATCAACAAGAAACATTTATAATCTTTCCCAAAATCATTGGATATAAGCCCCTTTTTGTTTGTCAAACCCATTTTATATAACAAAATCATCTCATACATTTCTATAACTAAGAAAATACCACATATAAACCTCAAATCATAGATATACTAAGTTAATTACCCCTACATCAAAGATAAGAGCTAACAACGAAGACCCGAGCAAGAACTTTGACGAAAACGCAATCCAATCGGTAAATATGGGGATCTACACTTCTCCTTCACTATTCTTGCAAGATCTACAGTGGATCCTTACTAAAATGGGGTAAACTCCAAGGTTTTAGGGCTAGGGTTTTCGGATATGAAGGTGTGAGAAAGAAAAATGAAAGAAAATGAACAAAAAGTGGGTTTTATACTAGCTAAACTCGAACAGATCACTCTAGCGGTCTTTCCACCGCTCGAGCAGTGAGCCTAAACTCCTAGCATTTCAAGCCTACAAAACCAAATACATGCGCCATCATTACCGTTACTGCTCGAGCGATCACTCTAGACATAGCAAGTCACATAGCTCAGCTCCTAAGGCACTCCCAGATCATCAACCTTATTTCCATATGTAACCATTTAAATAAATGCTTTTACTTAGTCTCTTACATTTATATTTTATTTGCTTAAATTTACAATGTAAATAAGGAAATACCCTCATTTGGATTCAAAAAAAAATACAAAAAATCAAAATCCAGTTAAATCAAAGAGTGATTCCCCCAGTTTTAGTACAAAAATAATTTTTCAATTGAAATTTCTAAGTTTGGGTTGAAGTAAACTGGTTAACACCTCGTAGAAAAGTTTCATAAAATCACATTAGACTGTTTAATATATAAGGAACAATTACCGCCAAAAATTATTTTCAAAATCGGAAGTTTTGAAAAATCCAATTTTTACAATTAGAAAACTTTCAGGTTAGTCCGATCTTTTGATAGAAAACCGTTTTTAATACAACCATCTTTATACAAGGAAAAAAAAAGGATCGGATCTCAACTCGAGCTGTTATAGGTTTTAAGTGAAAAACGCGTGAAACCTTGGGGGGTTTTTTTGTAATTAATCCAAAAAATTATCAACCATCTTAAGTGATAAGATGCAATATTAAATGCCAATAGATGAAGTCATGTACGCTACTATCTATTTGAATATATATATAGCTTGGTTCAGTTTATATTTTTTTTTTCTTCAATCTGGTGAGCAACTGTCTATCAACATATTTGAAGAATTTGAAACCATTGACGACTAAATAGGGTAAAGAAACCAACTATGCAACATCCGTTCAGTTTGGGTCAGATGGGTCAATCGATTCTTTGAACATCCCTAGTGGGTATGGAGCTAAGGGTTGGTGTTGCTCTATGGTTGTAGTTGTAAAGGGTGTCAATGGTTGATGATTGGTGGCTCATGGATGGAGGTGATGAGGGCAAATGACGGAGATAAGGAAAGAAGGTGAAGAAAGTAATTGGAATAGGGCAACGAAGTAATTTTACACTTTTAGTGTGGGGTATTGTGGTCATTGTATATTTTTCGTCACTTTTGTTAAAAGACCCACACTGACAAGGGGTGCAATGTAATTGCTAAAATGTAGAGGGGGGTTTTATATTAAACACAAACCTTAGGGGTGTTAGTGTAATTTACCTATAAAAAAAAAGAAAAAAAAAAGTTATTGCTAATCAATCAAACCCTATTAGAGTATCAATATCCAACTAGTTATTTTTATTTTTTAATTAAAATAGTAAATAAATTACTAAATTTCACCTTTATCAAACTAGTTATCCATTTAGCCATTTTAATTTTGATAGTTTTGACTCAACAAATGCAGGTAGTAGTTTATCCTAGTCACACATTAAAAAAGTATTACTGTGAAATCCTATATTTTTTAAGTGTTAATATTTTAGTAAGAAGCATTGGTGATTTATTATAGTATTTTGGTGATTTATTAAATTCTACGCTTACACAAATTTTCCAAATCATAAAATTAAGCCCTATCCCTCATAATTTAGCTAAATTATATTTGGACCCCCTAAAAAATCAAAGAGTGTTGTGTACACCTTGAACAAAGATTATTGAGGAAGCTTTGAAGAATTATTGAAGAAGCTTTGATAGATTACTGAGGAAGTTTTGATGAATTATGGAAGAAGCCTTGATGGATTGTTGAGGAAGCTTTGATGGATTATTAAGGAACTTTGATGGATTCTTAAGGAAGCATGGATAGATTCTTGAGGAAGCTTTGGAAAAATTATGGAGGAAGCTTTTGAACTCTATAAATACGCCATTACCCTCCACATTTTGGAACAAACAACACACTCATACACTACACACCTCGGCTGAGAGAAGATGAGAGTTATAGATTTTGTCAAACCTTACATACCTTATGCCTTAGAATTATGATCCACCATTTTTTGAGATCCATGGGGAAATATCGAGATTAGAGTGTTGGTGACGAAGGAGATTCATTTGAAGTTATTTGGGTGGTATACAATATACTTCCTCTAAATCTCTTTGGAGAGAGTATTATTTTAATTACTTCCAATTTGTAATCCTCTTGATTATTGTGATCATTTGATAAATTCTGTAAAATCATTCTAAGTTGATTTGTTTGATTATCCTGGTCATTTGATAAACTCTATGTAGTTATTCTATATTGAAAATGTTGATTTGTCTAACTAAATGACATGGAAATGCTCCGTACATGGATTGAGTGGACCCTGCCAATAGCTTAAACCAATATGCCTAAATAAGCGGTTGTACTTGGGTGAGGTGGGTGACTTCGGTCACTAGTTACGTACTGAGTAGAACCAGGTATTTGGTCTTGGGCAAGTTATCATATGTTGGGTGGATTTGTCTGTGCAATTTGGTAAATTGCTTGATTATCGTATCATGTCATAAATTTTTAGATCCTTGTTAATTTATTCTTTATCCTAGCATTGTTATTCCTATCGTATTGTATACTTCACGAGTTAATTTATTTTTCAAGTTTGGAGCAAATTTAGTGGCGTTTGAAGTTGAAGCATTTAAAGAACTTATTAGGTTAGAGATATGGGGGCCACCACTATATATTATTTTTTAGAGATTTGTATAAATTATAGAAATTTGTGTAATTATTTTGGAGATGATTTGTATTTTTGAGGTTATTAATTAGTTGGAATTTTAAATTTGAGATTGATTTGATTTATTAACGGTTTGGAAGTTGGAGCGTTACAATTACTTTTTACATTTTAAAATTAATTGTGTTGAGTTTATAATTCCAAATTAAAATGAATAAAACAATATTTAAATAGTATAGAGAAATAATAAAGAGTTTGTTAAAAATATATTTAAAAAGATGTAAAATCAAAGATAGAAAAAGTAACTTTTAAATTAAAATTTGAGAAAATTTTAACCAGTTTGCTTTTGATTTGCTTAGGGTTTACCATGTAGCGCCGCCGTGTCACCCTCGTCATCTGACTATGAATAACATCGCCTTGCCAAATGATGGTACACCTCTTATAGTGAACGTTTAAGAATGTTTAGAGTTGTTGTATAAACCTATTTTGGCCAAAAATCAACTTTTTACAAAAATGACCACTTTACCCCTGAACCTGTTTTTAGCCAAAAACCAACTTTTTAACCCCGAGAAAGAGAGATAAGCCTGATTGTGCTTTGATCAATCTTATTTTCCAAACTTACTGGCAATTTTATTAAAAACATTATCAAAATGCGATTCGGCCTTACTTGTGCCACAAGCAAGCCAAGGGCATGAGACCCCGTACTTGTGCATACATGCGTGGCATGTATACTAGGACAAAGCGTGCGTGGTGCACACGTCAGATGTGAGTGCGCACATTATTTGTGCATGCACACATCGAAGTGTCACAGAGCCAAGTATAGAAACTCAATCTTGGTGGAGTTTTGGAGGAAACGGTGGATGGGGAAGTGATGAAACCCTAGACGGGTTCCAGAACCTTCCCCCAACTCTATAAATAAAGCCTTTCCCTTTCTCTTTGAAGAAGATAAGAACTTGAAGCATTTTTGTAACTTTTGAGAGCCAAACACCCACCTCCTCCCCCTCTTCTGCCCTAACTTCAAAATATATGTCACCTACTACAACTAAACAACTCTCAAAAATTCTAAGGAC
The DNA here is from genome assembly GCA_025200525.1 of Camellia lanceoleosa. Lineage (NCBI taxonomy): Eukaryota > Viridiplantae > Streptophyta > Magnoliopsida > Ericales > Theaceae > Camellia > Camellia lanceoleosa. The sequence continues at coordinate 91,694,260 of CM045768.1, forward strand.
TAAAGAACATCAACCCTAACATGGAATACAAGCCTGAGGGAGGCTTGCAAGCAAAGAACTCGGTGTTTTTTGCTATTTTCTTCGCATTAAGCAAACCAGTAGGTAAAAACATCTTTACCTTTCATTTTCCAGCCCCTTTTCTGCTTTTATTTTGGTATCCAAGCATGCTAGGTTGTTAGCTTCATCATTCCATCATGTAGCTTCTTAGTTTTTCTCACTTTCTGACCTCCTCTTTCATATTTTCTTTCTTTTAATTGAAACAACATATTTTTAGGCATAATTTAATCATGTAATGTTTATGCATAAACCTAGTTTGATCATCATGTAGAATTAGCTTATTTTTGCTTTTTACTTGTTAGTTGTTTTTCTTGCATAGTAATTACATTAGTAGTTTCAAACCAAACTTAGGATTGCATTTTGTATGTGTTAGTTGCATGATTAGCTCATGTTTATTTTATGTCTTGAATGTAAGACGTGTGAAGTGAGTGACTAAGCAGGTCTTCCCTATCTCCTTTGCACATGCTTGTTATTTGCATTGTTTTTCAATTATACAAGTTAAATGCTTTTTGTGTGCAAAATTGTATGTTTTGAATATTTAGTGAATATTTTTAATTTATATTGAGTTTATGACCATGGATTATTAAAAATCCACTTCTTATTAAAAATCATCATTTTTGAAAAATAATGGCTTTATTTTCTTAATGTAAAATAAATGATATTCATTTTTCTTCAAATCACATATGTTTTGGGTTAGTTAAGGATCTTAGATCTAAAAATGAATTTATGTGAATAATTAACCACTAAAATCATAATATAAAGAGTGTGTAGAAGCCAATCCTTGGTTGGGCAAAAGGTGGTGCTTCCATAAAAATGGCCTTACCCTTTTGTACCTAAGCTCCCGAACTTGGAATTCTCTTAGTTATGACGGACTAGACCTTAACTTAATTTTCATCTTCAAAGGTTTCTTAATTCCCCTTCAAAAATTAAATGGTGACTCTTTGTTGGTCAAAGTAAGTCCGTGTGGGATTTAGACTCGAAAAAGCCACGACGCCCACAATTGGCGACTCTGTTGGGGAATTAAGTTAGCTTGACTTGAAAATTTCTATTTTATGAAATTAGTGGTTAATTGTTAATTACATTGCATCATTTTAGACTAAGAAAACCTACTTTGTTGCATGATATCCCAGATACTATTCGTGGACTATGTTATGTCAATAAGGCAAGCTTCAGATTATGCTATTAGTACTGTTTGATCATTCCCTTATGGGATAAGAAATATATTGATAGTAATAACTAATGTACCCTTTTGTGACCAAACCTACCTTTTACATATAGAGAACATTAGCACCTTCCAAACTAGGACATGATACCCTCTTTCCTAGGATTGTATTATTGCCTTTTTGTATAATTTAGTCAATCCTAGATCTCATTTCCAAATTAGGACAAGGCAACCCACTCCCAAATAGGCATGAATGCAAATTATGTATTTATGTGATATTTTGAAAATGATTTGATTCTGAGGATTAATAATCAGAAAAGCAATGATTACATTAAAAAAAAAAAAGTCTGGTGAATTTGATGTGACAGCGATTTGATTCAGGGGCAATCTAAGTTATTTGGGACAGTGATCCAATTATAAAATTTGAGAGTTCAATTTAGGCAGTGATTCAGATTTTGATTATGATTTGAGCAATTGGTGGGAAATTAGGGGTAGTTTCCCAATTTAAAGGGTTTGAGTTTGAATTTGAATTCTTACCTTAGTGATCAATCGAGAATGATTGCCTTTCGAAAATTTAAATTCCCAAAAAACATGTGATCAAAGTCATTGATAACTTCTGGAAAAAAAAAAAACTTTCTAACTTGAGTAGAGCTTTGGAGATTATGGAAGGTGTTTGATTGAATAAGAATCTTTAAGTTATTGACTCTAGGAAAAATTTCAAATTATATGAAAGATGGTAGATAAGGTAGTGGTGACTAAGTCTTCCATTTTGAATGAAATTCTAACAGAGATATACATGTATCAACAACTAAAATTTACCACACAAGTCCCAAAAGTTCTCTTTCTCATTGAACTACATATTCAAAGTTACAAAATACATATTGAGCTTTCACAATTCAAGAAGTTAGAGAAACTCAAACAAATGCCGTATGGGCTTACTATGTTTAAGACATGGCCTTCAATGAACAAAAGTGGCCCTTTATTTCCAAATTAAAATAAAAGTTCAACTAACGAACTACAATTTTGTCATGCCCCAATTTTTATTGCTCGAAATTATAACCAAAACCTTTAATACAAGTCCATTTAATTAACTACAATTATTATTACAAACACCCATTACATGGGGTAACAACAACAACATTGTTCTCTCTCAAATAATACAACAATAATACATGTACAAAATTCACATTGAAATACACATAAATCTCTCATTTACAACAAGCATCTCTCATTTACACTATGATCAAATAATAGAAAATAAACTCTTCAATCCTCAATCCGGCGTTCCAAACTTTGTTCTTGAAAAATGGTTAAAATAAATGGGATGAACACGAAGTCCAGTAGGAATCTTCCCTGATTCCAAACAATATAGTCCTTAAATACATGAGATCATGAAGTGCTAAAGAGTGATATAAACATAAATTCTTTGTGCTCTTTTTATACTCAAATTACAATACATATAGGTAACACCATTCTCATAAAGGAAATTCATGAAAACTTTTCAAAGAAAAAGAAACCCTTTCATTTGTTTCTATATTAGTCAAATACATACTTAAAAAAAAAAGTCTTTTCAAGAACTTCCTTGCTAACTTTATCTAGAATTATAAACATAGCAACGAGTCATACTCCTACATGTCACAACACATTATAACCCATTATAATCCACATAAAAGAACCCATATAATTCCATATATTTGATTTTGTCCAATCGTGATTATTCACTTTCCATTATTCTCAAACCCATGTACAAATCTTATTATAATCATTCCATACAATCCAAATTGGACATCGGCTCCATTACCAAGCCTTAACATCATGCCACACACTTTACCGGTCACAAGCTGGAAGGAATGCGGAACCTCATGCTTTACCGATCATAAGTCGGAAGGAACGCGGAACCTCACGCTTTACCAGTCACAAGCCGGAAGAAACGCGGAACCTTTACACATTTCATCAACCCACACGCTTTACCGGGCGCTACTCCGGAAGGAAGGCGGAACCTTTATTAAGCGCCACCGCTTTGTCGACTCAAATACGGTGGGAAACGGACCCCAAGGCAACATTACAATCCATTAATTTCTTAAGTCATTGCTCTTTACGAATTTTAAGCAAAGCCAACACATTCATTCATCATTTCCATTACTTATTAGCTCAAGAACAAGTACTCATTATTTTCCACCACTCTCTAGTATTCATCAAGTCGTTCATTGTTACAATCCCAACAAAACCAATAATAACATTCACTATTTTTATCACAAAATTCATCCAATAACACCTCCACTAAGAGCATTTGGCACATTTTTAGAAGCATTCTCAATTCTTATATTTCAATGGTCTTTTAACTTTTCCACAAAATTATCAAATCTTCATACTCAATGTCATAACACAATAATCATCATAAATTATCCCCAATTAATTAATTTAATTACTCATCTTAATTTCTTCAAAATAACCTTTCTATACAATAGTTATTTTCTAACCATTATTCATCATTATTTATTCTCATCTTCTACAAACACATGAACTCAATTCCATAAATCAAATATCAATTGAAGCTTTCTTTATTCCCAACATAGATTCCATAACTAGGGTTGAACATAAATTAGGGCTTTTTGCTATTTAACACAAAACCACATTCTCATGACCCAAACATCATATATTCCACTTAAATCATCAATTCAAATTCCATAAATCAAAAACCCTAGCTCCCTTCACATGCCATTTCTAAAAATCTCCTCAAAATGAGGGTTTTATGCAATAAAAAGTATCACCCATCCATCCACAAGACAATATTGAAGAAAAGCAAGGAAAATCCCTACCTAAAGCAAGGAGAGAGAGAAACCCGAAGTTTCGACTTCAACGAAAACACGATCTGCTTGGATGGATTGAAAGCCCTTGGCGCGCTCTACAACCCTCCTCAAGGGGCCTAGGTGAGAAGATGCTTCTAGATGAATAGATCTAGCAATCTAAGTGGGAAAAAGTTGGGTTTAGAGAGAGATAAGAAAGGCTCACGGCTTGAGAGAGAGGAAGGAGGACAAAAGTGAAATGAAACCATTCTTGGAGCCTATTTATAGTAGTAGAGAAGTAGCCCTAAGGTCAACAAAATAATAGGCCCAAAACTCTCCAAAGGTAGGGCCCATTTGAACCCTAAAATCTGGAAAAAAGCACACAGGGGTCGACCCTTCAGGCAAGGGGGTCGACCTTTTAGGTAGAGAAGACAATCTAGCACAAGTAAGGGGGGTCGACCCTTAGACAAGAGGGGGTCGACCCTATTTTCCAGCAACAAATTCTGCAACATAAGAGGGTCGACCCTTTCCAAATTGGTGTCGACCCTATAGAAAACCAGCAGAGGCACTAAGAATTCAAACAAGTATAACTCTCCCATTTGGACTCCGTTTTAGGTCGTTCTTGTGTCCAAATCGAAACCCCGGAAACAAACTTTCCAATGATTCTAGCCTCACATCCAAATTCAAAGTATGGAAAAAGAAAAGGGCAAAAGAGTGAAGGCTGGTCAAAAATAAAAACTCAAATTTGGGGCTTTTGATCTAATCTCGCCTAAACACCTTGTTAAGGCTTCAATCAAGGTTCCAAACATCACCCAAGGGTCCTCAATTATAATATTTAAGGTTTTTTTGCCAACCTATCAATACCAAGAGTCCGACAACCACACAAGTTTTAAGGTGATGAGCACCACTTTACACCAATCCGATACGTATTAAAATCCGAGCCACTACAATTTCATAATATTCTTGAATTTTAAACAAAAAGGTTGATCCTCTTCCTCTTCATTGGGATGGTAGCGGCTCACCAATTCCTAAAATTTTGTTAGATAGGAATGAGTGATAGCCCAGTAAAGAATATATTTAACCAAGTGTGTAAACATTTGATTTCAATTATGCATAATCATGCCTTTTACCCATGAACACAAATTCCTCATCTCCAAATTCCAATGCACACCGTTTCAAGTATTTCTATAGTTCTTTATCCTCACACGGATGTCCAATGGACACCTCAAATTTTCCACATTCATCATCCTCATACGATCAAGCACATGGACACCTCAAACATTCCTACGTTTGTCATCCTCACATGACCGAACAAGTGAGCACCTCAATTTCTTTCCCGCGTGAGCAAAACCATATCTCACAACAAGCAAACAACCCAAAACTCAAATTTTTTATCACCATACAACGGTCTTAATACATTTCCAATTCACCCATTAATTTCCCTTCTATTACCAACCAAAACCCACGAACAACAATTAGGATTTCACAAGAGATTTAGGGTTTTTCCTTCCATTCTTTTATTTTCAAAGATTATTGATGTGTACATTATTTTTCATTATGAAATAATCAAATCTTCCACACTTCTAAGGACAAAACTCATCATCACCATTAATGTATATATATATCACCCATTTCAAAATCACACATCCGTATCATGAGATTAATACATATTCAAACTAAAATATAGATATATAAGGGTAAAAATATTTCTACCTCAAAGGTTGTGAGAGAAGAGATGAGTACCCAAGGAATGAGCTTCCGAAATATCACGATCCAATTGGTTCAAAATGTAGCTTTTGACGAGATTAACAACTTTTATAAAGGAACAAGGATGGATATTACTAAAAATGGATGAAATCTAGAGTTTTAATACTAGGGTTTTTGGAAATGGGTGTTAGAGAAAGAAAAGGTGTGAAAAAGTGAGTCCAAAATGTGTTTAGATCGAGTTTTAAAATAGGTGTCCTGAACACATCACTCGAGCGATGCTTATAGTATAAACATACCGCTCAAGCGAACTTTCCATCACTCAAGTGGTAAATTCAAAGTCTCAGAAGTTTTGCAGAGTTATAGTGAAATTATTGGGAGCTTCATTTCTACGCTCGAGTGACCACTTTACTACTCGAGTGACTGATTAACCGCTCGAGCAGTGATCTAGAACAGATTATTACATTCTACCCCCTTAAGGAATTTTGTCCCCGAAATCTAGTGATTCCTGCCAACAACTCCGACAATCCCAATGGGAAAACTAACATTATATTAACAACTATCCCAATATTCACAGCATCATTAAGTGAGAATGAAATCAAATCACAATTCGAATAATGATATGAAAATCTAAGTTTGTAAGAAAATAACACTTTTTCGTTACAACTCCACAATTCAAAACACATAATGCCAAGGAAAACAACAGATTAACAAAATTACACATCATTAAACAAATATGGATACTTCTCATGGACCTCAACTTCTCATCCCCAGGTAGCCTCTTCCACCCCGTGGTAATGCCATAACACTTTCACTAAAGGAATGTCCTTGTCTCTTAAAACTTGCTCTCAAGAATCTAGGATCTTTACTGGTCTCTCCTCATAGGTGACATGTCACGACACAAAACTCGCCCCTAAAAGTTTTGGGCATGACCTATTCAGAAACGGACCCTTAACCTGTTATATATAACATATGGGGCTTGAGCGGAAGTATTATCAATATAAAATAACATAAAACATCATCCATTGAGCTACCACTACCATGCCAGGATCGCACACACATTGCATTAGATACACAATATATATAGAAACATACACCCGAACTTCGGTTACACACTTATACATTCATACTTAAACCCACAATTGGGCGAGTAACGAAAATATTAAGGAAAGACAACCAAAGCATAAATCAATAACCTAACAATACTTTACAGAATGCACGGCTTCAGGTGGTGCCTGGACGTATCAAAGCTGACAAGAGAAAGACAAGCCTTAAAGGTTAGGCCTGAACTCCCGGTTGATTAGCTACAGAATAGACAGACAAAATACAAAATGAGCGAACTCAGTGAATAATAGTATATAAATAATGCCATAACCATGTGATTTGTCTGTTTCTGTAACTTTGTAGGACAACTTTGTCAATTCACAATTCTACAATTTGGCCCTTGGCCTGAGGAGTTCACACATTCACAAAAGGGCCATTGAGTTTCATAGATTCACAATTTATCATATTGGACCTCAGTCCTTTGGATTCACAAGTTCACAAGTGAGTTCACATATTCACAAAAGGGCCATTGAGTTTCATAGATTCACAATTTATCATATTGGACCTCAGTCCTTTGGATTCACAAGTTCACAAGTTCATAAATTCATATTTCACATATTGGCCCTTGGCCTCATAGCTTCATAGCTCACAAATGACCCTTGGCTATATAGGTTCATAGTGCACAATTCTTTTGATACCTTCCATAATTTCACAAGGTGTCACATATAGCTTACATAACTTCACAACCGCTTTCGATGTTTCCATAATTTCATAATTCACAGGTTGGCTCTTGGCCTCATAATTTCATAATTCACAAGTTTATACTTTTCATATCTTCACAAATTTGCTTTAAGCCCAGTAATGTACAAAACGGCCATAGGTCTAGAAATATCGGAACGGCTTAGTGGCCCCGAAGTAACATATGTATGGACTCAAGAGATGGCTCGTACGGATTCTAGAGGTGGCTCCCACCAAAGTGTAGCACTTAGTTCCGTATAGCACTTTGTTCCATAACATAAATCCATAAGTCTCATAATGTCATAATATAAACGAAACGAACATCATAACAGAATAATCACAGATATTATCAGAATAGACTGGTCTTATAGTCATTCAGAGGCACATAGATTATTCCAATCATTTAATGAATTAATGTAGTCTGTTTACGTGTAACAGAGTACTAATGATAATCATTAGCAATATGTATAACGTATCTCACAAATTGTACAGGTGCCATCACAATGCTATTTGTAGGGACAAAATAATTACCTCATACCAGTCTTAACCATCCTCGATAAAACTGAATAGTTCGGGATACATAAGCATCATTGTTCCATTTGTTCACCATGAATCATTAAGCTTAATTTACGGATAACAGAATGTTAATAATGTCTTTTAAACACACTACTCTATAGATTATAGCACATTACCGAAATCATTAATCATAGACGGAATACAGAATAGTTTCAGAGTCATATCAATGGATGCTAATTGCTTCATATTCACACCAATTTTCAAATACAAACATGTTAACATAATTACCATGGAAAAATGGAATATTAATAATAATACTCATTATTAATAGTAATTGATGTACGTTTGTAGTACTATTACTCATAGTGTTCAGGTGCTTGGTCCGCCCCTGTAGCTGACCCTACACAATTCACGTAAGTCAAACATAATTTATCATGGTACATCGCCATTCAATTCAACATTTTCAACACAACATAACTTCAACAAAAGTCAACATTTAGTTCATCAACACCATTTATAATTTAACATAATTCAAAATAAATCCTTAAATCCCATTTCAACATTCCAAAGCCAAGTTCATATCATTCATACCATTAATAGATTATTTCCCCAATTTTCCTTCACATAAAAGCATGAATTCCAATGTTCATAACAAAGTTCATTCGCAAATTTTAAACATAATTCTCAAACATTTCCAAATTCTAATTAAACTTGAACACATATAATTCAATATCTCAATTTCATTATTCTACTTTCAATTTGGGCCAAGTCATTGGTTATCATCATTAATCAACCTAGGGTTTCAAGAAAATATTGAAATTTCAAGAAAAATTCTAACTTATTAACCCATTACTTTTTATTCCAATTTTCCCAATGATTATACATCTAGGATTCAAAATCCATCATTTTAACCCACCAATTTAACTTCCAACATCTCCAACTCTAAACCCCAAATTCTCATAATCAACACTACACTAGATGTTCAAAACAAATATGGGTTTTACATTTATATACTCAAAAGTATCACAAATCTATCTATCAATGGAAGCATGAAGGAGAACTAGGACCCTGCCTCAAGAAACAAGCAAAGGGACGGAGCTTTAATGAGAATCCTTCACAAATCCAAGTTCCAATCGGTTAAGAATGTTGATCCTTTCTTATTCTCCATCCTTAATGCAAGAATCATGGTGGATTGTTGATCAAAGTAAGGGAAATCAAGGTTTTGGGAGCTAGGGTTTCGGACCTAAAAGGAGAGGAAGGAGGAAGGAGATGAAAAATGCCAAAAGTGATCCAGAAATGCGATTTAAACTTGCTGAATTCGCGTCCCCCGCTCGAGCGTCTCTTCCCACGCTCGAGCGTACCTGCTTTCAGCACAGATTCCAAAACTTTGAACAGGCGTAACTCTCTTATCCGGACTCCGTTTTAGGTCATTCTTGTGGGCAAATTGAAGCCCCGGAGATAAGCTTTCCAATGGTTCTAACCTCACATCCAAATTCAAATTGTGGAAAAAGAAAAGGGCAAAAGAGTGACGGCTGGTCAAAAATTCAAACTCAAATTTGGGACTTTTTATCTAATCTTATCTATATATCTTATTAAGGCTTCAATCAAGGTTCCAAACATTATCCAAGGGTCCTCAATTATAATATTTAAAGTTCACTTACTAACCCATCAATATCAAGAGTCCGACAACCATACAAATTTTAAGGTGATAGGCACCACTATACATCAATTTAAAATCCGGGTCGTTATATGACATTCTTATCTACCTCTAAGCATGTCCAATCTAAAACATGGGAAGGATCGGGTTCATACTTACGAAGCATAGAAATGTGAAATACATCGTGCACCCCGGACAATTGTGGTGGTTAGGCAAGACGATAGGCTACCTCTCCCGCATGTTCTATAATGTCAAAAGGGCTAATGAATCTAGGTGACAATTTCTCACTTCGCCCAAATCTCATCAAACCTTATCTAGGTGATATTTTCAAAAACACATGATCACCCACTTCAAAGGATAAAAGTCTTCTCCTCTTGTCAGCATAACTCTTTTGTTGACTCTAAGCCGTGATCAACCTCTTACAAATAAGTGCCACTTTCTCGGTGGTCTCACGAACAACTTGGGTCCAAGCATGGGTGAGTCCCCCACCTCAGTCCAACATACTGGTGATCTACATGGATGCCCATACAAGGCTTTGAAAGGTGTCATTCCAATACTAGCTTGATAACTATTATTTTAGGCAACCTCTGCTAGAGGCAAATGCCTCTCCCAAGAACCCTTGAGGTCTAGTACACAAGCTCCCAACATATCTTCTAAGATTTGGATAGCGCGTTCAAGCTGTCTGTCGGTTTGAGGGTGATAGGCGATACAAAAGGTCAATTGAGTACCCATAACACTTTGCAAACTCTGCCATAATCATGCGGTAAACGAGGGTCTCTATCTGAGACGATGCTCACCGAAACCCCGCAAAGCTAGACAATCACTTTAACATAAAGCTTAACTAAGTAATCAACTGAATCTCCTATACACATAGCAAGAAAATGGGCTGACTTAGTTAATCGGTCCATGACGACCCAAATCGTATCATTACCCCTCTGTGTTCTAAGAAGGCCCGAAACAAAGTCCATAGTGATGTGCTCCCACTTCTACTTGGCTATATGTAATAGTTACAATAACCCGGCTGGCTTTTGTTGTTTTGCTTTAACTTGTTGACAAGTTAGACACTTAGATACAAACAAGGCTACATCTCACTTTAAAGCCCTCTAACAAAATTGATAGCTAAGATCACGGTACATTTTTGTGCCTCCTGAATGCACCACAAGGCGTAAATGATGGAATTCCTGAAGAACTTTATCCCTAGAGGATTCTAGTACAAAAAGATGTCCTAAAAATCGAACACTTGAATCGGAATGCAGCCTCAACCCCTTTTCTTCCTTCCTTTGGGAAATCTTTCCTCAGATTACCTCTACTTCCGGATTACTCTGTTATGCTTCTATAAGCCGTGTGACGAGTGCTGGCTAAATAAGGACAGTAAACAAAGTGGCATGCTAAGAAGACTCACCTAGATGCAAGTCAAATTTACTTAGGTCACCCAACATTTCCCACTTTCTAATGGCAAGATTAGCAATAGTACTCACGGATTTCCTACTCAAGGCATCGATCACCACATTGGCTTTTTCCGGATGATAATGCAATTTGAAGTCGTAATCTTCCATGAACCCCATCCACTTCATCTGACGTAGGTTTAAATATTTTTGAGAAAATAGGTACTTAAGGCTTTTATGATCCGAGAACACATCAAATTTCTTCCTGTGCGGATAGTGCCTCCAAAGTTTTAGAGCAAAAATGTTTGTTATTAACTCTAGGTCGTGAGTTGGGTAGTTTCTCTCTTGAATCTTCAATTGACATAAACCATACGCCACAACTTTACCCTCTTACATCAAGACACACACCAAACCCTCCCTAGAAGCATCATAATACACTATGTAACCCAAACTTCTCTCCAGAATGATTAGAATTGGTGCAGTAGTCAATCTAGCTTTTAGCTCCGAGAAAGATATTTCACATGACTCACTCCAAATAAATTTTACCCTTTTTCAGGTTAACTTAGTCAATGGGGATGCTAGGGTAGAAAAGTTTTTTACAAACCGCCTATAATAGTCGACGAGGCTCAAAAGGCTACGAATCACGAAGGCATTTTTAGATCACTCCCAATTCTACACGACCTCAATTTTTGAAGATTCTGCATTAACCTCGTCCCCAGAAACGACGTGACCTAAGAACTTTACGTCAGAAAGCCAAAATTCACATTTCTCATATTTAGCATACAATCGATGTTCCCTAAGAAATAGTAGAACAATACGGAGGTGGCCCCTCATGCTCCTCCTTGAAGGGTGAATAGAAAAATATATCATCTACAAAAACCACTATGAATTTAGTGAGATAATCTCGAAAGAACCAATTAATCGAGTCTATGAAAGTGGCAAGGGCATTAGTCAAACCAAATGGCATTACAAGAAACTCATAGTAGCCATATCGAGTACAAACAACCGTTTTCAAAATATCCTCTTCTTTTACTCGCAATTGATAATAGCACGATCTTAGATCTATCTTTGAGAAACATCGAGAACCCTTGAGTTGATCAAAAAGGTCATCTATTCTAGGCAACGGGTATTTGTTCTTAATTATGACACTATTCAACTTGCAATAATCAATACACAACCACAATAAATCATCCTTCTTTTTAGCAAAGAGAGTCAGTTCTCCTCATGGTGAAGTACTAGGGCATATAAAGCCCTTATCTAGTAACTCTTGCAACTACTCCTTCAAAATGAGCAACTCTGTTGGCGCAAATCTATAGGGTGACATGGAGATGGGTGTCGTGCCAAGCACCAAGTCTATAAAAAACTCGACCTCACGGTGAGGGGATAATTCAATGAGGTCCTCAGGAAAGACATCTAGATACCCGCAAACCACTCTAGGAAATGCACCCCGAACTATACCACTCTCATCATCTAATAAGGTTCCAAGAAAAAAGCTAAGTTCACCTTGACCACGTGCGTCATACGATGGCGACAACAATCTATTGGTTTTATCTCCCAAAAAAGAGAAACAATCACCACCTGATGTGCACATGGTAACTCTCCTAAGGTAGCAGTCTATAATGGCATGATAGGAGGACAACCAATCTATGCTGAGGATAACATCAAAACTCGACATATGTAATAACACAAAATTGAAAGGGAGTTAGTGATTAGAATCACACACCCGCGACATTCCCAATTCAAGAAAACTTTACCCCCGATAGGTGACTCTACCATAAGTAGAGACTCTACTTATTCAATCTCTAACTTCAAAATGGATGCTAATGCAGATGCTATGAATGACTGAGATACCGCGGTATCTATCAACACATTGGCCCAAGTATTGAAGATAAGATATGTACCTCTCACTACTGATGGCCCAGATGACTACTCGAATGGGGTAATGGCATAAACTCGCCTCTATGGTCCTTACTCACGCCAATCACCCCTCTGAATGTAAGGTGATTGCACTAATTGTGGGGAACTGGGCCAATGTACTGCCCTAGATACCTATCCAAACTAAACTAGCTGATGAGTCTACCTCTAACTCTGATTTGACTAACAACCTCCCACCGGTCGGAACCCTAAAGCACTGACCATCTTGGCTATCTGTGGACAAGACCTCTTCATTTGACCAAACTGGCCACACTGATAATAGATGGGTGATTGAACTCCACCCGATGGTTGGCTTTGAGAACGAGCCAAAATTTGGCGTTGTTGACTACCCTTTCATGGGCATACAATGGACTTGTGTCCTTGCTCACCACACTGATAACAAGTAACCCCACTTTACCCCATACTTTCTGTACTCTTCCCTGGTATAGAAATCGATGACATGGCTTGTAGGGGTGGCGACTGAAATGATGACGAGCCCCTTGAATTTTGGATGATCTAGTATTCCCCCGAGACTCTGAAAACCCTTGCCTTTTAAGCTGTCACCTCTTTTCTTCGACCTTCAACATTACTTCCACATGTACAAAAGACTCCACTAACCTATCAGAATCACGGATCATATTTCCCATCACTTTCATCAAGATCCCTGGCCTCAACCTTTCTCAAACTCTAGGCACCGGCACTCCTCAGTTACTACAAGATCAGGTGCAAAACGAGATTGATTAGTAAAGGTGGCCTCAAACTCTGCTACGATGGAGTCAAACTGCTCAAGCTCCTCAAACTCCCTCGTGGTAGGAGGAAGGTATTTCTCCTAAAAGACATGAGAAAACGCCTTCCAAGTGTGCTTAACTCAGCCCTTGGCGTACTTCTACCATTAGTCTGCATCCCCCTTCAACTGGTAGGTGGCAAGCGCTACTCGAAGTTCACCCTCACGGATGTCTAAAATTTCAACAGACTTGGTGATTTGATCTAGCCATTCGTCAGCTTTTAATGGTTTAGCATCGCCGTGAAATTTGGCGGGGTTAGAGCAAAAAAACTCCTTTTTCAGAAACAAAGCCCTAGGCTCTCTTTCAATAGTCCTAGCCACTTGCTTGGCTCTAAGAATATCCATGGACTCTCTAAGAAACTCGGCTATCTCTCGAGCTAATGCCCCATAGCGTCTTGGTCGGTGGAGCGGCCACATATTTTGACCCACTCCTTGTTCTTTGAAGAGGGATCTCACGCTGGACTGGAATGTCTCGACTGCCTCGGCGAGGTCTACCACAACCTTTGCTACACCCAGACATCCTATATAAGAGTAGATGTAAAGTAGAATTAATTCATAGTTCACATTTTAACACATCAACTCATACGTTACTCCCATTTAAGTCTTGATCTCACTCCAGACACATAGGAACATAAACAAGTAGAGCACATACGGATCACCCTCCTAAGATATCAACTCGTCCCACGACGTTCAAAGATTTCCAAGTAGAGGAGGCATTGATCAAGTGCCTTTCCAAAAAGACATCAATTAATGTAATGGACACTAGTTGTATCCTAGAAACTTAACTCCATACCCATATAGTCACACAAGCACGTAAACACCCAAACATATAAGGCAAGTAATGTCCCATCCCAACAAAATAAACCCATTATGGCATAAGCCACGTCCCACGAGTGCCAGGTATTCAAACCAGGTTTATTCTGATACCAATTTGTCGCACCCCCAACTCCAAAACTAAAAACTATCCAATTTAACAAAGATATACATGTATCAACAACTAAAATTAACCAGATAAGTCCCAAAAGTTCTCTTTCTCATTGAACTCCAAATTCAGAGTTACAAAATACATATTGAGCTTTCACAGTTCAAGAAAGTAGAAAAAGTCAAAAAAATGCCCTATGGGCTTACAATATTTAAGACATGGCCTTCAATGAGCAAAAGGGCCATTGATTTCCAAAATAAAATACGAGTTCAACTAACGAATTACATTTTCAAAATATTCTTGAATTTTAAACAACCTCTTCCTCTTCATTGGGGTGGTAACGGCTCGCTAATTCTTGAAATTTTGTTAGATAAGAATAAGCTATAGCCTAGTAGATAATACATTTAATAAAGTATGTAAACATTTGATTTAAATTATGCATAATCATGCCCCTTACCCATGAACACAAATTTCTTATCTCTAAATTCCAATGCACACCGTTTCAAGTACTTCCACATTTCTCCATCGTCACACAAATGGCTAGTGGCCACCTCAAATTTTTCACATTCATCGTCCTCACATGATCGAGCACATGGACACCTCAAACATTCCCACATTTGTTGTTCTCACACGACTAGGCAAGTGGGCACCTCAATTTTTTCCCGCGCAAGCAAGACCATATCATACAACAAGCAAACTATCCAAAACTCAAATTTTTTATCACCGCACAAGGTTCTCAATACATTTCCAATAATTTCCCTTCTATTACCAACCAAATCCCATGAACAACAATTAGCATTTCACAAGAGATTAGGACTTTTCCTTCCATTCTTTTATTTTCCAAGATTATTTATGTGTACATTATTTTTCATTAAGCAATAATCAAATCTTCCACACTTCGTAGGACGAAACTCACTGTACCATTAATGTGTATATATATGTATATCACCCATTCCAAATCACACATACATACCATGAGATTAATACATATTCAAACAAAAATATAGATATACAAGGGTAAAAATATTCATACCTCAAAGGTGGTGAGAGAAGAGATGAATACCCAAGGAATGAGCTTCCGAAATAATACGAACCAATCGGTTCAAAGTGTAGCTTTTGGCGAGATTAACAACTTTTATAAAGGAACAATGATGGATTATTGCGAAAAATGGATGAAATCTAGTGTTTTAATACTAGGGTTTTTCGGAAATGGGTGTTAGAGAGAGAAAATGTGTAAAAAAGTAAGTCCAAAATGTGTTTAGATCGAGTTTTAAAATAGTTGTCCCAAACAAAACGCTCAAGCGACCTTTATATCGCGCGAGTGATGCACATAATATAAACAGACTGCCTGGGCAAACTTTCCATTGCTCGAGCGGTAAATGCAAGGTCTCAGAAGTTTTGCAGAGCTATAGTAAAATTACTGGGAGCTTCATTTCTATGCTCGAGTGACCACTTTACCACTCAAGCGGTCTCGCCTGCAAACAAGCAAGATACTGGAAGCTTTGCTTCACTGCTCAAGCGACCGATTGACGGCTCGAGCGGTCATCTAGAATAGATTATTATAGTGTGTGTGTGTGTGTGTGTTTTTTTTTTTTTTTTTTTTACGACTTAAATGTACTATATAAATTCTTCTTTTGTGTATTTTATTTGAGAGAGAATTTGTATAGCTATAACAATATCCATTTGTAATCTCATATTCCATTTTTTTAAATGGGTCAAAGAAAGGTAGAGATTGTTTTTTTGGATCCAGCATTATCATCCAAATTCAAAAGAATAGAAAATTTAGCTCTGTATTTTGTATATTTTTTAGTAGAGGGATAATTCTTCTACTTCCTCCACTAATTTTTTTTTTTCTCATATGCAAAATCAACGACCACCTCAAATTAAAATCCTATTGTTGAACACCACTAGTTAAACCCACGTGTTTGTGGATTTTATTGGTTTTGTTGTAAGCTAAAGTTTCATAATGCAATGACTTTTTTGTTTTCTTCCACTTTTTCTATGTTGGCTGATTTAGGCAGTTTCGCATTACATTTGTATGTGTGTGTATGTTATATATATATATATATATATTAAATCTAAATCAAATTTTGTTTTTGTTTTGATTAGTACGAATGTTTTCAATTTCGTTGGATTTCAAAACTTTGCATGTTTGAGTTATATACATATAAAAAGTAAATTCAAGAGTCAGTTTGTTTGAGTTGGAGTTTTTATTTTCTAAGAGATAAACTTTAGAGATAAGGATTAAATATCATTTTTCTTTAAATTAATTGAATGCAAGCATTATCTAGAAGTGTTTCATCATTTTTTTACTTTTTATTTTTTTGGTAAATCGTATGACAAGGTTGAAAAAAAAAGTTTAGTTTCTATTTCTTACTTTTCATTTCTCTCCTTCGTTGTAATGGGTTTATTAACTTGGAAGTGTTTGTTCAATAATTTTTTAATTTCACAAGTCAAAGCACTCTTTTGACATGAGTTTTGCCTTACCATACTATAGTGTGTTTTTTTTTTGTTTTTTTTGTTTTTTTTGCCATTTAATCTTTGGTAATAGGAATGGGAATGTTGAAGATCAAAAAATTAATCAAGCATTAATTGGGTCCTTCTCCAACCCTTATTGATATATTTCCATCTCAAAGTTGATAAAGCATAAATTGGGTCATCTTCCAAACCTTTCAAATAACTTGATTTCAACCTATAATCCCTGTATTTTCAGTCTACAATCCAATCCTCTTGATTCATGAACAATCCAATAATGTATTTATTCTCACAGGAACTACTAATCACCCCATATGGTGAGTTTGCTTTTAATGACTTTAAAATGAAGTGCTAACCACCTCTTTTGCTACGACAGAGAATAATATTATAAGTTTTATGGGTGGATTTTTAATTTGTTTGTTGACATTTTTGGTAGGTTTGGTGTACATTCATAGTGATCAAAAGAGTGATGATGGAGCCAAATCAAGAAATGGATTTCATTAGAGAGAGAAAATCCCAAAATGGGTACAAGAGCTGTCAAGCTCTGAAATATTCAATATCAAAATATTATAAACTAATTACTAGAGGGGCCTAACCACTTATTTATAGGATAAAGACCCAACTAACTCTAACTTTTTTGGCGCTAAACATAACAACCATAGTAGTTCTAACTACATCAGACTTCCCCTAAAAAAAAAACAACTTGTCCTCAAGTTGGGACTACAACAAAATGACTCAAGACAACAAAATTAGCAAAATGACTCAAAACAATGACTTATGGGAATATGATGGACAAGCAACGGGGAACAAGACTAAGTAGTTGCAAGTCCTTATTTAAGGTTATCCTAGAAAAGATCCTTCCATCAAAATGAGTTCTCATTTACGGACATCAATTGAAGCCATGTTGAGCGGTGAATAGGCCACCCATGTAGCGTGCTATTTAGGAAGCAAGACATCATCAAAGTAGCACTTCTTGCGTGAGCCCAAAATAAACACATCCTTTCTCCTCAAAGCTAGGCGGGGTACCAAATCAACACAAAATGGAACAAATGGCTTTAAAGATAGCATAAAAGGCATTTCTTGGAAGCAAAGTTCAGTCAACACCCATGAAGCTTCAATGTCAGGCATGACTTTCCACCATAATTTCCTTGAAATCTAGAAAGGAAATAGCTGGGATTGCAACCACATCCTTCATAGGAAGCAATGTAAGAGCAAAACTTGCTTCATCTTCAACGACTTCTTTACTCTCTACAAGAGTGTCATCTTCATCACCATAGTGGTCAAAGATTAGAACTCTTTCAAAGTCATAAACACCAACTTCCTCTTCACATTCACAATTATCAACTTCCTCATAAGCCAATGCCTCACTATCGTCATCAAAGATGGCAGCACCTTAATCATAGTCTAGTTCTACATCTTGATCAAAGATGGGAACAACTTTGTCACAAATAGAAAGACCTTGACCACAATTTTGTTTTGTGTCACAATTTTGCCTTTATGTCTTCTTTACTAAAGATAGAAGCGCTTCCCTCATCATATCTTGGCTCAACTGCCTCATTACTAAAGAGCATCTTATAATGACATCCATCATCAAAAGTCTCATTCATTCCAACAGTTAAGTAACTAACTTGGGCATAATCATAGGATGGTTGTCCGGTTGCAAAGCCATTTTGGTATTGATGTTTGGAACTTGAAATGTCCTTCTTTTGTTGCTTTTTAACCGACAAAGGTGGCATGTGATAAGAAGGCAAGAAGTGCTCATTGAGCTTCTTCCTTATCTTCCTCCACTCTCTAACATTTTCTTGGTCTTTTATTTGCCTACTAACTTGTAATTATTTTCATTAATCGAAGACTCAACCTTTGAGGCTTTGAGAGACCAATTTCACCTTTCTTGCGTCCGGCACATCAAAACACTCTAAATGACTCAATTATTTTCAACCATTCCTCTAACACATGGAATGTAACTTTCATCGAATTTGGGAAACACTAAATCATTGACGATGTCATTCCATTTAGAGTCAAACTCATGTGAATATGCTCTACGCCTATGTGCAGTGCTGAAGGAATCATCAAGTTGATGATCCTTAGAACCATTACTACCTTTGAAAAGAAGTTGCAAGCGTTGCACTTTTCCAACCAAGGTAGCCATTTGTGAACTTAACTCTTCTATCTCATTCATTTGGTTTTGGTTGCCATTTTTCCTTTCAATTGAGGGATTCATCTTAGTTTCTTCACCCAAATTCGTAGTATGAATCCTATCATGACCACCTCTATGACTTTTTTTTTTTTAATAAATAAATAAACCTTATTGAGAAAGCATCAAGACGACGCAATGAATACAAAATTAACGAAGCACAAAACTGAAATCTCAAAGACTAACTAATCAAACCATCTACAAAGGCCAACACATCCAGCCCAACAGAAGTGTGATCCAACTATGAAGCACAGAAAGTAAACAACTTTCCAACCAAGGCATTGTTCGAACTGTTCAAACCACGCAATAAAAATACGTTGACTACATTTCAACCAAATCAGCCACAATAAGCAATAAGCAACAAGAAATCACGTTTTCTGATGTTGTCTCCCAACCTTCCCCCCACCCCAACTATACAATATCTCTACCACCGACCCTAGTTGAACCCAAACCAAACCAAACCAAAGGTCGCCACAATGAACATCCACAACATCGAAGCAACCAGACAATGAATAAGTAAATGATTTATCGTCTCTGCATCCCCACCATAACACATGCAACACTAATTATGCTGATGTCGAATCAGATTATTAATAGTCAAAATACGTCCTAGAGCTGTCGTCCACACAAAAAAAAAAAAAAAACTTTTGATGTACTCCCCTACAAGCACTTGATAGAATGAAGACACTGAAAAAATCCCCTTCATCCCCAAACCAAAACATCCTCCCCAACCCCCCTAAACCGCAACCCATACAAAAACCCTAAGGGATCCACCAGTTGATCCAACTCCCAATCTTGAACATCATGGCGCAAATGAACGTTCCAAACCACCGTTTACCCTTGCCTACTCCTATATGATGCCATTGTCGCCTTTCGACCCATAACAGTACCAAAGATTAAAGGAAACCTCTCCTCCAAAGTAACATCACCACACCACCAATCCCTCCAAAACCGAATCCTTGTCCCCACTCCGACCTTGAAGCTTACCCATGTCCAAAACTCCTCCTGCCCTAACCAAATCCCCTTCCACAAACTCCATATATGAGATTGCCCCGCCCTATCCATACACTATTCTCCCCAACCTACACTAAACTTAGCCACCACCACTTTTCTCCACAACTGCTGGTTTTTCCCCACAAACTGCCATAACCACTTCCTCAAAAGAGCCAAATTAAACTTCATCCAACGTTGAATCCCCAAACTCCCATCCTCATTAGAAGTACAAATCTCATCCCAAGCCACTAAATGGTAATGAAAAGCCTCACCCCCCACCCCATAAAAAATCCCATTGTTGTTTCTCTATCCTCTTTGCAACTGCCATAGGAATTACATCTATCGACATAAAATAGGTTGGAATACTGGACAAAACACTCTTAAACAAAGTAACCCTCCCTCGTTTAGACAAATACCGACGCTTCTAACTTGCCAACCGCCGATCCACCACACTATCCTACACCCTCTTTGCCTTAAAGGTGGCTCCCAACGGTAAACCCAAGTAAGATATAGGTAGTGTAGCCACCTTACACCCCAAAATGGCTACAAGAATTGGTAACCACACAACCTCCCCCACTAGAATCAACTTCGACTTCGCTAAATTCACTGAAAAACCTAACACTACCTCAAAGCAAAGCAATACACCCGGCAAATGACCAATCTGACTTGCATCCCTACCACAAAATATAAATGTATCATCAGCATAGAATAGATGATAAACACACAAACTTGCTTCAGGATGCATCCTCATCTCAAATCCTGCCAACAAGCCCTCTTAAACTGCTCTAGATAGCAATCAACTCAATGCCTCTATAACTAAAATAAACAATAGAGGAGATAATGGATCACCCTGCCTTAGCCCCCTATGAGTAAGTAAAAAACTTGTCATCGTATCATTAACCATCATTGACATCCAAATTATAGATGTGCAAATCTAGATCCACTGTTTCCACCTTTCCCAAAAACCCATCATTTCTAGGTCATACAACCGCCAATTCACATTGTCATGTGCTTTCTCGATATCCAATTTGCAAATAAGACCTTCTTGTCCCTACCGAATCTGTGAGTCAACACACTTATTTGCCACCAAAACAGCATCTAAAATCTTGCGCCCACCCACAAAAGCATTCTATGACATTGACACCACCCCCTTCAAAACAATTCGAAGCCTGTTCGCCAAGGTTTTATCCAAAAGCTTATACACACTCCCCAATAAACTAATAGGACAAAAATCTCGGATGTCTTCTGTCCCTTATTTCTTCATGATCAAAGTAATCGAGGTCGCATTCAGACTCTTCTCAAATTGCCTAATGTGATAAGACTGATCAAAAATAGCCAATACATCTGCATTTACCACTCTCTAACACTGGTAAAAAAATCACATAGTGAACCCATCCGGTCCTGGAGCCTTATCCTGGGCATACTTTACAAGGCCCTAAACACCTCTTCAGTAAACGGACTCTCCAGCAACAAGTTATCTGCCTTCAAAATAACATCAAACTGAACCCCTTCCAGTGCCGATCTCCACACCTCCTTTTCTTTCCAGAATAAAAATTGATAGAAACCAACTATACCTGCCCAAACCTCCTTCTCAGACTCTAACTCCATGCCATTGACTCATATCTTCCCTATTTGATTCCTCAGCTAGTGAGCATTGGTCAATCGATGAAAAAGCTGTGTTACGATCTCCTTTCTTCAACCACAAACATCTAGATCGCAGGCGGAAGCTAATCTCCTCCATTTGCGTAACATGGCCAAACTTCTTTCCCAGCTCCTCTCTGCAAACCAGATGCTCCATAGATAACCCCTCCCTAGTTTTCTTCTCACCTAAACCCTACAAAATATCAAGGACTTTCACCTTTTGACCACCTCTACGACTTCTTCCCCGATTAGCCATAACAGAATTTGCTACACTACATCTAGATTGCAGCAACCCTAGTAGCGGGAAAAAAAAAATTAAAAAAAAAACCACTTAAGAAACAAAGCACTAACACATCAACAACTATTCTCAAATCAAGAACAAAATACCAAGTTAAAGACCATAAATCAGGTACAAATCATGACTACTCACAGAATAGAGTTCCAGTAAAAGAATCTAACAGTCAGCATTGTTTGAATAGCAACATAAATCAAAATTTAATTTGAGCTCCAAATCTAATTTCATACATTCTGAATTTGAATAAAATTCCTTTGTTCTTTGAAGTTTTCAGAGTTCGACTAGGCAAGAACAATATTGCAACAACCAGCTAGGGTTTCATGAGATGCTCCAAGCTTCTATCAATATCAATTTGCTCACTAGTCATGGAATTGAAATCGAAACTGAAATCACACTTGCAAAGTCGAATCGCAAGTCGCTAAGTGAAATGGAAGAGGAAAGCAAGATGCCTGACTCGAGTTCAAAATCGATTCACGATCAAAGAGCCTAGAACCTGTGTATGAACAATTTTAAAGGAGAAATTTTGTACTCACGATTGATCAATGAATCTAGAATCAATACGAGAAACTGCACCAAATCTAATGTTAGAATGCGATTGGAATTGCAGATCGAAGTCTAGAAATCGAAGTTACTAATGAGTCACTGAGGTTTCTTCTACAGTGAATCAAAATAAGAATCCAGTTTCTTAAGTCGATTTCTTGAAATAAGATAAAGGAATTCCCTCTTCTCTTGAGTTTCTTGATGTGAAAGCTCTTCTCTTAGGTCTGCGAATGAGTTCTGAATCTAAAATAGACAGTGATACTGCTACGGCAACAAACATAAAGAATATGAGGGCTACCGATTTTTCGAATTAGCAAACCAAGTCTAGTTACAAAGCTAAGTGAATTCCCTCTTGAATCATACAATCAATGCATAGGGTAGGAACAAGAAAATGAGCCTGAAGCTCTGATATCAAAATGATAGAACCAAGTGAAGAAATGAATTTTATTAGAGAAAGAAAATCCCAAAATAGGTACAAGAGCTCTCAAATTTTAAAATATTTAATATTAAAATATCATAAATTGAATATTGGACGGGTTTAACCATCTATTTACAGGATAAAGACTCAAATAACTCTTATTGTGCTAAACATAACTATGCTAGTTCTAACTACATCAATGTTGAAGGTTGATGCAGCTATTACTTTTAAAAGAGAAAAAATGTGTCCAGGTCTTTATGAAAGTAAAGTTTTGTGCTTATGAAAATTGTATTCTATTTGATGTTGTTGTTGTTTCTTGTTGTTGTTGTTGTTGTTTTTTTTCAAATTGTAAATTGCATTCTATTTGCAAATGTTACTACGTTTTGGTTTTTTTTTTTTTTTTTTATTGTGTTCTATTTGCCTATCAAAGCAAGTGCTGTTATTATTTGAGAAAAGTTTATGATACACCCGTGTACCTCTTAGTTATGAAGATTTGTAGTCTTAGTTTTGAATTATATCAGCTTGCTTGTTTGAGTTTTTCGAAAAACTTTTTTTAAAAATTTTACCTCTCTTTTTTTTTTTTTTTTTTTTTTTTTTTTTTTTTTTTATTTTTAATTTTTTTTTTTTTTTTTTTTTACACACAATAATAATAATAAAAAAAAAAAAAAAAAAAAAAAAAAAAAAAAAAAAAAAAAAAAAAAAAAAAAAAAAAAAAAAAAAAAAAAATTTTTTTTTTTTTTTTTTTTTTTTTTATTTTTTTTTTTTTTTTTTTTTTTTTTTTTTTTTTTTTTTAGATACATCTAACTAAAATGCATCTAGTGCTTAGTTATGAGATTTTGTGATGGTCAAATTTGTGGTTGTCTTGGTTGTGAGATTTTGTAGTGTTTTTGTTATGAACCAAATTGGTGAAAATTATGAACCATTGTGACTAAAATTTTAGATGTATACCATATGCTCTTTTCAAAGTGTGTGTATGTATAGTAATACTTCTTAGCTATTTGATGTTTTGCAATATGTATACCATATCTCATACATTTTGCTTTCGTTTGGGATGTGGGTTGGCTTTTTGACTATTTTAGCCTAGGACAAAAAAGTCTCGTTTGGGATAGGCTTTTTGACTTTTTTGAGAGAAAAAATGAAATGATTATATGTTAGATATGACATTTTATCTTATTTGGCTAAAATAGCCAATTTTGTCTTATATGGCTGTTTTTAGCCAAAATGATCTTCCCAAACGAACCCTTTGTTAGTTTGGCTGAGATTATTCCAACTTTAGATCCAACGGTTAAATAGGTAAGTTGGACAAATGTGTTGTGTTGCCTAGACGTTCGTTTCTCAGATAAATTACCTTACCAACTAGCTGATCAGATGTTTGTTTCCCACTCGTGAAATACCAAATTGGCCTCAAGGTGAGTCCTACCAAACATGCTTATTCCTATCTCACACGCCTCTTTTCCTCTCATTCTCTCACATATTGATTTCAAATTTCACACTTTTTCTCTTCCTATCTCATTATCTACTTATGTTCCAATCACACACTCTCATTCTCTCCTTACCTCTTTTCAAACTACTCTAAGTTCTCTCTAACCCTCACACTGACTCTAACTCTAACCACCTTGTCTCTTCCTTCTATCTATGCACAATTTTTTTAAATAGGTTTTCTCCTTTTTTGTGCACATGCATCACGCTTTAAATACATGATCATTGGGGAAAAAAAAGGTGCGACTACTCTTTCCTTTGTCATTATCATTTGGTTGAAGACTAGTGTTCATTTTAAACTTCATCATGGACCTTTGATTGACACATGAAAGTGAAAATGATGGACAATGAGTTAGATAAATTATTTTATCAAATGCACACATTTCCCCTTCTATTCCATTTTTTAAATTTTTTATTGAAGATTCTGTTTTCTTTTTTCAGGTGCAATTTTGAAGATGCTTCAGCCCACTGAGTAATGTCATCCATGATGATGAATTGTGAAGGCCATAAGGTAATCTATATAACAAGGAAGGGTGGTTTTTGAATCCTGATGGGCAATGTTTTAAAAATTGGACCGGTGAGTAAACTAGAAAAGGGATCGGGTGGATGGGTCACTAGTTCAACCGTCAAGTTGAACTAGAATCGAATCGTGACGTCACAAATATATTAAAGGAAAAATTACCCATAAATCCTATTCTAAAAAATGTTACTCCATCTAATCCTGAATGTTTTCTGATAAACCATTTAGTCCTTTTTTTACATTACAATATCATCTTCAAAACAACATCATCAGGACAACATCACAACATCATCATCTGGGACTAAGAGAGTACCCATTTTCGATCCACCACTCCCATAGAAAACCCACTTCCCAGAACCATTGATTGGGTTTCCTTCTCCACTCTTCCTATTTCTTCTTCTTCCCCATCCCTAACCCTAACCTTAACCCTACTCCTCTCCCTCTCCCTTGCCTCACCTCACCTCCCGATCGACCTCCTCCACTACCGCCTTCGCCGCCATGGCCTCCTCCTCCGTCCAATGCCGACAACGCCGTCGTCTCTCTGTAAACACCACCGCTAACCTCACTCTCACCGCCGCCGAAAAAGTGATCGGAGACAACGATCTGCTCAACGATCCTGGGTTTAATCCGTTTCGACCGCGCCACCGTCGACTCCCTCACGTCCCGTCGCGACCTCCTTCAAAGCTACTACAAAGCCCTCTGCGACGTCGAGTCGATGATGTAGTTAATGTATATATATAATCAATCCCTACTATCTCTTTCCTTTTTTTTCTCTTATCTTCTCTGCAATTTGTATATATATCCGATCACAAACAATGGCGGCTCCGCCATCATCATCTTCGGCTGCAAACATCATGCTAGCTGTCTTCGAGAAGAAGACAGGACCAAAGATCTCTACCGTCCTCTTTGAACCCTAAAGCAACTGCGATCCGATCTCGAACGCAACTGTGATCCGATCTCCAAACCCTAAATTGAAATCTGATGTTTAAATGTTACGGAATAGTTGATGTTCAATGTTACGGAATAGTTGATGTTCATGTTGATGTTTAAACGTTGATGTTCAATGTTACGGAATAGTTGAAATCTGATGTTTAAACTTTGATGTTCAATGTTACGGAATAGTTGATGTTCATGTTGATGTTTAAACGTTGATGTTCAATGTTATGGAATAGTTGAAATCTGATGTTTAAACGTTGATGTTCAATGTTACGGAATAGTTGATGTTCATGTTGCTAATGTTCCCAACGTTGATGATGATATGTTCTTACAGTTGATGTTGATGATATGTTTGCTGATGTTGTTCTGATGCCGTTGTGGTGTTTCGATTGGCGTTTATGATATGTTGTTTCTGATCCCAATTATGGTAGATTCAACACCCATGTTGCTGATTTTTTATGATGTTGCTGTTTTTTTATTGATATTTTTTTTTAGTGATGTTGGTGATGTTGTTGATGTTAATAAGACCTTTCAGTCTATAAGAAAACTTTTAGGACTAAACAGTGTACAAGTTATTAATTTAGGATTTATCGGTGCATCACCCTATATTAAAATTATATTTAAATAAAAATACAAGTAATAAAATTATAAATTAAAAGAAAAAAGAAAATATTAAATTATCTTAAATATTTCTCATAATATTTTTTTTACTATAAAATACAATAATATATTTTAAAATATTATTAATTTTAATTTTGGAAGAAGAAATCAAATATTCAATATTTTCTCCATATGATTTTAATTCAAATAATTTGATTGAAAAAAGAGCAAAAATTTTGGAAGGATATCAAAATTTCAAATCTCCCTTCAACAAATTTGATTGAATCCCACATAGATTTCTTGAGTTTTTTTTTTTGAAGAATTTTTTTTCTTATAAATAAGTAGAGACTTTCACAATAATTTTAAGATCTCAATAGGATTTCTCATAAGAGGAGACCCTTGAAAGAGAGTTTCTAATTAAAATTTTCTTATATATATAATAAGAAAGAAAGAAAGAATAAAAAAATAGTTAGAACATATAAAAAAAAAGTTCAAATTTTTTAATTTTATCAACCTAGCTGGTTCGCCTGACCTGTCCCCGAGTCAACTAGTTCAGCGGTCCAACCATCGATTTTTCCAACTCTCTCTAAATAGGCTGATTTTTGGATTAGAATGCTTTAGAGGTTATATCCGGACCGAAATCCCGATTAGTCGATGGTTGAACCAGTCGATCAGGTCCAATTTTTAAAACCATGTTAATGGAACTATTGTCTTAGGTGGCAATTTGTTTGGATGGCTAAGTTAATTATCTTTCTTTGTTTTTGTCACGACCCAAACCCACTTCTACAAGTTTGGTCGATGACCGGCCTGCATTTAGGCCTCAAAACACAATTTCAAAATAGTATTTATTCAAATACGGGGCCTTAAGTGGAAGTAAATACCAACATAGGTAAAATGCCCATTGAGCTTGTGCATACATCAAGGTTTAGATTAATTTAAGCATTTAAATACGCTTCCATATTTACATATATAATCACAGAATTTATACAGATCTCACACACATTTACATAAGACTCAATAAGTCACATACTTCTCCAATACAAAATTAAAGCCTCGATGCGGAGGTGTAACCCGGGCGGCTTGACAAAGAGGTAGTCTTCAATACAACTCTAGTATCGATCTCCTATGGCTCACCTATATAAATATATATATTAAAACGAAATGAGCAAGGCTCAATGAATAATAGCAATGTAAGGAGGTTAGGTGAATGAGCATAGCCTTGGAGAATAAATATACATATATCAAACCATACACAGGTCTTATCCATAACCATATTTCAAAACGGCCTCAGGCCCACATGTAATACAGAACGGCCTCGAGCCCATGTTTGATACGAAACGGCCTTAGGCC
The DNA here is from genome assembly GCA_025200525.1 of Camellia lanceoleosa. Classification (NCBI taxonomy): domain Eukaryota; kingdom Viridiplantae; phylum Streptophyta; class Magnoliopsida; order Ericales; family Theaceae; genus Camellia; species Camellia lanceoleosa. The sequence goes on from CM045768.1 coordinate 91,722,370, forward strand.
CACATGTAATATAGAACGGCCTCGGGCCCATGTTTGATACGAAATGGCCTTAGGCCCAACATAATGACAGTTGTCCAGAGCAATGTAGGGAAGATGAAACATCAGCATGTCTCCAACTCCCTTGGCATTAGAGCCATTAATCATGTATGATTCATATCATTATAGGGTGTATGGAACATCGGCATGTCTCCATCTCCCTCGGCCTTAAGGCCATGGGTCATAAACAATTCACATCATAACGGCCTCGAGCCCACTTTTATTAATAGGGACAAAACAACCTTAGGTCCATATCGATGCCATCGTTCAATCATGTCCATTAATTCAATCAAGCATAATGTCAATAGTATATGCCATTCACAAACAACGATATATAAATCATAATCACAGAAAGTAAGTAAAACATATTGTTACACTATTTTACTCACAGTGATGGGCTTCCGGTAGTAATGGGACGATGTTCTCGTCTTGACCTACAAACACAATGCACAAAGCATAATATGAGAATATAACTGATCCCTTACTTATTCTCTTTGATCAATTAGTTATGTTGGTTCTAAACTCATAGGTCTTCAATGAATCATAATTCATGTCAAGGAAGATAGGAAGAAATGAAAGGAAATTGGGTTAGGTGAGAAAATGGCATGAAATGGTTGGACAGAAAGTGAACAATCTTCACTAATTTGAGCATATCTATTTGTATACTCAGAATTTGGATGTGAGACTACCACCATTGAAAACTAGACTTCCGAGGCTTGAATTTAGGCTCAAGAATCACTGAAAACAGAGTCCGGATGCAAGAAATATGCTTACTTGAAGTTGGCTGAAACAGAACTGTCCCGCACCTACAGGAAACAGGGCCACACGTGTGGGAATTGAGCAGCACGTGCGGGACAAGTTGCTGTTATTTCAAAATCATTTTGTCTTTGGAAAGAGATCTGCAGACGTTAGGAAGCCTCGCACGTCTTGACTCTTGGCAAATCTCATTGTTCGAAAATGTTGTTTGCTCTAACACTTGTTCTTTCCATTTCTAAGCTTGGTTTCAACCCTAATCACCCAAAAACATATAAAATTATCCCACAACATGATAAACTAACATCATTCAAGTGTAATTCCATTTTAAACAAATCAATCTTTGCCTCAAGTTCAAGATCAATGTTTTATCTTTCATAATTTTGAAAGTTTCCAAATCACAACCCACAAACACACTTGATCCTTGCATAACCTTATTCTATGGACAATCTAGGGTTCATTCATATGGTATTCATAAGATTGAGTTCCAATCATAAACAAAATCATAGAACCCAAGGTCTAATTTCTTAAATTGAGCTCAATTAAATACATACATAAAACCCTAACCCAAATGGGTTTCAAATCTTCCAATATCACTACGATTTCATGAAATTAATGCATTAAACATAAGAATTCAAGGTAGACTTCCATACCTTACTTCAATCTTTGCCTTTCTCTTAGCTCTCTCCAATTTCCCAAGCTTTCGTGGTTGATCTTCTTCCTCTCTCATCAATCTCTTCAATTTTATCTTCAAACTCCCATGAATTCTCTCTCTTAGAGAAGCTTCCTCTCTCCTTTGCCCTCTCTTTCTCTCGGTTCTCTCCCTCTCCCTCAGATATTTTTTTGGATTCCAAAATGATGAGTTCACCTCATATGGCATATATATATTACATACATAAGCTTATCACAATAGGGGGAGCCAAACGCAACCTTACAAATCGTACGAAATCAAATTTCAATTAAACTTCTCAGATGACTCTAAAAATTATGTTGATCATAATTATGTACTCTATTCTGGTTTTTGAAACCCCTAAGGTCTTCAATTTGCAGTGCAAAGTTAACCACCCAAACACACTTTAACGAATCAGACGAAATAAATTTCCAATTGACTTTCTCAAATAACTCTAAAAATTTCCATTAACATATCCAAGTACTCAATTTTGATTTCTGAATCCATAAAAGTCGGCAATTTCAATTTTAAAGTCGTAACTCAACAGATAATGCTTCAATTCAAATAGATATCATTAAATTAAAGTACATTAACCCACAATTAGTTAAAGATAATTTCCGATACTTATTTTGGGGTCGTTACATTCTCCCTACCTTAAGAAGTTTGGTCCTCCAAACTTGATTTACCCTATTACAAGTCTGGTTTCGTCTTGGATATACAACATTCCTCATTTACTTAACAATTTACAATCTTGTACAGTCAATCTCAATGAAGTTTGTTGCAAGAATCATAATTAATTCGTCCATCGCTGGCTAATTGGCAACTCAATTGATAATAATACTCAATAACCTCAAAACATCATCTTATTGTTCACAACCCTCGTATATTTCAATTTATTGATCCACAAGTCATATACCCCGAATGATAAAACAATCTCAAGGGTGTTTAGAAATTAATTCTCTTCAAGTATTCGATTGCATGCAAGTCATAAGCTATCAATCATAATTCAAATTCTTTAGTTTCACAAACAATCCCAAATATTATAATCCTTCAAAGAGTAAGGAAATATTCACTACTTAATTGAACTCCCAATGGTACATATATCCTATAACAATTGAACCAAAATAAACAAATGAGTTCTAAGTCGACGACCACTTTTTGCTCACTAATAAGTTAAGTATTTACAACAATGGCCTTGGTAATTCAAAGTATCCCCAATCGATTTATTTTCATAACGGATGGGATAAATGAGGTCTAAATTTTTGAATAACCAAATTTAGGTTCAAGTCCTCAACTTTAATGAAGGCCCAAGTAATTAGAATTAAACTTATCAGTTCGAATCAGATTTCTAATAGACTCCAAATAGCAACCCAAATCCCATAACAAGAATTTACCCGTTCAGATTGGACACCATGATTTCTCTTTCCAAAATAAATTATTAGTAAAATCAAATATGGATCAAACCCCAACTGTCATAACTCCTAACTTATATTAAAATAACAACCACTTAAATCAACGTCTGCTTAGAAGGTCTTAAAGTCAACTTAATGACATCAAACATAAAACGCATTAACCATAAAACTACTATGTTCTTGTTCCAATAACTTCAAAGTAGATTGAGCATTGCATCTAATCCAAATATTGGTTCTATTCATTGTAAGCCACAACTAACTTGCTGAGGCATGTTTACAATATTAATTTATCATACATTCTCATACTCTATACAAAAAACATTAAATCAGACCCATAGAAATTCTTAATACATAATATTAGCCTAAGAAAAATCAATTCCTTGTAGACCTAAACGATTCAAACAAATAAATAGGGCCCAAATTAATCATATCAACCACAATGTACTACTTTCATCTATCACATTCCTTAGATATTTTATTAAATTAATCACATATCACCTAGTACTTCACACATACCATAAACAATATCCATGATTTTATTTTTATTTTTTTGGGTCACCTTTCATATGAAACCTTTCACATCAATAAGTATTGATACAACCTTAATCACAAAGTCAATTTTGGTCTACCAATTTCCTTGCAGTAGTTACCCAGACATTCATGTACGAGTCATAAATCATCAATAACAAACTCTAAGGTGGGTATCTACGCCATTAGTTCCATACAAAGAGCACAGAATTTTGGAGGTCATAAACAACTCGCTTAGGTGTATGGTCAATATTTACCCATCACATGCAAGATCACATATTATTCATCTATGTCGGAAGTACTGAATTTAATTGATAGTATGACATCTCTAAATAACATAGACCACATAAGTTTTATTCCAATGATCACTCATTTTTAGATCACAATAAAGGAACAAGCCTTGAATTAGTCCTCATATAAACATTTCATCGTTAATTAGTAACAGTAAGTTTATGATAGCAATATGTTAGGTTCAAAACAAAAACACATCAAGGCAAAATTATGTCTTTCAGACAAATGGTAGTCTACAAAAGGAGTACAATTTTCCTTTTATTCACATCCATTCACAAGAGTATATGTCCTAACTGAAAGGAGGAACAAAACTTCACTTATCACCCCATTTCTAATCATCGTGTAAGTCACTATTTACTCCTTACCTATTCTTTTTACAGCCTGTTGAGTTAAAACAAACATTCATATCAAAACATTCACTATCACAAGTCTATCATCTTATAAAACATATCCCTCAATTCCTTAGCCGATCCTCCATAGGAAAATTCAAAACATGACTTCCTCTTCACCAATGATCCATTTCAATGACCCAAGTAATTTGATTAACAAGCATATCATTTCACTGCAATAACAATGTCCATTCATATCCTTACACGTAGTAGGACAACATAAGTAATATCTCATTCTCACTTTTCACCATTCTCACAACTCTTCCCCAAAGACACCAAATGCAAATTAGCTTGGTACATAATATCATACAAAATCATTTAAGCTCTATGGTTCAAAATTTCATATAATATTTTCTTCCGTCAGTATACATACCTCAATCCCCTCAACATACACTACATCTCTACAAATCAATATACTTAAAACCACCAACGTTCTAGTCAAAATTCTGATTCCCTTGTACCACTAAACTTCCATAAAATTCCACCTAATTCCAGGTAGCAATTCTAATGTCCTAACTCTTAGTTACTATGGTTCCATACTTGTTATCGATCACCAAATATCTCAATCACAATAATTCCAATTCACATAATTCCCAATAATCACAGCTCAACCTCAAATCTCTTTTGTTTTCCATAACTTCAGAGAAGATTAAACATCTAACATAACCTTAATATCAAATGCAAACCTTGGTCCACAAATTTCTTAACCTCATTAATCCAAATAGTTGTTCCCACACAACTTATATACCTTATTGACAATTAATTAGGTGGGTCCAAAAGTCGAAGGTCACAAATAACTTACATAGGCTTGCTAATAATGTTTTCTTATCTTCCCACTATTTTACATTAAGGCACCAAATCAAATCCGTATAACATTTCCAATAAAATAAATCCTTTAAGTAATAAAGAAACTCTTAACACATACTATTAGCCCACTGATCAACTCATTCTATAACCATATGATTCAAATAAACGAATGGGCTCCAACTAACATTTTGCTCACAAATAGCTCAAACACACAAAACACCCATCGGAATCCCTATTTATCATAACATTTGGCTCAAGTTCCATTTATCCACTTAAAAGGATTCTACACTCTCCAATAGTCATTCAAACATATATAACACTTCCTATCACATTCTTTGATTCTTTGTCGAGTTCACACTTAATTTCTTCCTTTGATCTTATTTCCCATGACATGTCCACATAAATCTCATCATATTTGGAAATATTCCTTCCACTTTATCCAGTTGCCTCTATAATAATTCAACTTCCATTTCATCCCTATTTCTCATCATCTACCTCTAAGGTCATAAGATGCAGACCGCTAACACGTTGGGTATCATTTACTAACTACACCATAATACATAGTTTCACAACCTTATCATGACACATACAAGCATACAAAGATATGGGTGGGCCAATTTCTTCATCTTTACTTCTTATATTAAACCATTTCGTAACTCTCAAGTCCCATACTTGTTATTAATCATTACATTTCTTAATTGCCATAATTCCATACACTTTATTAATCGACTACAACCTTAGTTTCCCAAAATTCCTCATGGTAATTTCACATGTAATCCATATAGAAACTACATTTAATCTCTTTTCACATCACGTTTCCACAAACATGCTTATACTTACCAATTTTAATATCCTAAGAATACTAATATTCCACATCTTTCATATCTTTAGCCTCAATATCATACTCGTTACATGAACCCATTCTCATTTCATAACAATTATCAAATCCTCTTTAGTCTCAAAACTCAATCTATGAAACAACACATCTTGATCTCCTTTTATTACCCAAAATCCATATGAACTTCTATTTCTCAAGCTCAATACTTAACTTATTGTACAAGCTCACATTCATCTTCCAAAATGCACAACATATCATTTCGTTACTAAATACATGCAACTTAAATGCATTCTAGACACTCTAATGCTCAATGGACATGTGTGTGAGATCATAACTCGTGCTCTGATACCAATTGTCACGACCCAAACCCGCCACTAAAAGTTTGGTCCATGACCGACCTACACTTAGGCCTCAAAACACAATTTCAAAATAGTATTTATTCAAATATGGGGCCTTAAGCAGAAGCAAATACCAACATAGGTAAAATGTCCATTGAGCTTATGCACACATTAAGGTTTAGATTAATTTAAGCATTTAAATACGCGTCCATATTTACATATATAATCACAGAATTTATACAGATCTCACACACATTTACATAAGACTCAACGAATCACATACTTCTCCAATACAAAATTAAAGCCTCGACGCGGAGGCATAACCTGGGCAGCTTAACAGAGAGGTGGTCCTCAATACAACTCTGGTATCAATCTTCTATGGCTCACCTACATAAATATATATATAAAAACGAAATGAGCAAGGCTCAGCGAATAATAGCAATGTAAGGAGGTTAAGTGAATGAGCATAGCCTTGAAGAATAAATATACATATATCAAACCATACACGGGTCTTATCCATAACCATATTTCAAAACAGCCTCAGGTCCATATGTAATATAGAACGGCCTCGGGCCCATGTTTGATACGAAACGGCCTTAGGCCCAACATAATGACAGTTGTCTAGAGCAATGTAGGGAAGATGAAACATCGGCATATCTCAAACTCCCTTGGCATTAAAGCCATTAATCACGTATGATTCATATCATTATAGGGTAGATGGAACATTGGCATGCCTCCATCTCCTTCGGCCTTAAAGCCATGAGTCATAAACAATTCACATCATAACGGCCTCGGGCCCACTTTTATTAATAGGGACAAAACAACCTTAGGTTCATATCAATGCCATCGTTCAATCATATCCATTAATTCAATCAAGCATAATGTCAATAGTATATGCCATTCACAAACAACGATATATAAATCATAATCACAAAAAGTAAGTAAAACATATTGTTACACTACTTTACTCACAATGATGGGCTTCCAGTAGTAATGGGACGATGTTCTTGTCTTGACCTATAAACACAATGCACAAAGCATAATATGAGAATATAACCGATCCCTTACTTGTTCTCTTTGATCAATTAGTTATTGTCACGATCCAAACCCGCCCCTATAGATTTAGCATCGTAACCGGCCAGTAATCCATGGATTACCAAAGGCCTCTGAACAGATTAGCAAATAGTAAGGGGCTGCGGAAGCAATTATACAAAATAAACAAGGTCCAATGAGCTGTGATAACGTATATGGGACGGAACATTTCAAAACTTATATGTATATATGCATAAACATGTCAGTCCAGGTACACAATATTTACAACATGTACAACCCAAGACCTGTCTTTACAAAACATATACAGAGACTAGCATGAAATACAAAAACAGCCATAGTATTAGGCTTCGATCGGAACCTTCTCGGGAGGCACAACGGATGGCTGACAAAAACAGAACAGAAGGGCGTCAACTCTAGCCCTGGTCATGTGCCGTCTCACCTACGTACATAATATAAACTGTGAGCGAAAGCCCAGTGAATAATAATAGAGTAAAGGGTTTCAATGAATGAGTTCGTACAGATTCAGAAATCACAATCCAGATTTGCATCAAATTCATCATTTGTCCAGATCATATATATAGACAGAAATCATAAGTCATGATTAATTTACGTGATACATCCATTAACATTAATAGAACAGAACAGAACAGAACACATACGCGTGAGGTTACGAATAACCAGTTCCATAAAGGAACCTCCGGATCCGGGTAACAGAACAGAAGCTGAGCCCCCGTGACAGGGCCTCCGGTACAGGTAACAGAGTGCAGACAGAAATAAGTTCCATAAAGGAACCTCCAATACCGGGTAACAGCCAACATATATCACATGATGCTAAGGATGTCACGAAATACATATCAGAAATTGAACAATCATTCATTATACAAAACATATCCTTTCGAAAAACATATCTTGTTTTATCACATAGAAAGTAGATACAGTTTGAACATAACTTTACTAAATTATTACTCACAGTTGGCCTTGAAACAGATAGACGGAGCAGATTGATCACACGACACGCGGCACATGACCTACATAACACACAATGGACATACACTTGAAACATACATTCTAATCACACAAAACTTACGTCATTGGTTCTTAATGTGTTTCTAACCTTAAAGCCTCACTATAGAGTCTTAAACATGGTTTAGAAATGCCTAGGATGAAATGAGGATGCAAAGATGCCTTAGAAAACATTTTCAAAATTTGCTGAAAACAGGGGTCTCGCTTAAGCGTAGCTTTCTTCGCTCGAGCGAGCTTGCCAAAACAGAGGGGTAGCTTGAGCGTAGACTTTTTCGTTCGAGCGGTTTATAAAAATACAAAAGTACTGGTTGTTGAAATTTTACGCTCGATGCTCGCTCGATGGTAGGTCTCGTTGCTCGAGCGTGCGTCTGCGTGCACCAAAAACCTGAGAGCTTGCAATTTATGCTCGAGCCACCATTCCTTCGCTCGAGCGAAGCTCTGAACAAACGATGGTCACTCGAGCGTGGAATCCTTCGCTCGAGTGAGGATGCCAAATTCTGGAATTTCCAGATTTGCCTCCCAAGCTCAAACCAAGCATTCAACTTCCCAAATCTCAACCTCTTGGGCCCATTTTCTGGAAAAACACTTTAAACTCATAGTATAACATGTTTTGAAGATCAATTTGAGAAATCAAATCCCAAGAGTGAGTCAATTAAACACAATTGCAACCAATTTCCAAGAAATATTAAAGAACAAAACATGCAAGTATTCATTTGAATTCAATACTCAAAAAATGTAACAAAATGCAAGATTAAACTCAAAATCATGATGAACTCATGGACTATAAGTAGAATATGGTCTTGCATGCAAGAATTTCCATGAAAACACTTCAAATTATTATGATATAGACATGCATGTATGATTTAAGCTTTAATTCAACATGTTAAATCTAATTCTTATCTTAGATCACTAATGTCACATGAATCATGCAAGAAGTGACTTGAATTCACAATCAAGAAGGTAATTCTCCTACCTTAAGTCTTCAATTTCAAGCTTAGGGGCCTAATCTTCCAAGTTGCCTTCAATTCCTCTAGATTCCAAGCTAAGACTAGATGACTCAATTTATTCTCTTGCTCACTCTCTCACTCTCCTACGGTTTTTGAACTCAAAAGATAAATAATTGATGTCTCAAACTCATGTGACTCAAGATTAGGGGATTGCCTAGAATAATCCACTTAGTGGCAAGATGGTAATTTACTTGAACTATTGTAATTTAACTTTATTTAATTATACCAAATCAAATTTAAATTAAATCTACCATAAAATTCTATAAATCCTAACTAATACTTAACACAAAACAATTTCGGAATTGGGCGCCGATAAGACTTTCAATTTGCAGTTCAAACTTGAAACATGAACAGATCATTTTATGGCAAACAGATAGAAACACAAAGATAATGCAATACACATGCAAATTAATTCCAGATTCCTTCTAAATTACTGTTAAGCATAATTAATCATGTTTTAGCATTAATCGGAGGTCGGGGTTATTACAGTTATGTTGGTTCTAAACTCATAGGTCTTCAATGAATCATAATTCATGTCAAGGAAGACAGGAAGAAATGAAAGGAAATTGGGTTTGGTGAGAAAATGACATGAAATGGTTGGACAGAAAATGAACAATTTTCACTAATTTGGGCATATCTATTTGTATACTTAGAATTGGATGCGAGACTACCACCATTGGAAACTAGACTTTCGAGGCTTGAATTTAGGCTCAAGAATCACTCAAAACGGAGTCCGAATGCAAGAAATATGCTTACTTGAAGTTGGTCCAAGACTTATGCGGAAACAGTCAAGACGCGCGGAATTGAGCCGCATGTGCGGGACAAGTTGCTGTTATTTCAAAATCATTTTTGGTGCTGGAAGGAGATCGCCAAGACGTTCGAAGCTCCCAAGACGTCTTGGGCAAATTCTCATTGTTCGAAAATATTGTTTGCTCTAACACTTGTTCTTTCCATTTCTTAGCTTGGTTTCAACCCTAATCACCCAAAAACATATAAAATTATTCCACAACATGATAAACTAACATCATTCAAGTGTAATTCCATTTTAAACAAATCAATCTTTGCCTCAAGTTCAAGATCAATGCTTTATCTTTCATAATTTTGAAAGTTCCCAAATCACAACTCACAAACACACTTGATTCTTGCATAACCTTATTCTATGGACAATCTAGGGTTCATTCATATGGTATTCATAAGGTTGAGTTCCAATCATAAACAAAATCATAGAACCCAAGGTCTAATTTCTTAAATTGAGCTCAATTAAATACATACATAAAACCCTAACCCAAATAGGTTTCAAATCTTCCAATATCACTATGATTTCATGAAATTAATGCATTAAACATAAGAATTCAAGGTAGACTTCCATACCTTACTTCAATCTTTGCCTTTTTCTTAGCTCTCTCCAATTTCCCAAGCTTTCACGGTTGATCTTCTTCCTCTCTCATCAATATCTTCAATTTTATCTTCAAACTCCCATGAATGTTGAGCTCTCTCTCTTAGAGAAGCTTCCTCTCTCCTTTGCCCTCTCTTTCTCTCGGTTCTCTCCCTCTCCCTCAAATATTTTTTTGGACTCCAAAATGATGAGTTCACCTCATATGGCATATATAGATATACATATATATATATATATATTACATACATAAGCTTATCACAATAGGGGGAGCCAAACGCACCCTTACAAATCGTACGAAATCAAATTTCAATTAAACTTCCCAGATGACTCTAAAAATTATATTGATCATAATTGTGTACTCCGTTCTGATTTCTAAAGCCTCTAAGGCCTTCAATTTGCAGTGCAAAGTTAACCACCCAAACACACTTTAACGAATCAGACGAAATAAATTTTCAATTAACTTTTCCAAATAACTCTAAAAATTCCCATTAACATATCCAAGTACTCAATTTTGATTTTTGAACCCATAAAAGTCGGTAATTTCAATAAAGTTGTAACTCAACAGATAATGCTTCAATTTGAATATATATCATTAAATTAAAGTACATTAACCCACAATTAATTAAAGATAATTTCTGATACTCATTTTAGGGTCGTTACAGTTTTTATCTTATAAACCGTTGGATCAAAAAGGTTGAGAGTTCTACCCATTTCAAAACAACAACAAAAGTTGTTTTTTTATTATAGTTTGATTGGAATGTTCATATCATTTAGTGTTAAATTAGACGATCAGATTTGCAAGTCTAACAGTGGTAAGGTTAATTGTTCAAACCCATTTGAAACCCATGCCATCATCTCTGTAACAACTCTCCCACTTTTCTCTCTTGCTATCTTCACCACAATGAGAAATAACTTTTCCCATTCAAGTAAGACCTCTCTCTACACCACAGTCCCTTCTTCCTCTTTTTTTACAAAAGTTCATTCTCTCTTAACCATTAACACACTCAACAGCACCAACGCCCTCTTTCCAACTTTGTCGATCTATTCTAACTTTGCTCGATTTACTCCCTAAAGCTCAAACTCCCTCTTCCCAATTCTTGACTTACTTTCTCTATTTGAAGTTTTTGGACCCTTCTTTTGCTTAAATAGATTCATTTGAATTCAACGTTTTTGCACAAGATCGGTCCATGTTTTGACAGTATTCATCAATTCAGACTCAATTGGACCCTTTACCTCTAAATGGGGATCAAAGAGTTGGGTTTTGGATAAAAATAAACCCAAGGGTAAAAATGGTCAATTTTACCAAAAAAAAAAAAAAAGATTTTTGGCCAAAACAGGTTATACAGTAGCTCAGAAACCTTAAGCATCTTTAAGGATGAAATAATCACCTTTTCATCATCAAGAAGCTTACAAGGGCTCGAAATTTTAGGGCCAGTAAAAAATGAGATGTCTATACTACTGTATATATTGGTGTATAGAAATATTAGTATGTATTTGGAAATTTGTATATATTGGTGTATGATATTCACCTTTTTTTTTTGTTTCAATTATTTGAATTTGATTTTTTTAAAATTAAGTTATATATATATATTTATTTATTTTTAGTGAATTTTTTTAAGATTTCAAGTAAATTTTTTATTTTTCAAATACACTTAACATAAATATAATTAAAAAGTAAAATATTTGTGATATATTTTTTTAAATTCACCAAATACAAAAAATATAAAAATTTAATATTTTTTGTATTTTTATGTATTTATTAATTTTTAAAATATTTTTTTTAGATAAAAATGTATTTTAAAAATAAAATTTTTTCTTAAAATATTGAAAAATTCTTTAAAATAAAAAAAATCAATTTAAAAAAATTAAATTATTTCCAAAAAAAAAAATAAATTCAATTGAAAAAAAAAAGGGAGATGATTAGTATGTAGGTTCCCAATGTTTGAAGAAACGCGTAAAAAGAGGAAAAAAGAAAAAAACGCCCGACATACCACGAGAGAGAGAGAGAGAGAGAGAGAGAGAAGGTTGAGAATCGAGACACGAGAAGGGAGTGAAGTTGAGAGAGACCGAGAGGAGTAGCTGTTGTGCTGTCGCAAATCTGATTCGAAGCAACAACAATTATCGAAGATGGAGAAAAAAAGAATAAAAGCTTGAAATCAATGATCTCTGCAAATATGATTCGAGAAGCAGCAAATCGAAGCTGGAGGAAATGAATCAAAGCTTGAAATCAACAACGTCTTTACAGATCGGAAGCCAATGAATCATTGAATCAAAACCCTAGGTTTACCTTCTATGTCGTATCTCTCTCATATGCCTCTCATTTTTTTTTTCTTTTTAATTTCCATCACAGAAGGGGCGTACGTACGCCTCAACCATTAAAGCTCAATTTCGCCTAGTTCTAGTTGGTTCGGCGCGTAAAATTGTACGCCCTGAGGCGTTATTGCCCTGATTCGCTCCTCAATTTCGCCTTTGAAAACATTGTATTTTGATAAATATCGATTCACAGTGTTTATTGGTGTTTGTTATTGTGTTGTTATTGCAATCGTGGCCTTGAATAATGGTGTAAGAAAAACCAATGGAACCGAACTGGCCATTCAATATCAATTGAAATTTTGGTTTAGGGTTTAGGGTTTTCGGTACCGATACAAACCGAATAGACCGAAATATTATATTTAAATTCTTTTGAGTATTAGAAGATTACATTTTGTGATAAAAACTAGGGAGATAAACATTTATATAGGAACTTTGTTACTTTTTCTATTTATTCTCAATGTGAAATTGTACAAGTTTTTATGTAAATCCCTTCTCTATACCAAACCAAAAAAATGGACAAAACCGAAAGGTTTGGTTTGGTGCTAAATTTTTCCTCAACACTGACCGAACCGAACGGCTTACATCACTAGCCATGAACTATTTTATTTTATTATTTTAAATAGAACAGATAATTATGATAATATTGTGATTTAGACTTGAAATACAATCTAGATTGTCAGGATCTGGTTGCGTTGTGAATTTGATGTGAGAGGCTTGATTTTTAATGTTGTGTTGTAGTTCAAACAAGATGGCGGCTCCACCTAATGTTGAGCTGGAGGCTGCAAAGTTTCTGCATAAACTTATTCAGGAATCTACAGACGAGCCTACAAAATTGGCTAGAAAACTTTATGTGGTGTGTATAATTTCCTTTTTGCAGCTGCCTACTTCAATTTATTTCTGCCTTGTAGTTTTTATGTGACAGTATATTTGTTTACTTTTTTCATGGATATTGTCTATTTGAATTTCAGATATTGCAGCACATGAGATCAAGTGGGAAGGAAAATTCAATGCCATATCAAGTGATATCAAGGTGAAGCCTGCCCAGCTCAATCAATATTTTTTAATTATCTTATGTCCTGCAAAATCTATCGGGCCTTGTGGACAATACTCCATTAGATTATTGACAGAAACAAAAAGAATTTATGGACTGGAGTTTCTGCAGCTCACTTCTCATGAATAGTTGTCCAATCCAACAAATTGTGTTTAATGAGATGATGAAATAAAATAGTACTTTGAAGTGTGGTTGAGTTTATAATGACATTGGAGTCCGAGTTTCTGAAGTCTTCCGTAGCCTTATATACACTGAAAATTATTTATTTTTTAGCACCATGTTACCAATAAAATTTACTTGCTGTTTTTTGAACTATCCAATAAAATTTACTTGCTGATTTCTGAACTATTCAACCATTAGCAGCACCATGCAGTCAGTCAGCTACTGACTTCATAATCTAGTGTACTATGTATATATTGAAAGATAAGAGTGGCAGGATCCAATGCAAAAAGTACCATTTGGGAACTGCATGATGACCCATAGTCTAGACTTTTGTACTTGAGCCAGAACGTGCACTGTTAATTTATTTTGATTTTTTGATAATTTTCATCCCTGCCGGATTTCTAACTCTTTGTTTTAGGATTCGCTCACCATCTTGGGTGATATAAATGATTAGGATTGATTTCTTGATATTTTCTTCTTCACTCATTGGATCATACCTGTTGATTACGAGTTTTAGGTTATTAGAGACTAGGAGGTGACTATTTAACCTAAAAGCTCAGTTCGGAGTGCTTTGAATGGTTTGTTAATGTGATCACTCATTTCACCTTTATCCCTCACTCTCTTCCTTATGCTCTTAATTTAATTTTCTTCATTTAAGGGCAATGGAGACTGTTATCAATCAGCATAGTATTGACATGGAGGCTCTGAATTCATCACGCCTTCCTTTGTCTGGTGTAACCCACATGGGAGATTCTTCATCAACACAGTTTGCAGGTAAACATAAACCTACCAAATTGCTGAATGCTGTTTGCTTTGGAATGGAATGCGTTTGATTGCATGGGATGTAGTATTAAGTTAGGACTCAGGAGATATTTTCAATGCAGGGTCTTCTCAAACAGCTGCAATTGCGAAGGATTCTAAAGCAGGCATGTCTGAAAGTGAGGTTGCCAATTCACATCCTTCAAGCAGGCCACCTGTTGGCCCAAGTGGTGCAGGACATGATATTTACCAAGGATCTGTATCCCGTCTTGGTACTAAGCCTCTTGATCATGAAAGTCCATCCAGTTTTGAAACTAGGTCTGCCAACTCTCAGTCACAGGAAAGGCATGATACATCAAATTGGGATAAAGCAAATCAGAATGATGGTAAGAAGGCCAGCAGTAAGAGAAAGAGGGCTGATTCATCATCTACTGCTGAGCTACATATTGACAACCCCCAGCAAGGTGATACTGGCAACCTTCATGCAAGGAAGGGGAAGTTGGTGAACAAGGTTGAACCACCTGGGAGTTTATCTGTTAAGGGCAGCGAGCATAGCCATTTCAATATGATCCAGGGCAGTGGTCAGATGGAACATATCCCCTCTTTACCTAGTAGCCTGAGATCAACAAACATCACCAATTCGATTTCACAAGGTGCAAATTCAAAATTCCCTGAAGAAATAGAAGTTTCTTCTAGTGCTTTAGGTCTACAGCAAGGAGGCTCGAGACTGTCAACACATGACATTCTTAGTTCCAGGGGTTTATGGAATCACAATAGGACAGGATTTCCACTTGAAAAATCTCAAGTGTCAAGGTTTCCTTCTAATGCTGGCTCTGGTAATTCGACAGCAGAAATATTGATGCACCAGTCAAACGCTCCTGTTGGATCAAGTAAGTAATTTTTAAAGAATTAGTAAAATAATCATCATTTAGTTCGTTGAAAACTATGCATGTGAATTTTGTGCTGAAAATATGGAAATGTTTCATTTTTTATCAGAGCTGAAGTTGCTAAAAATTCTAAATCTATTACCACATGATAACTTGAAAACTTTCTCTTGAGATT
The DNA here is from genome assembly GCA_025200525.1 of Camellia lanceoleosa. NCBI lineage: Eukaryota > Viridiplantae > Streptophyta > Magnoliopsida > Ericales > Theaceae > Camellia > Camellia lanceoleosa. Next base: position 91,738,258 of record CM045768.1, read on the forward strand.
TTTGAATTCCTGGTTGCCGGAGTGTAATAATGGGAAATTCTGTGTCTGCCATTTGTGAATGTGTGCTTGCTGTGTGTTTTCTTGTGTGCTTGTGTTTTGCTGAGAAATGAACACTACTTTCTGTAAGAGGCCGAACTTTGAAGTGCTTTAAAGAAATATTGAGTTGTAAATTGTAATATCTCACAAAGTGCTGCTCAAATTTCAGGTGCATCTGGCAAGGTTCATGGAGCAGCCCCTGGTTCTTCTGGTTCATATCCACCAGTAGAGCAAGGAATCATGAGTCCAATGCATTTCAGCAGCGCTTCATATGATAATCTTGGTTTGGTTGTAAATGCGAATAAGGAAAGAATCAAGGAGCCATTTTCTGCCTCGCCTTCAGTTGAGCATGATGGAGGAACTTCAAACGTGTTAGCAAATGCAAATAAGATGGTTCAGGTATTTCATTTTTATTCATTAATATGGTTCTTATTCTTCTAGCAATGTGAGGTCATGATCATGTTTCTGAATTATAGTCTGCTTTAGCTTCCCTTGTGTTTTTATTAATCTCAAACAAGATTAAATTTGAAGATGATGATAGCTTTAGTGCTTGTTGCTATGCTGTAATATCTCATCGTTATTATGTAGCAGAGGCATACCTGTGTGTGCATTTGTCTGTCTCATGGTGTATTATGGGGGTTCAACATGGTCAATCTCCATTTCACCTGCATATTAAAATACTGCACCAAATTTTTCTCCTACCTGTTTTCTTTTCTATAGTATCTTACTCTTGCTTGCCTTATTTACTAGATCTTACTCTTTTCCCTTCATGCCTATATATTGCCATCTTCACTTTCTCTATCATTGTGTCCCACATATCATACACTAAGTGAAGACAAGGCTTGTCCGTATCACAAGCCCTAAGTGTGTCATATATAGGATCTGAAGGAAAGAATATAATCAATGTAGTTCCACCACACATCATCCAAAATCTTTTCTTTTACAAATTTTGCCTTCCCAACATCATCCTCTCTATAACAAGTCCACTTGTCATTAATCACAATTGCTTGAAGACCACGTTTTATAAGCTTTAACCTCTTGAGCATAACAATTGTGGAGGCAAATCATGTTTCGGCAACCGAAAGCAAGTTCAAAGGAACAAATTCATTGTATAGAGTGAATCGCATTGAGCGATTAGAGATAAAATTCTTAATCATCAGAGCATCTCCGGCAATATCACTAATCCAACTGCACTCTTCATATGCGACTTCATTCCTCTCAATATTCTTTGTAGCACAAATATTTTCAAAGTTGGATTTAATGTGTGCACCACACAAGGAGTCCATAGAATATGAGGGAATTGAGCTTCAATGAGTTGTCCTTACAATTAGGTGCATTATTAGTGACGACTTGAACCACATTACTTGCCCCAACCTCATTAATCACTTCTTTCATCAAATTTACAATGAAATATTTGTCTTTAGTTTCTCCCGAAACTATCAATTGCCTTAATGAACATAGGCCCACTTTCATTCACTGCCATAAAATTAATCAAAGGCTTCCTTTGAGAATCACTCCAACCATCACAAACAATGCTCATTCCTTTTTCTTTCCATGTGCCCTTAATTGATTGCAACAATCTATCAATGTTTGCCCTCTCCTTTTGAAGTAATGTAGTTCTTAACAAATTATAACAAGGAGGCAAATATCCATGAATATAATGATTTGCAGCAAACGAGTAAGAGCTAACATAGTAAGGGTTCCTTGAAAGATTAAATGGTACCCCCCACATTATAGCAATTTCAAAATGCAATTGCTCTATCCTTCATGTTGAGTGCTTTCTCAATAGCAGTCCCACTTCCACATGTTTTCCTCCTCTTTGATTCATAAGCAGAACTACTACCCACTGATACACTAGAAGGAGGAAATGTTACATTTTTGGGCATTTTTAATTCTCAGTTCAACAGCATCATTCTCATTTTGCATTTGTGAAAGTTTTTGACTTGTAACTTTCTTGCAAGCACCAATTCCCTTTCCTAGGAGTTTTAACAAGTGTGCCCTTCCTCTTGTATATTATTATTACAAAAATTATATAATAATTGGTAATTTCCTCCTCCTTCCCCGGGTTTTGCTAATTTAGTTATATACTTCCACAATGGTTTGTTCTCATCAAAATCATGATAAGCTATGTCATTAGAACTATCACCTGTAGAAGCCATTGCCATATTTCAGAATAAAAAATTGGTTCCTATGATAAAATTAATAAACACATATCATTAAAATTAACAATTTTAGCAATAGCAACAACTTGATTTAAGAAAATTAAGTAGTCGAAAAAACAAACTTAGCTTTAGTGGAGTCTAAGGAGGGTAAGGTGATTGCAACTTTATTCCAATTTTTGGAGAGATTATTTTGTGACTCAAATCCGCTCTACCGGGGATGCTAATGACAAACCTTATCATTCGGTTAAGCTGCTCTTTTGAGTTCTCAATCTATTTTCATATCTAACTTTGTTAGATATTTTGTTATAGAATTCTTCTTGTTCACCTTATTTTTTGATGAAATACAAAACTTTTACTATCAAGTTTTCTATTGTATAATATTATATGTACATTTTACATGAAGTATTATATTTTTCACAATATCTTCACTTCTTTTTAATAGAATATAGGCTCGTTTTGTATATACTTTTTTAGAAATATTTATTTAAATTAAATTATTATGTAATTTGTCTTTTTTGGTAGTATCTTACGATTCTTGATCCGATTCTACGATCCGATCCTATAAAGACCTCCAACGATCCAATGTATGATCCCGATTTTAACAACCTTGATTGTATTGCTCATGAGAAGACCACTCCAAAGGTGATCTCCCAAACAACCTCAAGGAGGAGTAAAGATGACCTCTGAAAGACAACAAACTAGTTGTTCCATTGATATTTACCTGAGTCATCTGCTTCTTGATTTGGTGATCTATAACTCAACTGTTTTCATTTATAAAATGGAAGACAAATCTAAGCTTCTTTTTCCTTGAGAAGTATCAATTTCCAGATTAATTGTTTGATGAAGTTGGCCGCCCCATTTGGTACCATTTATAAGCCAACTTATTTAGCTTATTTGATTAAAAAAAAGTAATGGTGTTTGGTTGCAATTTTAGATTATAGCATATTTGACTTTTTCAGCTTATTCAACCAAAAAAAGTTAGATTTTCTACAGTTACAATTTGTAGCTTTTTTCAACTTATTTGGAACCCTTAAATTATGTGACGGAAAAACCCTTATCTTTTATTACTGATTTACAAATATCTTACTCGTACTTTCTTTAGGTGGCAACAATTTGCCTATCAATTTGTGGAGGGCTGTCTAGATAATTGATATGTGGAATTGCACTTTCAATGCATGCAATTGGATGTCTAATTATTTATGTTAATTCTTGAAATATTTGAGTTTTTACAATTAAATTGTATCAAACAAGACTTTTGAGGGTAATTTATCCCAAAAAAAAGAAAAAAAAAGAAGACTTTTGAGGGTATTATGGATATTTGTACTACACAAAAGCTATATGTAGCTTATTTAACCAAACAGGTTCAATTATTTTCACAAATTATCAGAAGCTGCACCAAACAGATTTACTACTAATTTAAGTTTTTTAAGCTAATAATGTAAAAAGTTATAATCATAAAAGGTAGCTTATAAGTGATCCTAAATGGGTTTGTTGTCTATTATGCATTGACTAATTGTTGTGATGTAGTCATCATTATTTGTTCTAGCCCGTCAAGTTCAAACAGTAGTTTTTTATTCCCTATTGCAATCATTTTTACTGGTAGTAATTTGTTATTGGGAGGGTGCTGCTGGTTATATGGACTCTTTTGGCATAATGTTTTGAAGTACAATATTCATAGGATTTCAGAAAAGAGAAGAAAGAGGTAGATTTAGTGTGGGTTTATCATTGCATTACAGTGCAATTTTGGGAACACTGGAAGAAACATTCTTAAACATGAAGAGATGCTGATTTTGTGCAGTGCTTGAGGCATGACCTTTACACATTCCTGTGTCTTCTTTTCAGAAGAGTGGAAAGAAAAGAAAAGAAAAGAAAAGAAAACATAATGGCAGTTGTTAGCAAAAGATGAATGGTGAATTTTTTTTTTTTTTTTTTGATCAACAACAAAGAACTTTATTGGAAGTCAAAAAAGGAAGCAAGGATGAGGCATCCTTTTATAAAAGGACAATGAAAATACAAAGAGTAGAACCCTAATAAGATAATTTCAAGCAAAATCCTACATATCACATGGCGCCAACCAATCTCTAGCTAACTAAAAAAGTGGAACCCTTTTAAATAGAGAATTTCCCGAAACCTAAAAAGAAGCCAAGTGGCAAACATTATCCCACAAACAATCCACCTCCCAAAACTTATCTTCAAACAACCTCATATTTTTTTCTATCCATAGAAACCAAAAAGTTGCGAAGATGCCACAAGACCATAGCATTTTGACTCTCTTCGATCCGCCGAATGCGTGAAAATCAATTAAGAGCATATGCGCACTCCCTTTTGGGGCTACCCGCATAACATTCCCCCCCCCCTTCTTCCCCCCCCCAAAAAAAATCTGTGCCATAAATTCAAAGCAATTGGGCAATGTAGAAATAAATGATCCATGGATTCTTCATTCTTACAACACAGAATATGCCACTAAGGATTTAGAAAACGATTAGGTCTCCGTTTCTACAATGAATCATTTGTCAAAAATGCCTCCGTGAACACCTTCATCTTTAGAGGAGCACAAGTCTTCCAAATTCTTTTGCAAAAATGAAATTGAGGAACATGAGGATTATTGATGATTTTATCAAAAAAAGACTTGCAAGAGAATATCCTGGATGAATGAAGAGCCCAAACCCTCTTGTCCTCTGATGGAGGAGACAGAAAAATGATCAATTCTGGACAATAAAGAATTCAATTGTGAAGCCTCCCTATCATTAAGATTCCTAGGAAAATCAAAATTCTAGGAAATTGGAGCCTAAAGTAAACAGGCCATGGAAGCAATAGAAGAATTATGAGATCAAGCCACTCTATAGAGATGTGGAAAATCAGCAGCAAAAGAAGATTAATCTATCCAAACATCCTCCCAAAATCCAATAAGTTCCCTATTGCCCACCCTTAAAGAAAGATGACGAGACCAACATGTGAAGATTTGAGAAATTGATTTCCAAGGAGCACAACAGTTACGCTTCAGAACCACCCATGAATCCCTACCATTGTCTTGAGTCCCATACTTGCTTCTAATAATCGAATGCCATAGTGAATCAGTCTCAAGTGAAAATCTTCATAACCACTTGCCAATAAGGGCCATGTTCCTAGCCAAAATGTTACCGATAGCCAAACCCCCTTCTCCTTAGGTAACGAAACTAAATCCCAACTTGCCAGGTGATTCTTCCTCCCCTTATCCTTGCCTTCTCAAAAAAAATCCCTCATCAACTGTTTTTAGTGGCCTTGCCACCTTAACCAGAATTTTGAACAAAGATAAGAAGTAAATAGGAATACCACTCAAAACAGTCTTTACCAAAGTGTATCTACTGCCATGTGTCAATAAAGCCTTACTCTACCCTTCCAACCTCTTGCTAATCTTTTCTACCACCGGATTCCAAAAAGCTTCACTTCTAAGATTACTCCAAATGGAAGACTCAAATACTTAAACGAAAATGACTCTATACTACATCCTAAAAGTGTCGCCCTATTCTGAAGTTGATCTTGTTGCATATTAATGCTCACCACATTACTTTTCTCCAAATTAACCTTAAGTCTTGAGATTACCTTAAAAAGTCTCAAAATCGAATAAAAATTAACTATCTGACTTTCATTCCCTGGAGAGAAAAATTTAGTATCATTAGCATATTATAAATATGTCACACTAACTCACTTTTCACTTCCAAACCCGTAAAAAGACCTGCTTCTCTAGCTCTCTCAATCGTCCTTCCTAGTACGTCAGCCACCAAAATAAAAAGAAAAGGAGATAGTAGATCCCATTGTCGAAACCCTTGCGAAGCCCTGAAGCAATCCTTGGTTTACCATTAACTAGAATTGACATATTGCAAGCTGACAAACATCCCCCAATCCAAGATCTCCACCACCCACCATAACCCTTCTTGTCCATTACAATATCCAAAAACTGCCAATCCACATGGTCATATGCCTTCTCAAAATCTATCTTAAAAATAAGGTTCTCCTTCTCTGAACGTCTATATTCCTCCACTACTTCATTTGTTACTAAGGCTACATCTAAGATTTGTCTTCCTTTAACATAAGCCCCTTGCGCCCTAGACACAGCCTCCCCTAAAGTAATCCTCAAGTCTTTTTCATAAAACATTACCCAAAATCTTATAAAGTGATGTTACCAAACTAATGAGCCTAAAATCTCCAATTCTTATAGCATTCACTTTTTTAGGAATTAAACAGAGGAATGTCGCATTTGAGCTCAAATTAACAATTCCCGACTCATGAAATTCTGAAAACATTCTCAACAAATCCCCTTTCACCACCTCCCAACAGTCCTGAAAGACGGCCATGGAAAGACCATTTGGACCTGGAGCTTTGTCTCTCTCACAATCGAAGACTGCCTCTCGAATTTTCGTTTTGTCAAAAGGCCTTTCAAGCCACGATGCAATTGCCTGATCAATGGGTCCCCATTCAAGTCCTACAATTCCAAGTCTATCCACCTCCTCCTTCAAATAAAGCTTAGAGTAAAAATCACAAATTTCACTGACAATCTGATTCTCCCTTTCCTTCACTACCCTTGGGCTCACTTTTAATCTCTTGATGAACTTCTTCTTTCTTTTCCCATTTGCAACCCTATGAAAAAAATTTGAATTAACATCCCCTTCCTTCAACTATTTGTCCTTTGCTTTTTTAGCTCAAGAAATTTGCTCCCTAAAAACGAACTCTTCCAATTTCAATCTCAACTCAGATCTTTCCCTCCTAAATGACTCAACTAAACCTCCTTGTGACTCCAAGGCATCTAACTCTTCTATTCTGCACTTCACCTCCTTTGAAAACTCCAAAATCCCAAAAACCCACCTATACCAACACTTCACATTCTCCTTGACCATCTTCAACTTTCTCATAAATCTAAAAACTTCCCATCCATGACAACTAGCATTGGCCCACCACTCTTCAAAATTTTGTTTAAAAGATGGATGCTCCAGCCACATGTTCTTGAATATGAAAGGCATCGGTCCCCACTTTAATGAGCAGCTTTCTATCACAATAGGACAATGATTTGAAATTAATCTAGGTAGCGATTCCTGTCTTAAATTGGAAAAAACCCCTTCCCATCTCAAGGAATATAAAAATCTATCCAGTCTACAACACACTAAATTCTCTTGAAGATTAGACCATGTAAGTCTTGTATTACACAAAAGGCGGATCCATCAACTCATATTCTCTTAAACAAATCAAAGTCCCTCATACCCCTAGTAGTTCTAATCCCATTGAGCTTTTCTGAGACCTTCCTAACCACATTAAAATCCCCCTCTAAACACCATTTCGGGGAACACAACCCAAATAACCCATAAAGCTCCTCCTAAAAATTCTCTCCTAGAAGGCCTGTTAGGTCCATAAACCCCTATCAACGACCATTCCGCATTGTCAAGACACCTAAACCTAATTGATAGTGAAAACTCCCCACTATAGTTTCACACTCAAACAACTCTCTCATCCCACATAAGCAAAACTCCCCCGATCTACCAACTGAAGGCATACAAACCCATCTCCTATATCTAACTCCCCAAAGACTTTTCATGAATCTCCTATCACACACTTCTATTTTAGACTCATGAAAAACAACTATGTTCGGTTGATGACTCCTTAGAAAATCCTTGATAACACCCCTTTTTCTCTTAGAACCCAACCCCCTTACATTCCAACTAATAATCTTCCTCTCGCCTCCTCTTATAATTAATTGAACTTGCTAAATTCCTTAGTTCCCTTGCCCCTTTTTTACTATTCTCTCCTTCCTTTCTAACACCTCTCTCCCTCGTGAACCTATTAATCTTCCTAAATGGCCCAAAAGTCTCCTTAATTTTTACTAGTGACAATCCCATAACCTGAAGTAATTGCATAAAACAAGGCACCTCATTCTCCTTAATTGGACAATACTTGCTCAACTCCTTCAGCCATCTTTCCGTTTCCTTCTCCCCTTCTCTGAAAACCTGGCCACCCTTGTCAAAATGATTACCCGAGACCCCTCCCTGATTGTCATTAACCTGACCTTGAGAATTATTAGCGTGAAAGGACTCAGACACAATGGTAGACTCATTCACAATAGCCCTCGGGATTTCAGAAGTAACCCCTTGTTCAATAATATCAACTGATGTGACCTCAAGAACAAGACAAATTGATCGGAAAGATGAAACATTGAAACCCCACCACCTCTGGCCCCTTCTCCATAGATTGAAGAGTCTGGAATAATTTCTTTCTTGAGAATTGCTGGCATCTAGAGTCTGTGTTGCATGGACTCAGCACTTTGGGGCGAAGTACCCGTGTCGACACGACACGACACGGCACGGCACGGGTGCGGGTGTGGGATTTGTGTCGGATTCGCCTCTTCTCTCTCGGACACGGCTCTTTACAGACATCAAAAGAAATGAAAGAGGAGAGAGGAAGAGAGAACCTAGTCGCCTTTCGAAACGGTAAAGACATCGGTCGCCGACTTCGATCCCTCTAGTTGCAACTTCGACAACTTCGACTTTTGCTTGATGTTCGATCAATCTCCTTCTCTATCTTCTCTCTCGTCTCTCGATCTCTCTTTCTCTCCTCTCGTCTCTCGATCTCGATCTCCTTCTTCATGTCCTCTCTCGATCTCCCTCTACTCTCTCTTCTTTTGTCTGTCTGACTTCTCTCTTTTTCTTTCTTCTCTTCTCTCTGTTCTATTGTCTCATCTATTTAGTTACATTTGTATTAGTATATAATATAATAATATATAATATTATTCATCCAAAAAAAAATTATATAATATAATATATCATAAATAATATAATTTTTATGTCTAAAATAAAAATAACTTATTTGATCATATATAATATAATTTATTTTATATCTAAAATAATTTTTATAATTTTTATTTGTTATTTATATAATATAACTCATCTTCATATAATAAATATATATTTTTTTTAAAAAAAATTATTTAACGTATCCCCGTACCTGTATCCAAATTTGGATACATATCCATGTATCCTCAATTTTTAATTTTGAAATGTCCGACCCCTAGATACGCACCCGCACCCGCACCCGCACCCGCACCCGATACCTATACCCGAGTCCGTGTAACATAGTCTACAGTTAATTCAAAGATATGTTTGTGAGTGATTTTATTATTCTACAGGCCTTTTTTTTTTAATTGTTGATGTTTTATTATGCTCTTGTTTTAATTTAAATGGGGTTTTATGTTTTAATTCATTAAGCATTGATCATATATTTAGTTTGTGTGTTTGTAGTCTTATATATGTCTGATATTTGAAGCCTTATTTGTTTGCTTTTGCCATATGATGTTTTTGTAAACAGAGTGGCATTCCAGGCAATATTATGGAAATGAACATGCTTAGAAGTGCAGCTCCTAGAGATACAGGAAAATCTCCTACTTCGCTGGCTCCTGGTGTTTCTAACATGCCTTTCAAGGAACAACATCTAAAACAGCTCAGAGCTCAGTGCCTCGTATTTTTGGCATTCAGGTTTATGGCACTTTCTTAGCTTCTGTTTCAGCCTTCTAATTTATTTTGAATATAGAGTACTTACTAAAAAAAACATTGTAAAAATTATTGATTCTAGATATATTGTTTTCTACATACAGGAATGGTTTGATACCAAAAAAATTACATCTAGAAATTGCACTTGGAAACTTTCTTCAAAAAGAGGGTAACTACTACTTGATATTCTATTTTAAGTTTCCCACCATTGCATTACTTGAAGAATAACACATGGCACTGCAGATGGACCTCCAAAAGAACTGATTGACCATAAAGGAAAAGAGCTATCTATTAGTGATCCAAATAATATTCCTGAAGATACAATGCCGTTTGGAAGACTGAATAATGTGAGGGAAACTGAAAGAGTAGCTCGGCCGTCATCTACTGGACTTCTTCCTGAGGCAAACTTTTCAAGAGAATCTGAGGACCCCAACGTAATGGGGGACAAAAATCACCTGCCTTCTGATCTGCATATACAGGCAGAAGAAAGGAGGAATCTTTTATCTACAAGAAGAAAAGGGGAGGCTGAAGTACTGGCTCGAGAAATATCAGAATCACAGGCATTTCTAACCAAGGGATCACAGCTAGAATCTTTAAGTGTAAGGGGTTTAACTGTTAGTAATCGTAAGGATGATTTGGAAAATGGACAACAAGCTGGAACTGCATACCAAGCCTCCTCTGTTCTGGGAATAAGCAAGCAGATGAAGCCTGAGATGATTAACTGGACTGGAATTGGCATTCATAATGAGGCTTCTAAGGGATCAGCTCCCGGCTCTATGGTTCTGCATGAATCAGTGCCAGAAAGAAAAGATAATGCTCAAAGTCAATCTCAAATCCTTGCTGATTGTAATATTCAAGGAAGTCGACATGCTGATAATCATTTGCCTAGTTTTCCATCAAGAGAACATTGGAAGCCCATCTCAGGAATGGAAGCTGAACATCAGACAGTGATGCATGTGAAGGATGCTAGTGTGTTGATGAAAAATGTGTCGGAGGGTGAGAATTTTGTGTTAGCCAAACTATGCTTTTTATTACTGACTTTTCTGTTGCTTATGGATGCTGCTTGTTACATATGTTGGCCAGATGATCGAAAAATCTCTGAGATTCAGAGAAGATGCATTCCAGATGGATGCAAAGCTGTTCTTGTTGATGACACGCAAAAAAATGGCAGTCCTGCAGTAGTGGAAACTGACCAAGAGGAGGAAGATATCTCTTTATGTACAGATTTGCCACCATCTCCAAAGTATACGACATTAGAGAAGTGGGTTATGGAACAGAAGAAGAGGAGATTCTTAATTGAGCAAAATTGGGCACTAAAACAGCAAAAGACGGAACAAAAAATTGCCGCTTGTTCTGAAAAATTAAAGGTTTGTGATGGTGACAACCTTTTGTTTACCTGGTCATGGGTTATTTGTCTGTAGTTAAACAAACATCCGTGGTGATTGTGTTTTCTTTTCTCTTTGTTCCTTATGCTTTTATTTGGCCATTTTGTTTTGCTTTTTTCCATCGTTGGCATTTTTTGGGCTATACAGACTTCTGTCTGCATGTTATATTAGTCTTGGGCAAGTGAGTGTCAATCAAAGGATGCTGTGAATGGCTTGGAGGTGGCGTCGTCTATGTGCTGAGGGAGTGGAATCTGCGTACATTTGAGGAAATAGAGTTGACAGCACATTGATAAAGTTGTTTATACTTGAGAACTTTCATTTTTGGCATAAAGGAAAATTTTGTGAATTTTGTTTTTCTTTGTAGATTTTATAGGAGCACTCACTTTTGGTGGAGTCCTTTAGCTTCAAGGAAAAATCCACTTTACCCCCTATGGTATATGCTTGGAGCACTTTATCCCCCATCTTTTAAAATTAGTCAGTTACACCACATGTGATTTTGTACTAAAGTTCTACGATTACATTTTCTGTTCAAACCGACAGAATTTGTGGCTCACTCCCCTGTTCTTAGTGTTGGGAAGATGAAGAAATTTTGTCGAAGTGTAATTTTCTTGTGAAAAGACAAGATCACCATTGTCTTCATCTTCTATCCAAAAAAACCTAATCCTAAACTACCCACCCCTCCCACCCACAACTAGCCACCTCTCCCACCACCTTCCCCACATTCCAAAAGAATGGAAAGAATTATTTGGCTTACCAATCAATAAGGTAGAGGCCGTGTATATATAATATATTCATGATACAATTTAGGAAAAAATGTACACAAGGCAAGATTCTTACAATCAAAATAATTCATATTCTAATTTTCATATTCAAACATAATAATTGATTCCTATATTCAACACTCCCCCTCAAGCTAGCGTGAAGATATTCAACAAACGCAGTTTATCAATGGAAGACTGGAGCAAAGTTGGTCTCACGGATTTTGTGAACATATCTGCCAACTGCTGAGAAGAAGAGACAAAGGATGGACGCACAATATCAGTCCGAACCTTTTTTCGAATGAAATGTATGTCAAACTCAATATGCTTGGTACGCTCATAAGCACAGAATTAGAGGGTAACATAATAGCAGATTTGTTATCACAAAATAAAGAAGGAACAGTCTCCTCAAAACCCAACTAATAGAGTGAATCCAAAGAATCTCACATGTCCCATGTGCCATAGCCCGATACTCACCCTCTGTAGAAGACCTAGAAACAACTGCTTGCTTTTTACTTTTCCATGAGATAAGATGATCATCATAGAAAGTACAGAAGCTAGAAGTGGAACGTCAATCAGTCCTAGATCCTACGTAGTCGGCGTCGCTGAAACAAGAGAGTCCAGATTGGAGACTAATGGTAAAGAACAATCCCAAGCCAGGAGAAATCTTCAAATACCTCAAAATATGATGAACCGCGTCAAGGTGCTCTTTACGAGGGGCATGTATGAGCTGATTCATTACACTAACTGCAAATGTTAAGTCAGGTCTAGTGTTGGTCAAATAAATGAGACGTCCAACAAGACGCTGATACATGCCTGCTTGGGTCATCTAACAACTCATCAGACTCTGATGTGAGTTTGATATTAGGATCCATAGGAGTAGAAGTATGTTTATACCCTAACATACTTGTATCCTGAACTAAGTTGAAGGTGTACTTTCTTTTAGACAAGGAGATCCCCTCCCTTGTGTGAACCACCTCAATTGTCAGAAAATATTTGAGACATCTCAGATCCTTAATATCAAAAGTTTGGCCCTAGTCCTTCTTTACTTGACCAATGCCAGCAGAGTCATCACCTGTGAGAATAATATCATCTATATAAACTAACAAGACTATACACTGACTTGTAGAATTTCGGCGAATGAAACAAGTGTGATTGGAGTGGCACTGAACAAAGCCCATAGATATAATAACAGAACTGAAGCGATCAAACTATGCTCATGGAGGTTGTTTTAGACCATACAAGGATTTGCATAACTAGCACACTTTTCCAGAATACTCCCCCTTTGCCTGAAAACTGGATGGAGGAGCCATGTAAATCGTCTCAAGAAGATCCTCATGGAGAAATGCATTCTTGACATCAAGGTGATGAAAAGGCCAAGAATGAGATGTTGCAAGGGAGATAAGGAGACGTATAGAAGTAAGCTTGGCAACAGGGGCAAAGTGGCACCAAAATCCTTGCTAGGAATCTGTGTGAAACCTTTGGCCACCAAGTGGGCTTTGTAACGGTCAACTGAGCCATTAACGAGGTATTTTATGGTGAACACCCATTTGCAACCAACCGTGCTTTATCCAGGAGGTAAAGGTACAAGATTCCAAGTGTGATTTTGTTCTAAGGCCGCCATCTCAGTCTGCATGGCCGCTATCCATTTGAGATTTTGAAAGGCCTCAGACACACGAGGAATGGACCCCGACTCAAGCTTGCCAAGAAAAGAATGGTAAGAAGGGGAAATCCTGTCATAGGAAAGATACTGGGAAATAAGATGATTAGTGCTACTCAAATAACTCAAACGATTTGGAGGATGTCGATCCCGATGTGGGTTAGGACGAGGAGGTGGAGGAGGAGCTAAAGGAGAAGAGTTACCTGACCCAAAGATCGGAGAGACGGGGGGGGGTTGAATGTGTGGGCAACGGGAGTATACTTGCAATGGGGGAGACGGCAAGGTTGAGAAGGAGACAGGGGGACAACCTCATTTTCAACCTCGTCCAAAATGGTCATCGGGTGAACAATGGAAGTAATAGGAGGAGAAGCCTGTAAAGAAAGGTTAGTACCAAAGAAAGGAAGATCCTCACAAAACTTGACATCCAAAGTGTGGTGAAAGTGACGCGATACAGTGTCATAACACCTATACCCTTTGGATATGGAAGAGTACCCTAAGAAGATACAACGAATAAATTTGTCATCTAATTTTGTGCGAGTGGGACTCTGATTTTGAACAAAACAGATGCACCCAAAGACACGAGGTAAGAGTGGAAACAGAGTGGTAGTGGGTATAAGGATATGAAATGGAGTGAGATCATACAACACACGACTAGGGGTCCTATTAATGAGGTAAACAACAGTGACGACAATTATATGCCAATAAGACTTGGGAACACCCATACCCCGAAAAAGACACCGGACAATAGACATAATATGTTTTTTGCGTTTAACAACACCATTTTGCTCAGGGATCCAAGGACAAGTAAGTTGTTGAAGAGTACCGGTTTGATTAAGATGGGAACGAAATGCATTAGAAATATATTCCCTATCATTATCAGAACGGATAGTCCTAACAACTCTATGAAATTGAGTTTTAACCATCTGTAAAAATTGGACAAAAATGGAAAATACGTTAGACTTATGACGAAGTAGATAAACCCAAGTGCATCTAGTGTGATCATCAATAAAAGTCACATAATATCTATGATAAAAAAAAGTGGTGACAAGGGAAGGGTCCCAGACATTAGAATGTACAAGATTAAAAGCATTAGGAGCATGAGTCATATAAGGGATATAACTAGAATGGGTATGCGTAGACAACTCACAAACCACACAATAAAACTTAAAATCTTTGCAAGCTTTATTAAATGAAGGAAAAAATTGATATAAATACTGAAAATTAACATGACCCATACGAGTGCAATAATTCTAAAGATTAAATATTAAAAACATAAGACATGGAAGCAGGCAAAATACAGGCTTGAAAACTAGCTAAGGAAGAAGATGAAGGCTCGTCTGGTGGATCCCCAAAGTAGTACCCATCACACTCATGGCCTATCACTCCCATAGCCCTTGTCCAAAATCCTCTTCGAACTCAAAGTCCTATAAAAGGCAAGAAGAGGGTACGAAGATGACAGTACAATTAAATTGTTTGGCAAGATGACTAATGGATAAGAGATTATATGCAAAATTTGGAACATGTAAAACAGATGATGAAGCAATGGTAGGGGATAAAGATACGACTCCTTTATGACGAACAGAGGATAACGAACCATTAACAAGACGCACAGATTGGGCAATAGTAGTAGGGACTGGCAAAGAAAGAAAGGAAAACTCACCTGTCTTATGATTACTAGCCTCAGAATCCAAAACCCATGAAGGATTAGTAGACCGAGGGACTAGTAGACTGAACATGAAAAGCATAGTACCTGTTGCAAGGGTGGCAGTAGTGGTAGATGATGGGCCATGAGAACTGGTAGTAAGAGATCCAAGCTAAGCCTGAAGCTGACCAATTTGAGCTTGTAACTCTTGTAAATTATGGAGATGAGGAGAGTCAGGAGCAGGAGTAGCGGAATCCACTAGAGCCGCAGTGCGAGGGGTGCTAGCACCACGAGGGTGAGAGCAATGTTGCCTCAATTCAGGATGAAATTTGAAGCAACGAGCCTTAATATGACCAGAAGCGCCACAATGATGACAAGTAATTGGACCAGTAGAAACTTGAGAACTAGACTTTGCAGCAATAGCCATCTGATTAAATGAAACTGGAGATAAGGGAGAAGGATTCGGTTGAACCAGACGCCTACGACGCTCATCACTATCAGTGGTGGCAAAAGCCTCATAGAGAGAGGGCATGGGTGATGTGTTTAAAGTCTGAGTTCGAAGGGATTCAAACTCAGAGTTTAAACCCATCAGAAATTGGTAAGTGTACTGGTGAGCAAGGCGATTGAACACAATAGAGGCAACATCTGCTAGTAACTCAATCAAGGGCTTATATTGAGCCTATTCTTCCTAACGGGCTTGAAGGTATCCAAAGAATTCTGACACAGAAAGACCCAAGGTAGATTGGGAAGCACGAGCAATGTCCTGATAGAGCTCAAAGATGCAAGCATCGTTATGAGCATAAGCAAATATATGTGACAAAGCATGCCGTAGACCAGGAACTGTGTCGCAATAGAGAAACATGTGATAAATACGATCTTCCATGGAGTTGAACATCCATCCCAAAGTAGTACAGTTATCAATATCCCACTATGCATGGGTAGGATTTGTTACAGCAGGTTCTAGGCTGCAAAATTTTTTCCATTCAACACCACACTCGTAATACAATGAACATGAGTGTGATGAGAAAGAGAAAAATCAGAACTACTTGGGACAGGCTCGGTGGGTACATTAGGAAAGGATGGATCAGTCATGGTAGGAGAAGAGGGGCTAAAAACACACAGATAGGAACACAATTCAAGGAAATATAAGAAGTCGGAAAAAACTCAACGGCTTATCCAAATAGATGCTACCGAATAATCCTAGTAGCGTAAAAGAATAAAAAGACAGACAAGGGGGCTTAATACATCAGTCCAATCATCCCAAGAACGAAAAAAAACAGCCACTGACCACCTAAAGAGGTAGCCGAAGTACGTAAGACCAGAACTATGTTTGGTCGGCAGCAACCAAAGCCTCGACAGTGATAAAGAAGGCCTGCCGAGGTGAAGACAAGGAAGGAGAGGGGTTGCAGAGGCTAGGTTGAGGTTGTCGGAGGGAGAAAAGGAGTTGGAAAGGGTTGTCAGAGGCTAGGAAGGGCTATCGGAGGCTGAAAGAAGGCTGGGCTGAGTCTGTTGGAGGGAGAAAAAGAGCTAGGAAGGGCTGTCGGAGGCTAGAGAGAAGAAAGAAGGCAACCGGTGGTGATGGGTGGTTGAGCGAGAGACAACTAGGGAGGCTCTAATACCAAAAAGAATGAAAAGAATTATTTGACTTACTAATCAATTGGGTAGAGGCCATGTATATATAATATATTCATGATACAATTTAGGAAACAATATACCCAAGACAAGATTCCTACAATCAAAATAATTCCTATTCTAATTTCTATTACAATTTGCATATTCAAACATAATATTTTGATTCCTATATTCAACAATCCCCTGTCACCCCCTTTGTCCTCCCTCCTCCGCCTCCTGTTCCGCCTGCATATATATACATTGTGCCACTCTCAAACCACGGCATGTGAAGTGCATCATAGCCAATCGGTTATGTTAATTCACAAAGCTTCATCATTCGCCATACTTTAACCACCAACAAATCCTAAAGCTAGAAATGTAGATTCCTAATAACCCTCCTAACCAAACCTAGTCAAGCTTTAACCACCATGCGTGTTGTGAAGAACCCAACTGGTTTGTGGATTTCTTTAATATTCACTGCTTGATGATCAGTTATATATACATTATAGTTTATATATGTAATATATGTACATATCTAATGTAAATATGTGCCCCAATATATATATATATATATGTATAACTACAAAAAAAATAAAAAAAAATAAAAAGATAATATATATGCCAATCTGATCATCACATGCATAAGGGTAACTTGTTTAAACAATAACACTCACAAAGATAATATACATGCCAATATTCATGAAAATAAATCAAAAGATTCATAAATAATCTAGCATGCATCCAATCTGAACTACTAACACCCATTAATATCCAAACATCCAACAAAACTTCAAAAACAAACAAGTTTTCTTCTAATACCAAAATGTAATTCAATGGATGAGAATGAAATATTTAAGATTTTGTGGCTACTAGATTCAAGTTACATTTGGGTTACTTGCGGGTCAATAGTGGCTTTGTGTCCACATGTCAAAACAGATTTTTACACGAGTCATATGGGTCGTGACTCATGTTTGAGTTACACGTGTTCAACCCTAACACAATCCATTTAATATTCACGTTTTCGGGTTGGGTCATATTTGTGTTTGTGTCAAAAAATGACCAACCCTAACCCTCTAAATACGTGTACGGTTTGAGTCGCGTCAATAGGGCACGCGTCAATTCCCACCCCTAGGTGGTAGAAAATGGTTGGAAAAATGGAAATGGTTGTTGAGGTAGTGGTCAAGGACCAAGGGTATATTACTTACAAAGTCAATGGAATTGGCTATTTGTAGAAGATAGGGATAAAGTGCTCGAGAGCCATACAACAAGGGAGTAAAATGGATTTTGCCAACTTTTTTACATAATGCACTTGTTGTTAGTTGAAGAGCTTTGTTTAATTGCTTAGGATGATATACTACCAGTTTCTCATGTTGCCACGATCTTGACTAGTTTGTGGTTTGGGCTTTTGTCCCCGACAAAAAGGCTGTTCCTGGGGAATGAATGCCTGAGAGAAAGGTCCTTATTGATCAGTTGAGCAAGAATTTGATGGAAACTTGCTTGGTGAATTTGTCAGGGAACATAGGGTGTGTTTGGTTTGGTTTGGTTTTGGAGATAAATTTTCAAAAAAGATTTTGGGAGAGAGAGTTTAGAATTTTTTTTGTTTTGTTTGGTTGTATATTTTGGAAATAGTTTTGGAATATCGGAGTTTGGGATAATTTGATGTTTTGTTGTAATTGAGTAGATGTGTGTGAGAGAAAAAGTGATTGATTGATGTGTAGGAGAGAGATTTTAGAAATTTTTTCCCAAAATACTAAACCAAACAAAATTTTGGAAAATTTTCTCTAAAATTTATTTCTCAAAAGCAAACCGAACATGGCCATAGTTTTTTTTAGCAGTTGTTATTAGTTAACTTCCCTAATGATAGACTTGTACATGGGTGATATAGAGCGTTATGCCAAACTTGTGAGGTTTGGGAGGATTTTGTGATATATGTACTCGATTCAGGAAGGGTGCTGACTTGTAATATATGATCTTGAGAATATCTTCCTACTCCACTGGACGTGGCATGTTATGTTATTAGATTTATATGAGTGATGTTGTTTTCCTCTGTCTGAAAATAGATTGGTTTGAATATAATTTTTGGTTCTAGATAACAGCTGAGAATATGATGTGCCCATCATTGAGACTTCAGAATTAATTTGTCCTGAGACAAATAAATCTGCCGACTAATTGTATAAACTTGCTTATAATGTATTAATATCTGGGATGCTGAGTTTGCTTTTCGTTTCCTTCACTTGTAGTAGTTCCTGTGTTGCATTAAACCCTAGACCTTGGATACCTGTCGTAGCTCTTTTGATATGTCCTCCATTTTTGCAGTGTTAATGTAGAGAAATGTCTTATTTGTTTACATGCACTTTCACACTTGCCTAAAGATCAAGTTATAATTTTTAAATTATTTTTATCACATCAAACTACTAATATTTGACTAAGCGAGCACCACACAATTATCAGTAAAGATCTTTTATCACAAAATGTGGCAACTTTAGCCGAAGCCAAGACCTTATGAATTTATAATTATGAAGGAAATGATGTGATTTCATTGTTATTTGGACATGATAATTTGCTTCTACTTAACTTGTGCCATTATTATTTTTGATAATGGGCTTCCTCATTTCCATCTTGTTTACTAGTTACGTTTTGAAAATGATGTGACTTCATTCTCATTTGTTTGGACTTGATAATTTGTTTCTACTTCACCTGTGCCATTATTAATTTCAATTTAATCTGATGCAGCCCATATAATGGGTTTCCACGTTTCCATCTTGTTTACTGGTTTTGTTTTTAACTGCTTACCGCCAACAGTTTTCCACTTTGTGCCTTCTTTTATCTTCCTTAATTTGTTATTACATAAAATACTTTTGAAGAAGATGCATTGTATAGTAGGGTTGTATTGTTTTACTTTTTGTGTGATATGAGCATTACTGTTTGCTTTTTGACACTTCTGTAGGAAACTGTGAGCTCATCTGAAGATATTTCTGCAAAAACTAAAAGCGTCATTGAACTGAAAAAGCTTCAACTGTTGGAACTTCAGCGCCGTCTCCGTAGGTAAATTATCTTTCTGCTTCGGTTCAAGTTGACACATTAATATTTCTATACCATTCCAATTAATGCCTACTTTAACTTGGTCTCCATTGGTACTTCATTTTACTTGTACATTTGCTATTCTGATATTACGATTATTTTATTTGAGCAGCGATATTCTAAATGATTTCTTCAAACCAATAGTAACCGAGATGGATCGTTTGAAATCAGCTAAGAAGCATAGAATAGGTAGGAGATCAAAACAAATTGAAAGATTTGAGCAGAAAATGAAGGAAGAGCGCCAAAAGAGAATTCGTGAGAGGCAGAAGGAGTTCTTCAGTGAGATAGAAGTTCACAGGTATGGATTCTAATGTCTCTTGAATTCATAAAAATATCTCTCTTGTTATTTTTAATTCAGTTAGTAGATATTTTGAAAGATTTTTCATGAATAATGACTTTGCTTGGTAACCTAACTTTAGGGAGAGACTGGATGATGCATTCAAAATGAAGAGAGAACGCTGGAAGGGTTTCAATAAATACATAAGAGAGTTCCATAAGAGAAAGGAACGGATTCATCGCGAGAAAATTGATAGAATCCAGCGTGAGAAGATTAATCTGTTGAAAATCAACGATGTGGAGGGGTACCTTCGAATGGTTCAGGTCTGTCTGGCTTATTAGCTTTCATTGACTTGATGGTGCCATTCTGCTTGTATTATCATACGTAATCTTTTTTGTTAATTCCATAGGATGCAAAATCAGACCGTGTTAAGCAGCTGCTGAAGGAGACTGAGAAATATCTTCAAAAACTAGGGTCGAAACTAAAAGAGGCAAAGGATGTGGCAGGACATTTTGAGACTGACATGGGTGAGAACCGAGCTGGAAGTGTTGTTGAGAACTATGAAATTGTTGAAAACGAAGATGAAGCTGACCAAGCAAAGGCAAGTTGTTCATTGTAGTTTGTGTCCTTTCTATATTTCAGTCTAATTTTCTTGCTTAACTTGTTTTCTGTCATCTGTTTTTCCAGCATTATTTGGAAAGCAATGAAAAGTACTATCTGATGGCACACAGGTATTTTACTTCTCCATCTTCTCCTTATACGTGTTTGTCATATTGTTTGCTGCTTAAGATTTGGTCGTTTCAATCTTGTGATATGTCTGGCTTCTTCTTCCCCTGTTCTTAATCTCCTTTAAGAGTTTTGATGTCTGGCTTTAGGAGTGGATATACGATTTTATCTTTCAAAATTAATATTGTTCATGACAAACTTCTTGTTAATAACATTGTTAACAATGCTATTTCCAAATATTTTATTGTTGGCATTGTCCCTTGCAGCATAAAAGAGAGCATAGCTGATCAGCCAACTTGTCTTGTGGGTGGAAGGCTAAGAGAGTAAGCACATTTGCATTTTTTGGGCACTAAATGGAACTCTTTCTTAAAGTGTTTGACTTCTTTCTTTTGAAGCTTCCCTTTCTATTTTCCTGCTGTTACTTTTTGGGACAATTTGTGACATGTGGACATGAAATAAGGAGAGTTTCTGTATAAATGTAGTTGTTCTCATCCAGGTACCAAATGAATGGACTACGATGGTTGCTTTCGCTGTACAATAACCATTTGAATGGGATTCTTGCAGATGAAATGGGCCTTGGTAAAACTGTTCAGGTATGATTTGGTGTAGAAAATGATATAATCTGACCTGTACTAGTTTTCTTATTATGCAGTGTCCAAGTTTTATATAGATTGCGAAACCTGACAATTTGCGTTTTTGTAGGTTATTGCTCTAATTTGTTACCTAATGGAAACTAAAAATGACAGAGGACCCTTTTTAGTTGTAGTCCCATCCTCAGTTCTACCTGGATGGGAGTCAGAACTTAACTTTTGGGCCCCTAGTGTAAACAAAATTATCTATTCTGGGCCTCCGGAGGAGCGGCGAAGGCTATTCAAGTAATGGCATAAGGACATTAAACAAATTCTTTAATTTATATATTTTAAAATTTCTTTTTTTGGGGTAATTATCATCTGAAGGACTTATCATATGATTTTGACATTGCAGGGAAAGAATTGTTCAACAGAAATTCAATGTCCTCTTGACAACGTATGAGTATCTGATGAACAAGCATGATAGGCCGAAATTAAGCAAGTTACACTGGCATTATATTATAATTGATGAAGGCCATCGTATAAAGAATGCTTCTTGCAAGTTGAACGCTGACTTGAAGCACTATATTAGCTCTCACAGGTTGCTGTTGACAGGGACACCTCTGCAGGTCTGGCAGCATATGTTTTTTTTGGTTTTCCTGGTTTTTTTATTTTTAGTTTTGATCCATTTATTATGCATCTACTTAAGAGGTATAAGGGTCTGTTTGGTGCCATTTTCCTTTGCTTTTATTTTTGGTTTCAGTATTCAAAATTTTTAGACAGTTCAAGATTTGAAGACAAATGTGTTTGGGTTACTTTTATTTTCTAGTAGACTGAAGTTTTGAAAACTGCTGAAACTATTTTCATTAGTTTCTTGAAGATTGGGTCCTTTTCATACCGAAACAGTTTTGTGGACATGCCTTGACGACTGTGTTCTTCATTTATACTCATTTTCGATTTTTCCCAACAGCAAACAATTACTTGAATGGTACCAATCAGGACCTAAATTTCCTTCATTGTGTGTTGACTTAATATTTTTCCTACTTAATTGCCCTTCACTTCGATTGATATGGTTTACTGACTAATGGTGTATTTTTGTTTATGTAGAATAACCTTGAGGAATTGTGGGCACTACTTAATTTCTTGTTGCCAAATATTTTTAACTCTTCAGAGGATTTTTCTCAATGGTTCAACAAACCATTTGAGAGCAATGGTGATAATTCACCTGATCAAGTAAGCTTTGATTTTATCTTGTTTTTAAGATATTGATGCTGTTCACTCTTCTTTCTTATTCTTGATTATGTCCATTTGTAAAAAAATGATATCAATGTTAATGCTTATCATTAGGCCTTACTTTCTGAGGAGGAGAACCTTCTGATTATAAACCGTCTTCACCAAGTTCTGAGACCATTTGTACTTCGGAGACTGAAACACAAGGTCCGTACTTTATAAATATGCTTATCCATAAAATATTCCAGTTTTAACTTAGTAAAATATAGGAGTATTATGATTGACTAGCTTTCTATTGTGTGTATAGTTTCTATTATTAAAATCTTACGATTCATGATTTAGTTCACGATTTGAATTCATGCATAAATCGATACAAAACTATGAGTGAATCTATTTTGGGTTAGAATATATAGTGAATCGCATGATTTACCATCAATACATTTTTGTACGATTCATGCAATTCTTGAATTATTGTGTCTGATAGATTCTAACTATTAGTGAAATGACATACAACTTCTAGGACTGTTTAGTACAAAAATAACCAGTATGTATGCATGATGGTTATTATTTGATGATCAAGTAGTTTTTAATTGGATTCAATCAGATCTAGTTAGACCCAATGTGTCATTCTGTGTATACGGACTTTTCAAAATAAATCAAATACCCGTGTCGAACACTTGACACTTGGACAAGGGTATAGGATATGTGTCCGATTTTTTTAACGGATACTTCTTATATAATTGTATAAAACACTATTATTATATCTACATATTGTTATGTAATTGCTATAAATGTCTTTTTGACATTGTAAGCTACATATAGTACAATTTTATCGCACATACTTCATTAAAATTATAAAAATATGACATTTTTTTGCTGAGTCCGCGTACCCTTAAATTTATTGCTTGATGAGTCCAACGTCTAAATACATACCCACACTGACACCCGTACCTGAGTCCATGTAACGTAGGTGTCATTAACCATTTTTCTTTATTTTTCTCTTGAAACAAAAATATTATAGTACATGGATGTTTAAGGTTAAAATAACTTACTCACCTGAATTATCTATTGTTATTTTAATAAAATAAATAGTTTAAATTCAATATTACATGGGCCAGGTAGTTCAAATCAATGGTCCCACGACTGCTTTTGAACAATAAACAGATACACCTCTTAAAACATTTTAGGTTTTAAAAAAGGATTCTTCTCAAGTTTTAAAATAAAGAATTTTACTTAATTATTTCTTATTATTATACTCTATATAAGGTTCCTAGAATCCTAGGTCTATTTTTTGAATGTCACAGGAGATTATATTATGATTTTTGAATAATTTTGTGATTGGTGGGTTGGATTTGGACCCATAACTCTTAGTTATGAAGGCAATGTATTTCCAATTAGACGGTGTAATCATGTCCTTATATAAGAATTATTTTATAATATGTATCAGTTTTTTATTTTATTTGTTTATTTTTCATATATATGATTGTTTAACATCATTTTTTATAGTTTGTAATGATTCTTAACAATTCTCTATTTGATTTGATTCTTGATTTGCAAAATTAAGATTTTGATTCATTATACAATTCACCATTTGACAACTATGATATACACATCTATTTGTCACATACTCCTTGGATGATGAATAAATGGCTTATTGAAAGTATAGAAACATGAAACTTTAAAGGAGAACAAAATTAATAGGGAGAATCATGTGTCGGTGAGTTTTTCAAAAATAAATTATAAAATGATGAAAAAATTTATAATTTTACTTTTTAATATTTATAATGTTTATCATTAATTTGTAAATAATTTTTCAAATATCAACTTAAGGCTGTGTTTGGTTCATAGATTTGAGGAGAGATTTGGAAATGGAAAGGGAAAAGGCAGGTGAAATGTGGATGAAATATAACTACATTTCACACTTTTCACACACATTTTTCCTTCCCATTTCGAAATCCCTCTCCAAATCAGTGCAAGTGTAATTTCCTTAAAATAATATGATTAATTTTCTTGATGTGTAATGGGAAAGGGAGATTAAACAAATATTAATATAATTTTATAAATTTTGACGAGTAAATGTAATAAGTTAATTAATGAAGCTTAGTTGCTCACCTGTTGGATCTATGATGTGCATGTGCTCCATGAAACTAAAGAAATCCAACTCTATCCGATATGCTTCACTGACTTATTGATAGCTATAACTAGATTCACTAGTACCGCCATTGGCCTAGTCAGTATGCTTGTGGTTCCTCTCTGGTTTAAGCCTGCTGTTGTGTCTGTCATTGATGTTTGATTATCTTTTAGAAGTCGAGGGTATAAGCTTAGGTCTAGGGCTCTTATTGGTGCATCATCACTAAATGCTTTGGTGAATTGAACTGTTCATGATAGACAAGTGTGGCTTCCAAAGCTTTTTTTGTTCTCTCAATCTCTATTTTTGTGGGGAAGAAACTCAGAGATGCCTTCCTATCTGTATCAACTTCAGCAAAATCTTGTGTCAGAGCTAAGGAAATGGTTTTGTGGTTGACATCATGGCAACATGAAACTATTCTGTGCCAAACTTGAATTTGGGGGAAGAATTATTACGTTCTTTTTTTTTCCTCCTTTCTAATTATTTATTTATTTATTCTTAAAATTTATTTCCCATTCGAAGTTTATTATCCATTAAGAACATATACATAACATATTCATATTTATTGCTATCTAAATTTTGGTTCTTTTCTGGACTTGTTTTCTTGACAAAAATTGACACTGATTTTTAAATGTATTCTTGGCTTTTAGCATATATTCAGCACACTAAAAGAAATTCCCAATCATATCTCAAAACTATCAGATGAAATTAATGCCCCAATGTTACCTCTAGCTTTTGCACTTTTTTTAGAGTAGCAAATCTGAAGCTATTAACTAATTTGTTAAGGTAGCCTGTTTTGTGAAGTTTCTGAATCTAGTTCTTTATTCATCTGGTGACGTAATGTGAGTTGAGCTTAAAATATGTTTATTGCTATTATGTGGATCAATAGCATTTCTCATGTTGCACATGATCTCTCGGTAAATTCCTTTACTGCTAACGAGGTTTCAATTATTAGACTATTGAGTTTCTATTAATTTTCTGTGACTACAAGCTTTTTTTTTTCCTCTCTTCTTTTTGGTGGGAGTATGTTTCTCTGTTGTGTTACATATGTTATATATCCATTTATTATATATCCACAAAACTGGTATACATGATGAATTCGTTGAGAATTTTTATAAGCAGATAATTGGATTTGGTAACAACTGAAAATGTTGGATACATAATAAGATAATCTATGGCCGAAGAAACCGGCACATTATCTTAATAGTCTATAAATGATTGCATGTACAATGGATATGCATTTTTACATATATAAAAGGGAATGCATATACAGTGGAATGAATGACCATAAAAGCTAACAATAAAATAAATCCAACATCAATTATTTCAAGTCTACATCTTGCACTTTCTTAACACTGCCTATCACTACCTGTCCAACTCTCTAGCATTCCATTAACAGACACCAACATGCTTATGCCACTTTGAAAAGGGAGGAAAGAAGATCTGAAACACCACCTGCAACCTTACAATGGAGAAATAAATGGTTGCACTCCCTGCTGGTTTCTTGGATGTCTAAAATCAATTAGTTATATTACCTCCGCACCAACATACCAAATATGTTTGCCATCCAAGCAAAAAAGGTTTACCTTAGGATTTAGTCCTGTATACCAAATGCCTTTCCAAGGGAAAAAAAGCATTTTGATCCGACACTAAACTGGTTTTTTTGGACCTTTCTACAGTTCCTCCTGATGAAGTTTTCAACTCCTCTTGGGTAGTAACTGTATGTAGCGACACAACAAGGGGCAGAGCCTGAATTTTTGTTGAGTGGGGGAAAAATCTTATCTAGAAAACTGTAACTATATATGAATTTTTTTAAATTGGAAATTGGAAGAAGTATATATTTGAAAGTGATAATAAAAATGAAAACACATTTCGGCAAGAGTGATAAGGCCTGTTGTGAGTACGCTGAAGCCAAGCATTCCTTTTGCTAGCTCAACAATCAACCAACCAACAAAAATTGCTCTACAACCAAGAAAGAAACTAAAATGTTGTTCTAATTGCCTTGTGTGGCTTCTAATTCTATTTTCCACACACTTTGTTACTTCTGTGCAAACACTTAATGAAATATTATTTTAATGGTAATTATACCCTAAACTAAAATGACCATAATGGACATCCACCAACACCCATAAATATTATATGAAAATATTCTCTGTACACATCTTTTTTTAAAAAAAAGAAAAGAAATCTCAATGTACACTTTTTGAGTAAAAAAAAAATAATAATAACCATAGGTAGTGTTTGGTAGAATTTTAGAATTATGATTTGAGAATAGAGTTGCATTTTGAGTTTTTGAGTTTTGAAATTATAATTTGAGTGTGGAAATTTTTTTGATTATGAGTTTTGAAAAGGTTTCGAATTTTGATGTGACATATGATATTTGATTAAAAATCTTATAACTCATAACCAAACACACAATTCAAAATTATATTCAAAGCTCATAAAAGATTTAAGACATTTTGAGAATATTTTATATTTAAAATATAAAAAATAATAGGTGCCAATCCCCCAACCCCCCCCCCCCCCCACAAAAAAAAAAAGAAATAAATAAATAAATAGTATTGTTTCGGTCAACCGGCCGAACGTTCGGGAGGACGACCGGGTAGGTCAAATTTCAAAATTCAAAACCCCGCTTGGAACAAGTTTTCAAAAGTGAGTATGAAATTAATTTTTGAAAGTTGTATCCAAACACCACACTCAAATATGGGTGGAGTTATGATTAGAACTCCACACCAAATAGAGCCACAGTTTTTCCATTGTTGTCACTTTGCTTGCTACACACTCTATACTCATCTATTGCTTGTAAAGCAATACTCTCATAACAACTTTCATATTGCTTTAATCTTTAGGTTTATACTCTATTATTTATATTGTTTTCTTATTAGTTCCACAATTTTTGCTTGATGTTGTTATGGAAGAGTTGCAAACCAATGGAAGTTCAAACTCAAGTAAAAATATGTTTGGTGACATCAAAATCAATGATGAAAGGGTTAGTTTTTCGTGTAGAAATTTGTTTTTTTTCCTTTCGCGGTTTTCAGTCAGACAACCAGTGCCAAATTATTTCATCATTAGACATTAACTGCTAAATTATTTCATTATATTTGGACATCGACTACCAAAGTTTTTTATTTTTTGGAACAAATTTGTCGAATGAATCACTTTTATTCAGAAGTTAAGTTCCGAATTAAATGTATAGTTTGGAAAACCAATGCCGAAATCTCCGAATTGAAAGCATTAAAAAAAAAAAAAAAAAAGGGTTTTATGGCAATGGAGTGCACAGAGATCTGGAAATGGTAAATGTAATAACAAAATGGTAAATATAATAACAAAATGGAAAGATGCCTCATCTTCAACAATATTTTGGAGGTTTTCAATGGTGTTTTCAATAGAGGTTCAATAGAGTACAAATCTGGAAGTAGGGTCACTCAACAAGTGTGTGGAACGGAGGGTTGAGTGGTGTGTGTACAATGGTTATGAGTAAAGGGTATAATTGTAACTAGTGTGTGGATTGAGAAAATTAATTAATAATTAAATTAATAAGTGTGTGTATTAAGAAAAAATGTGCACTGATGTATTTAAATGTGTGGAAATAGAATTTTCCTTGGATATGGGTGTCAGGTGCAAGTGTGTATCTCAAGGTTGGACCTATGTTATTAGAAAATGCTAATACCCTAGCGAATTACGTATTGGTACACACGTTTTGAAACATGGTACACTTCCGTTCCAAAACGGTAAATTTAGTGATTCGAAACGATCCCATAAATTTTACTAATATATTTTCTTAAATGTTACATTAGGAGGGAAAAAATAAAACATAATGAACTATAATCTAAGGTGAGTTAAGTTTTGATAGGACAAAAACATAAAAAAAATGAGTCATAATGCGCATAGAAATATTTTGCTACATGAAATAATAATAATAATAATAATAATAATAATAAAAACTATATTTCTTGGATACCTAATAGTTAAAAGAAAATTGCTCTAAAGTAACTTAATTTTTTAAGCGTGATATATACAAGACTACTTCTATCGTACCACATTTTAGAGCATGTGATGTATCATGTTCCCTGTTTCCGTTTCCGTTTCCGTTTCCGTTTCCGTTCCCGTTCCCATTCCACGTATCGGAACGATCTACGTTCCAGGTAACATAGGGTTGGACTCATAAAATCTCAAATTTAAGGGTGTGTGGACTTAGCAAAAAGTGGTCATATTTTTATATTTTTAATCTGGTATGTGACATAAAATAGTGTTATATGTAACATATAGTTTTAAAAAGATATTTTACTCATTTTATAGCAATTATAAAACAATAAATATATATAATGATAATTTTAAATACAAATATATAAGAAATATTTGATGTAAAGTATTGGACACATATCCCATACCTTTGTCCAAGTGTAGGGTGTCCGTAACGGGTATTTGATTTTTTGAAGAGCCCTTTGATTTATTTTGAAGAGCCCATGTAACATAGAACTAGAGCATAACAACTCTCTATAAGATTCCTTGAAACAAGACAAAATAACATTAGGCTTGGCTACATGAAGCTTCGTAGATTTGCGAAAATTCAGCAACTAGTTGATACTGCAATTGCATCCAATGGAGTGAAAGAAATTGAAGATTGTGCAACGTCTGAGATTTTTGAGAGAGTACAAAAAGACAAGTTTACCTTCACAAGGGCAAATAGTGTTGTTAGGAAACAAAATAGAAAAATAGAAAGTAAAGATAGTAAAGGAACAATGATATTCACTCCATTTTAGCTTCTCATACTTCCCTATGAGAGGCCTAAAGGCAAAAAAACGGAGTGTGAGAGGCTTAAAGTTGGTGTGAGTGTCATTGCTCATTAAAAAATTGTCTAATGGTGGTCTGTACCAGAATGAATTTCTTTGATGAGTGGGCTCAGATTGAAAAGGAATTAAATAGATCGTTTAAAACTTCAATAGTTTTGAGGCCTTTCCAACTTAATAAGGCTATGTTTTTTGCACAAAACTCTGATGAAGCTGATTATTACGGTACTCAAGGAGTCTGTTTTTTTCACAAAAGTATTGCTGTGAGATTGGATAGGTGGTCGGAGGAAGTATTCAGTAAAGACGCTGTCATCGCTTCAAATGGAGGTTGGATTTCCGTCTGTGACTTACCGTTCAATCTCTAGAAGGACAAAGCTTTTGAATGGATTGGGTCAAAGTGTGGTGGGTTGATTAAGGTGGATCGCAGAACCAGGAATTTTGGAAATCTCTTCGAGGCTCGATTGAAGGTTAAAGGGTTTGGAAATGGGTTCTTACCTGCAAATCTCCATGTTCAGATCGACGAGATTTCGGTGGTAGTAAGATTAAAGGCTCTGTCAAAGCTTTGTCAGAAGGAAGTTTTATCGGCAATGGAGATTTCGGGGAACTCGGTCGGAGAAGACGAGGCGAGGAGTCCCAGGGACAACCGACACGTGCACGAAGGAGATGAGAAGTCGGTTAGCGGAACACACGCGTGGGGGTGAAGATAATGGAGGGAGTGCAAGGGTCAATCGGGGAGGTCAACCTGGGAAGGATAATTGCACTGGGCTTGGTTTTAATTCTAATGGGCTTGGTAATGAGGTGGGCTCAGCCCACGAATTGTTAGTATCAAATTTTAGTCATGATGGTGGGCCTGTGGTCTCGATCCCCACATGCTTCTCATTCTCACAAGATTAAGGGCCCATCTGTTTGAAAAATCAGAACTGGTGAGTTTTGAAAGGGCCCCAAATGCTTTTATAGGCCCAAGGGTCTCTTTTTCACACCCGATGGAGGTTTCGGGACCGGGGCTCAATCGGGTTATAGGTTGTGTTGGAGGTTGCGATGGAGAGGATGGTCTTCGATCTCAAATGATGGAGTCTACCCAATTTCCACCATGCGATGGTTCGGACCAAGTCGCTCGTGCTATCTGAATCTTGTCATCCACTCCTGAGAGAGTTGAATCTGAGGAAATCCATCTTGGTGGCAGATGTTGTCGATCGATCAGTGGGGGATTTACAGAGGTTCAATGAAGGGCCAGAGACTGGAATTCAGGAATTGATGGAAGTAATAAGGACCTCGGAAAAGCAGATTAATGAGGTGGAAGAGGGCCATTTTGAGATACACGAGGTATTGCAAAATTTGGAGGAGTATGGATCATCTGCAAGCTCCGAATCGAGGTCTAAAGGGGAAATTAGTGAGGATGAGCAAGTAGATAGTGATTGGGATCTCAATCGGTTTTTTAATATAGATTGTACCACTTTGGATGAGAATTTCGGTAAGGTCTCTGAAGCTTTGCATCAGGTCAGTTCTTCCATTACCCAGGGTGTAGCAGGTTCATCTTTTCATAGGGGGTTACATGCTCTTCCAGATTTTTCCTCTTCTGGGGGTGGGGTTCAGGATGGGTTGTCTTCGTCTCTTCAGTCCAATTCTTTGTGCCCTGTTCTTGATGTCTCATTAGTTGATACTGCTGTACAAGGGGTTCTAGCTGCTATCCCGAGGGCCACAGTGATTGAATCTACCTTAGTGTCTGAGTCTTTACATGCAAATATAGCTCAAGGTCAGGTGAAAGATAATCAGTGTAGGATTTCCAAAAATCATTTTGACAAGGGGGGCCAAGTTTTCAGTGGAGCGAAAGAAGAAACAGAAAGATGGTTGAATGAGTTGAGTAAGTACGCAACTTGTCCAATTGAGGAGAGTGAGATTCCTCATTTTTTGCAATTATTGCAGGTCATGGGGTTGTCATTAGTTAGAATTAAGGATATGTTTGGGTCGGGAAGGGTGAGTAATAGGTTCACAAGGGGGTCAGTTGTTAGAAAAGAAGGTGATAGTAGTAAAAAAGGGGTAAGGGAATTAAGGAATTTAGCAAGTTCAGTGAATTATGAGAGGAAAAGTGGGGCGGTTAGGGGAGGTAAGGTTTCCTTATGAAGATATTTAGTTGGAATGTTAGGGGTCTGGGCTCTCGGAAAAAGAGGGGTGTTATTAAGGATTTTCTTAGACATCACCAACCGGATATTGTTGTTTTACAGGAGACTAAAGTTGAAGTATGCGAGAGAAGGTTTATGCAAAGTCTTTGGGGGGTTAGACATAGGAGATGGGTGTGCTTGCCTGCTAGTGGTAGATCAGGGGGAGTATTGATATTGTGGGATGAGAGAGTTGTTTCTGAATGTGAAACAATAGTGGGGGAGTTTTCGCTATCAATCAGGTTTAGGAACTTAGATAGTTCGGAGTGGTGGTTGACAGGGGTTTATGGCCCTAACAGGCCTTCTAGGAGACAGGATTTTTGGGAGGAGCTAGCTGGATTATTTGGGTTGTGTTCACCAAATTGGTGTGTAGGGGGGGATTTTAATGTGGTTAGGACGGTCTCAGAAAAACTTAATGGGTTTAGACCGACTAGGGGGATGAGAGATTTTGACTCATTTATACGAGAGTGTGAGCTGGTGGATCCTCCTTTGTGCAATACCAGATTTACTTGGTCTAACCTCCAAGAGAATTTGGTATGTTGTAGACTGGATAGATTTCTATATTCCTTGGGGTGGGATGGGGTTTTTCCCAATTCAAGACAAGAATCGCTGCCTAGAGTAGTTTCAGATCACTGTCCTATTGTGCTAGAAAGTTGTCCATTAAAATGGGGTCCGACGCCTTTTAGATTTGAGAACATGTGGTTGGAACATGTAGGTTTTAAGCGAAATTTTGAGGAATGGTGGTCTAATGCAAGTTGTCACGGTTGGGAAGGTTTTAAATTTATGAGAAAGTTGAAGATGGTCAAGGAGAAGGTAAAGTGTTGGAACAGGGAGGTATTTGGGTCTTTGGAATCTTCAAAAAAGGGAGTAATGAGTAGAATAGTAGAGTTAGATGAGTTGGAGACGCATGGGGGTCTAGTTGAGTCATTGAGGAGGGAAAGATCTGAGTGTAGATTGAAACTGGAGGAGCTGACTTTTAGAGAGCAAATTTTTTGGGCTCAAAAAGCAAAGATCAAATGGTTGAAGGAAGGGGGACGTTAGTTCAAAATTTTTTCACAAGGTTGCAGATGGGAAAAGAAAAAAGAAGTTCATCAAGAGACTTGAAATAAGTCCAGGGGTTGTGGAAGATAGGGAGGATCAGATTGTCAGTGGCATTTATGAGTTTTATTCCCAACTTTATTCGAAGGAAGAGATGAGTAGACCGGGGATTGAAGGACTGGAATGGGGAACCATTGATCCGGAAGTTGCAGCATGGCTTGAAAGGCCTTTTGATGAAACAGAGATTCGAGAGGCGGTTTTTGATTGTGAGAGAGATAAAGCTCCAGGCTCGGATGGTTTCTCTATGGCTGTCTTTCAAGATTGCTGGGAGGTGGTGAAAGGGGATTTGTTGAGTGTTTTTGGAATTTTATGAGTCGGGGATTGTTAATTTGAGCTCAAATGCCACATTTATCTGTTTAATTCCTAAAAAAGTCAATGTCGTTAGAATTGGAGATTTCAGGCCTATCAGTTTGGTAACGTCATTGTATAAGATTTTGGGCAAGGTTTTATCAAAAAGACTAAGGATGTCTTTAGGGGATACGGTGTCTAGGGTGTAGGGGGCGTTTGTGAAAGGAAGACAAATTTTAGATGTCGCCTTAGTGGCAAATGAAGTGGTGGAGGAATATAGGAGTTCCGGAAGAGAGAGGCTTATTTTTAAGGTGGATTTTGAAAAGGCATATGACAATGTGGATTGGCAATTTTTAGATTTTGTAATGGATAAGAAAGGATACGGGGGTCGGTGGAGATCTTGGATTAGGGGATGTTTGTCGACTTGCAATATGTCAGTCATAGTTAATGGTAAACCTGGGGAGTGTTTTAGGGCTACGCGAGGGCTTCGACAAGGGGACCCACTTTCTCCCTTTCTTTTTATTTTAGTGGCGGATGTTTTGGGTAGAATGGTTGATAAAGCTAAAGAAACAGGTCTTGTTGAGGGGTTGGAGGTGGGGAGGGATAGAGTTAGTGTGACCCATTTACAATATGCAGATGATACTATATTTTTTTCCACAGGGGATGAAAATCAGATACTTAACCTTTATTCGATATTGAGAATTTTTGGGCTTATTTCGGGGCTCAAGGTTAATTTGGGAAAAAGTAGTGTGGTGGGAATTAATATGCAGCTAGGTCAACTTCAGAATAGGGTGTCTCTTTTAGGTTGTGGTATAGAGTCCCTTCCGATTAAGTATTTGGGCCTCCCATTGGGGGGTAATCCTAGAAGTGAAGCTTTTTGGTCTCCAGCAATGGAAAAGATTGGTCAAAGGTTGGAAGGTTGGAGTAAGGCTTTATTATCTCGAGGGGGAAGGTACACTTTGGTTAAGACTGTTTTGAGCGGAATTCCTATCTATTATTTATCTCTGTTCAAGATTCCGGTTAAGGTAGCAAGGTCAATAGAAAAGTTGATGCGGGATTTTCTTTGGGAAGGTAAGGATGAGGGCAAAAAGGATCATTTGGTGAATTGGGAGGTGGTGTCGTTACCTAAGGAGAAAGGGGGTTTGGCTATTGGTAACATTGTAGCTAGGAATTTGGCCTTGCTTGGCAAGTGGTTATGGAGATTTCCACTGGAAATTGATTCACTATGGCATTCGGTTATAAGGAGCAAATACGGGATTCAAGACAATGGGAGGGATTCACGAGTGGTTTTACGGGGTAGTTGCCGTGCTCCTTGGAAGTCAATTTCTCAAATTTTCTCGTGTTGGTCTCGACATCTTTCTGTAAGGGTGGGTAACGGGGAAATTGTTCGATTTTGGGAAGATGTTTGGATGGGTCAATCTTCTTTTGCTACAGATTTTCCTCATCTTTATCGAGTGGCTCGGTCTCATAATTCTTCAATTGCTTCCATGGCTTGCTCTCTCTCAGCTCCAATTGCTTGGAATTTTGACTTTTCTAGAAATCTTAATGATACGGAGGCTTCACAGTTGGTTTCTTTATTATCTAGAATTGATCACTTTTCTTTATCTCCTCTTTTGGAGGATAAGAGGGTTTGGGCACTTCATTCGTTCGGAATATTTTCTTCTAAGTCTTTTTTTGATTACATCATCGATAATGCTCAAATCCCTCAATTTCCTTTTTGTAAAAAAGTTTGGAAGGCTTGTGCTCCTTTAAAGGTAAAGGTGTTCATGTGGGCCTTGGTTCATGGGGGTATTTTGACA
>CM045768.1:93103301-93293301 GCA_025200525.1 Camellia lanceoleosa
AGATGGGGTTTGGGAAATATAAGCAGTTGTCTAATAGGATTGGCTTGGACTCTGAGATCCTAGAGCCGATTGGGAGGTAGCTCAACGCTTGACCTTTGTCGCCACAATCCTCCTGTCTTCAGCGATGTAGTTTCATATTTGTATAAGCTAAAAGTATGAGCCGTGATCCATCACATGTGTGTTGATTGACCGAGCTACAGACATTTGAGGGATGCCTTATATGAGAAGAGGACTGTTGTAGAGTTTTAGGATACTGAGACCAAGTCTTGCATGGCAAGACAATTCCATTGGTAAAGGTGCTATGGAGACACCAACGAACGATTGAGGGAAGTTTACATTTCCTGAACGCTGAGGTGAAAGTCCTGGGTGGAGAAAGCCATCTCGGATCCGCTTCCAAGTTAATGTTTGAATTTGTATTGAATATCTTGTCTTGCTTAGGCTTTTAATAGAAACATTGTATATATTTTTAGAAATGTGAATTTATATCGGGAGAATGGTTAGCACGGTTTATTTTGGTGATGAGAATGAGATGAGAATGAATGCCCATGGAAGGGCTTATGGAAGTGATGAATTTGCTTTACTACCATTGTTGTAATTAGTTTAATCATGGTTTTGTAGTTGATTTTGCAAAAATTTTGGGGATCAAATTCCCATGGCTGGAGAGGTCATAGGTTTATTCTCGGTTAGGAATTCTGACCCATTTTGATGCTCAATTGGGTTTCATTGTCTTTATATGGGTTGTTCATGCTTTTTCTTATTCCCTCATTGCATATGGTTATTAGAGTGTCCTGCCAGGTAATTTTGGAAAAAAGTTAAAGTAGCTTGTTTTTCAAAACCCACAAAGGTTGCCTTAATTTCGCTTTTCATTTCAGCAAAGATTTCATGCTTAAGCTGTTTTATGAACTCCCAAAGATTTCTTTGTAGGTCTACGAGATACTGTGGAGATGGTATTCTTCGCTTGAGTAGTGATTTTGTGCTCGAGCGTTTTAGTGAATGTCCAAAGATTCTTTGCAGTGCTCTGCAAGAGATACTTAGGAGACGTGTATTCCTTTCGGCCGAAAGCGTTGTTAATGTCGAAATGTCCTTCTTGAACCTCGAAAGTAAGGATGGTCCTGTTCGCTTGCAAAACTTCCCAGGAGAGATTGTATTCTACGCCAGTTAATAAGCCACTTCCGTATGCTCGAAAGCGGTATTGACTTTTTATGTCTAGTTGCTCGAGCTTAATCTTCTTTTTGTAATCAATTTCTCGAAAGTGGTCAACTCGTGATATCGGGGATTATGAAGTCACATTTTTGAGTCACTTTTTTCATCTCTAAAAACATTTCAAAAACCTTATTTTCTCTTACTCGCTTCTCTAAAACTCACATTCTTCTCTCGCAAATACAATTCTAGATCCATTGATTTCTTCACCCATGTTCCTTTTTGATAAAAGCAGGTAAAGCACGATGAGAGGGTCTGTCTTAATCTTATGCAAAGTTGATTTCTATCCATTGTGGCTTCTTCTCTCTCCTTGGTCTTCTAGCTTTTTGAGGTATGGATTCGTATTTCTTTTCTTATGATTTTTAACTTAGTTATTTGTTATTGCTAAAACAATATTGTGATTTAGGATTTTTGGACAAATCTAGGTTTTGGGGTTAAAATCAAAAAGAGATGCTTTTCAAATAGGACTCTTGAAAATGGTTGTGAGATTGGAAATGAGGTTGAGTTGTGATAAATGGTTGGTCTTTATACTTGGAATTGATTTTGGAAGAAAATAGTGTTTTAATAAGTAATTATCTCGAATGTTGATTTTGTATACATAAATGGAATTGATGTTGGAAATGCAAATTGGATTGATATTGATGAGGATGATGAGTTGGGTATGCATTACCACTCCACATCTTGAATTTGGAAAGTCTATCCTTAAGAAAGTTATTTATCTATTTAGAGACATCATTTGGGGTATCATGGAGGGTAGCTATGATTGTTGTAGAAATTGCATGAGAATTAGGAGAATTGAAACTATTTTCTCATCCATGGCATTGAGCATTGTTGCATATTTACTACATTGAAAATGTCATGACTCCAAACCCGCCCCATGGGTTATATGTTATAACTTAGCCAAGAATCGAGTGATTACTTACGACCCTCAACTAAATAATTCAAAACTCATCGAGACGAAGGCTAAAGCAGGAAGCAATTCAAAACTTTGTCCATAGAGCCGTGGTTAATGCTGCATAATCAATCGAACATTCCCAAAACATTTACATGTTAATAACTCACGCCAAAATATGTTCTCACACAAAACACTTGTACATACAGATCATGTAATTAAGTCGGTCCAAGACTTATATACAAAGTAGATCAACGATTCGCCAACATAACAAAATTATAAACAAGGGTCGGCGTAAGACAGTCTCGTCCTTCGCAAGCGTGAGATGTTTGGGCCGATTTCTCAAAACTTTAACTGTTTCTCACAAGATCACTGAAATTTGGTCGGTCCCATGTCCCTTCGCTTACCTACAAGTACATGAATGAGCGTGGCGAATGCCCAAGAATAATATCAAATGAGGAAGATATATAAGTAATCATTGAAGCGATTCTGAACAAGCGACCTTTGGCTCCATCATTTATATCTATCGGCCTTTGGCCCAATCCTCTATATCTATCTTTCATATCAATCGCCTTCGCCCAATCATTCATATGCCAATCGGCCGCCCAACCATTCAGATCAATCGCCTTTGGCCCAACCACTGTACTAATCGCCTTCAGATTAATCGGTTCGCCCAATCGGGTCAACTGATTCGGATCAATCGCCTTCGCCCAATCATTCAGATCAATCGCCGGCCCGATGTTCTACCAATCATTTAATCAATCTACTTCTACCAATCAATCATTCAGATCAACGGCCTTCGCCCAATCATTTATATCAATCACCTTTGGCCCAATCATTCATGTCAATCATTGTCCACTATTCAAATTAATGAACTTACAAAACTTACATATAAGTAAACAATTGGACAACAAGATATTTCGAATATCTTGTCAAGATATTACTCACCGTGATCGCTTAGTAGTTGCCTCGAGCTTAACCTACATATCATGTAACACATAGGGTCACAATTAGTTCAATCCGTTCATCAATTCACACATTCCTCTTTAGGCTTCATTCTAACTCTTTAACTCAATCACAATGCTCAATGCATGCTTAAGAGTGCTTAGAAGTGAAAGGGAACGGAAAAACAAAACATAGAATGCATTTTTGATTTTGACAGGGGTCCTCGCCGGCGGACCCTTAAGGCCTGCAAAAATACTGGTTACATGAAAAATACGCTCGAGCATGTAATAGGAAGCTTCGGCGGAAGGCTGTCTAAATAGCTTCCCGCCGGCGTTGCCTCCGCTTGGCGGAAACCAAATTGCAAAAAGTACTTGTGAGTACAAAATTCATGCTCGGCGGTTTCGCCGGCGGACATCAAACTTTTGGAAATTTGAACTCGTTCTTGGAGTTCAATTCAACATTCAAAAGGCTTATAAGCTCAACTAAGGCACCAAAAACATGCAAATATACCATTTAACACATGGGTGTAAGCAATATGAAGCCAATCCTCTAAAATCATGGTTCAATACTTCAAATTCACTCATGGCTCATGTTTTCAACCTCATTTAAGCTCCATATTTTTAACAATCAAACATGCATGCTAAATTTGATCTCATTTGCATTACAATTGATGCAATTGGTATTCATTTACATGAAATTCGACAAAAACATGCTTGCATGTATGATCCAACCCTCAATCTTTCCTATTTGACATGCCACATGTTAGATTACACCAAACCATGGCAATTTATAACAATTCTATGCATGCATGTGCATTTCAACTTCAATTTCATCAATTAGAGTGCAACTCTTGTTCTTGATCACCAATTAACCTTTAATTCACCAAATCACAAGTTCCAACTCATGAATTCATAAACAATCACTTATCTAGAAATTCAATTTATGTTGAGTTGGACTTCAAATTCACAAGCTTAAGCCAAAATTACATAACTTTCTCCCTTTCTCTCTCTAACAGCCGGCCTCCTCTCTTCCTTAGAGTTTGATCAGCCAAAAATGAAGGTATATGAGGGAAAATAAGTGTATAAAGCCTCACCCATAACGTCCCACTAACTTCAATATAATATTACTAAAGTAATTGGGCACTAGTTTAACAATTTAATCAACTTAATCTGGCCCGAATCAATTTTTCAATTAAATTTCACCGTAGATTTTAAAATTATGCCAATCACCATGGCGCAATCGATGTTGGGTTCCGTGGCCGATAAGGCCTCCAATTTAATTCCCAAAGCAAACTATTCAAACAGATATTCCTACGGTGAACATATAGAACTTCAAATTCACATGTATTCACAAAATGGCCCATAAAATCATGCTAAACACATAATCATCGCAAGTTAAGGACCAACTAACATACTACGAATGTGGGGTATCACAGAAAATGTGCATTGTTTTGAAGAAAAAGTGGTGAATTTAGGAAGTAAGTGTTGCCTTGTTGAAATAAGTTAGCTTGGTGTCTATGGTGAAAGTCCTAAAACCTCGCAAGATTTATATGGGTGCCGATCCGTGACGAAATTTCTGTGAAATGACAATATTAGTGCTTGTATAGCCTAGGTTTACATGGGTACCGGTCTATGGTTTCCTATAGACGAGATTTCTGTAAAAGGTTATATTTGTTTTGACATTCCCGGAGAATGTGATTTATTGTGTTATTTTCTATCATAATGGAAATGATTTTATGACTTGTGATATTAACCTGACATTGCATGGTTTGTAAAGAGATATAAAATGTTTTGGCACGAGCATTGCATATGTATTCACCTTATATTTTTGTTAAAATTCATATACTGTATTGGATTATTTCTACTGGGTTTTGACTCACCCTATATGAGAAATCATTTTCAGATGCTGATGATATGCCTCCACCAAAATCATAGTTTCGAAGGAACTTGGAGTTAAAGGATTCTTTTTGATTATTTGATGTATTTGTTTTGTACAATTCAAGGGCTTTTGATTGTATTGGATTTTAAATCCATGTTTGTTATAACCAAGCATTGTCTTAGAAAATTGTATGCCTTTAAGGCATTTATTATCTGTTTAACTTTTATTTTATATTTCTCGTTATAACACATGCTATAGATTCAGGGTTAGGACTTATGAATGTATAATTGTATATGTTATCTTTTGTATATCCGAATCATATAAAATGGAAGGACATTATAATTAGAATGCTTGCCATCTATTTATTATTGAGAAAAGAGTTTATTATCATTTATTTCGGGGAGTTACAATAT
Organism: Camellia lanceoleosa; assembly: GCA_025200525.1. Classification (NCBI taxonomy): domain Eukaryota; kingdom Viridiplantae; phylum Streptophyta; class Magnoliopsida; order Ericales; family Theaceae; genus Camellia; species Camellia lanceoleosa. The sequence goes on from CM045768.1 coordinate 93,108,630, forward strand.
ATGTATATGAATTAAACATTATTAAAAAATTTAATTCAACAGTAATATGATGTCATTATCAATCTATTGTATTATTAACTATGCGAATTAATTTAAGAAGAAATATAAAATTATATCAGAATAAATAGTTACAGTTTGAATAATAAAACTCATTATCTCATCTCATGTGTAATATTATTATTGATTATATAAATAATAATGTGATATACTGAATTTTAACTTCTTACTAGAGATTCCAAATCTCTAACCCCAAAATTTACTATTATCTGGTAACTTTCAAATGAGTCACATTTTTTTGTTAATTTTTTTAGTGGCCTATTTTCAAAATTAGGTAAATTTTTTTCTTTTTCTAGTTCCTCTTGTGTAAACGAATTTAAAAAAAAAAAAATTCAAAAAAAGTTTAAAAATTCAAAAGACTCAGAGATTGATTGTCAATCACAAACTCAAACAATTGATCAAAAAGTCTACGATGCCAATTCAGATCTCAAGAGATTAGATCATTATGAAAAATCTTAAAATCTCTGAGATATTGATTTGTGATTATGTATCAATTTTAAATAGTAAATAACAATCCCAATTAAACAATCAAAGACAAATCGACATAACGACTTAATGTAGAAAATCACAATTGGAGAGCCTCCAATTATGATAAAAAAAACCATCGGCAAAAGTCACAAAACAATCTACTAAGAAGGCAAAAAGGAATTGCACAAGTGTACTCTCAATTACCTAGCGAATCCATGCCCAAATTGAATTGACCCTAATGTGTCTCTTTTACCACCATCTTCACTTTGGAATTGTCTTGCCCAGCGTTGAATCTACAATGATGATGTCGAATACACAATGATGAGCCCCTTTGGAATCTACCAAAGCTTCAAGCCCAAGTTCCACGAAATCCACCGAAGAACAACTCTATCTTTTGTGAATAAACGAAAACAAACAAACCCTTGATGATGTTGATATGAAGTTCACGGATCCATCGATCACTCTTAAATCATCAAGGAAACACTTAGAAAGCACCCTCCAATATAAAACACTTTGTATCTTATTCCTCTCTGAAAATCTGGATGGCTCAAACCCTAGAAACAGCGAAAAGCGCACTTTATAGAGAATAGTGAAAAATCTAAGCGATTTGTGATTCAGATCAAGATTAATTGTACCAATTCCCAAAGGATTAAAACTAACAATCTAAACCATCTAGTACGTACGAAAGTAATTTAGATTGTTGCTTCAAAATCAATAAATCAACACAATCGTTTTTTACGTGGAAAAACCACAATTGGAGCACCTCTAATTGTGATTAAAAAACCATGGGCGAAATGCCAATAATCAATCCACTATGAAAGAAAAAAAGAATACAAATATACCAAAAGAAATTACCCAAACGCAATCAATTTGTCTTCAATAATCTGTATCTCTTTCACTACCGCCCTCGCCTTGGAATTGATCAGTTTGATGTTGAATCCATAACATCCATGTCGAAATAACGACTATGCACAACTTCAAACTGCTTCGAATACTCCACGCTTGAATCTCCGGATTTCACCAAAGAAGAAGAACACTCTTGAAGTTGAACAATCAAACAACTCTTTGATGTATACTTGTCAAATCATGAGTTTAATACTCAATCAAACATCAGAGAAAACTAGCAAAATAGCCCCAGAAGAAAACCCTAGAACTCTCAAAGAAGATTTGGAAGCAGTAACCCTTAAAATTGACTGAAACACATATTTACAGAAAACAGGGCCGCGAAGGTCGCTTGAGCGAAGGATCTTTTGCTCGAGCGAAGAGACAGATATGCGCGAACCCTATAAATGCTTTCGCTCGAGCCACCAAGAGGTCTGCTCGAGCGCACAAAATCCATTCCCAATATTTTTGTAGACAGAGCAAAGTACTAGGACCAAGATTTCTTCGCTTGAGCCAAGAGTCCGTTGCTCGAGCGAGTAAGACAAAAAACCAGGAACACTTATAACTTGATAAATAATGTTTGTTCGCAAAATTGGCAAGACTAAGGGACCTAACAAATAAGATCGCGCAGACCGCTCAAGCGCACATATCACCGCTCAAGCAGTGTGACTAAAGACTGTGTGAGACATATAGGCTGACCTCTCGAGCGGTAACCTTTAGTCCCAGAAGTTCAGACGCTGTGCAAAAGTACTGGATGATCCTTTTCTTCGCTCGAGTGCACAAATGACCGCTCGAGCAGTGAAAGTTGCGCATAAATGACTGCTCGAGCGCACATAGTCAGCGAAGTGGCAAACATGAAAGAATTAAGATCACAAACTCCTCTACCAGGCACAATTCAAATTTGGATTCACATCTAAACACTCATAGTTTCGCTATAATAAAAGAGTGAATAAAATTACAATTGAAAGGAGTTTTGTCAAACATGATTGCCAATAACAAAAACTTAACAATCTCACTCTTTGACAATTCTGTGACAAAACACACTTGATAAATAAAATCCTAATCACCCCAACCCATTATAGCCAACAAAAACAAAATTCTTTCTCAAGGTCATGATCTGCAAAACAGCTATTAGTGCTACAAGAGTATATGAAAAATCAATAGACATTTGACAAGATTATCTTGAAGAATGAGATGGAAATATGAATAGATGAAAATTGGGAATTTTAAGAACATGCAACATGAATAGATGAAAATCTTAAGAAACAAAAAAAACACTAAAAAAAATTTTCCCTCAAAATTCTTCCCCTTTTTGTCGTGAATTGACAAAGGAAGCTCAATCAACTAAAGCAAGAGCACAAACCAAACAAGCAGGGACAATATGATATAAAAATTAATAGCATGCAAGAATTAAGTAATAAATAAGCAGTGCACAGCAACATGCAAACCAACTAATGCCAATCTCCCTTATTAAACCAATCAAAGTACGTTTATGCTAAAAAAAACCCTTGCAATGATTAACCAAACTCCCCCTCACTAAAAGCAACCACAAGCACTGAAAACAATGAATAAGAAAAAAAAATATGGTGGAACAAGCAAGAAATTTCAGATTTGTACCTTAAAACACACGAGAATATCTAAGAAACACAATTACTTGAAAACACAATGTGCACATCCTCTAGAAGATTCCTCATGAAAAAAAAATATGATGCAACATGTGGAAAACATAGATCTCATGATAAAAGTGTGTGGTTCTTAGAGTTTGACAAACACTAGATTTAAATCCTAGTAGTGATCTGATAACTGGACCTCCAACAAGAGAATCTAACCACAACTAAGGAAAGTCAAACCACTAGGAATCAAGGAGTATTTGTTGAGTAAATACGGAGGCTCTCCTTCAATATATGAATCTGATTTTTTTTTTTATAATAATTTTCTTTCTTTCTTTTGTGCACTCATTGGCAGTTTTTACGCTCAAGAGTATGGAAACCAAACCAGAGAAGCATGGATACAATAAGGATAGCCTGGTTGGTGACTCTGAGGTAGCCTTTTCCTCATGCCTTGACTACAAAGAACCGAGGGAAAAGCTGTGGAGATGCAAAAAGATGGAAGGTGGTCAAGAGACTCAACATCACCCATGATGTGCTAGTATAGGTCAATTCTTCTAGAAAAGCAAAAAACACAATGCTAGAAGTTCAAAGAGAAATTTGATCACTTATGTAGAAGAGTCCGATATTTACACACACTTTGAAATGAGTAATGATCACAGAGAGCACACACATATTAACATGTAATGGATATTCTCATCAATTCTAATATGCACTAAGAACTTCTAAAAAATTTCAAGTTTGCAAAACCATACTAAGAAAATATTTTTGGATTTTTTTAAAAAAAAAAATTAAAACAAAGCAACATAGAAAATGAACAAGCACACACTAACGACCCAAAAAGAAAAACAAATAGAAACCCAAAAACAAGAAGAGAAAAAAAAAACGAATAAACAAATTGACACAAGTCAAGTTTTCTCACCCAAACTGCTTTAGTATGAAATAAGTTGTGAGAATTGTGTTTCTTGGGTGGTGTCTTGACGTTGTGGTTCCCTTCCCCTTCAATGGAACTTGACTTGGTTTCCAACTTCCAATTCCTAGGTCTAGGCAAACACAACCTCTGTTCATGGTTGGTCTCAAGCAGATCAAAATAGCGAGGTCTAATATGACCCTTAACCTTATTACAACCAATGAAATGCCTCATACCCCATGAGATGTTGGAATTTCTTCCATCTCTATGAGACACTCTCCCATGCAATTCATAACAATAAGGACGAATATGACCATAAACACCACAATAATGACAAATAAAAATAGGGTGTACCTTCTTTTCTTTGGCCTTACCAACTCTAGGAAGATTGAGAAGTCCATCCTCATGTTGAATTTTTTGTTCCCCCTTTCCTTAAGTTCTTGTATAATGAGATGTAGATGCATTCCATTTTTGCTCTTTGTCACCACAAAAGCCAATGCCACTCTTGTCAGAACACATTTGTTGAGACCTAATGATATTGTTTAAAGTCTTTGATCCTTTGTTCCAAAGTCCAATGGTAGCCATAGCACACTTGAGCTCTTCCTCTATCTTGATGACTAGCTCTTCCAAGGCAACTTAAGACATCTCGAGAGTTTCAATATTTTCTTCATATGTTGCATAGATTTGTTATAGGTCATTCCTTTCTGCCTCACAAGTCAAGAGTTTTGCACAAAGAGTTTGTTGATCACTAGAAATCTTGATGGCATCATTCCTAACCTCAGAAATCTCCTTCATTAATTTGACATTCTCACTTTCATAGACTTTGAGTTTGATAGTGAGTTTGTCATTCAATTTAGATAAGTTAAAAGATTCCTTGTACAAATTTTTATAAGCTTGTTGAAGATCTTTATCATCACTTCCTGAGGATTCATCATCAGTGACATTCTCAATCGGCCTTTTTAGGTATGCCATTCATCCTTCAGTTTCGGAAGTCACCATGAAATCAAGAAATTGTTCACTCCCTTCTTCGCCATGAGTCTCGTTGTATCTTTCATCCTTATCAGACTCTGATTCATCATCCCAAGTGATAGCGAAAACTTTCTTCTTCCTTAATCGACTAGGGCATTCTTGAGAAAAGTGGCCAAATCCTTGGCATTCATAGCATTGGACTTTTTCATAGTTCTCTTGTATCTTTCTTTTCTTCTTCTTGGTTGTAGAATTAATTTTGAGTTTATCTGTCTTTGGATTTATGAGTTGATTTCAAAAGATCAAGCTTCTTTTTCAATTTTTTTTTTAAAATTGTTGTACAAAAACATCCATAATCTTGGAATCAATCTCACAATCTTCATTAGAATCCTTTCCAACTCTATGAGCACTACTAAAAGCAATATCGTCTTTTTATTTCTTGTTGAAATTCATATGTGCCTCATAGGTTTGGAGATTTCCAACCAAATGATCTAGCTTAAGATTATCAACATCTTGAGCCTCCTCAATAGCCGTAACTTTTGGTTGGAATCAATCGGGCAATGACCTCAAAATTTTTCCCACAATGTTGGATTCCGGTATTTTTCCACCTAAATTGAAGTTGGAATTTACAATGTCTCTTAACTTCGCATAAAATTCATCAAAGGTCTCATTATTTTTCATTGAAAGCTTTCGAAACTAGACATGAGCCTTTGAAGGTTTGAGTGTTTAACAGAAGGAGTGCCCTCATGAATAGTTTGTAAAATATCCCAAGCCTCTTTTGTAACTTCATAATTGCAAATACGACTAAACTCTTCTGGTGTGATGGCGCAAAAGAGAGAATTGATAGCTTTACTGTTCCAGCTACTATTTTGGTAATCAGTTGTGTCCCACTTATCAATTGGTTTGGGGAAAGTTACTTCATCAATGGTAATAGTTGGTTCGGTCCACCCACAAATAACGGATTGCCAAACTTTTTCATCAATAGATTTTAAAAACGCTTTCATCCGAGCTTTCCAAAAGGAATAATTAGATCCGTCAAGTAGGGGTGGTCGAATCATAGAATTCCCCTCACGAATTGAATCCATTATCACAAATCAAATAGCAAGATCTCGCTCTAATAGTTTGAAAAAATCGACACAACAATTTAATGTGGAAAAACCACAATTGGAGCGCCTCTAATTGTGATAAACGTGATTTTTTACAAGAATATAGTACTTGACAAATTCTACATATTAAACGGTTTGGATTATCAAAATGGGACCCGTGGTGGGCCCCCATGGGCCCAACAACACCGTCCAGTCCAATCTCGGACTGGACACAAGCTGAACCCAACAAACAAACCCTTAATGATATTGATATGAAGTTCACGAATCCATCGATCACTCTTAAATCATCAAGGAAACACTCAAAAAGCACCCTCAAATATAAAACGCTCTGCATCTTGTTACTCTCTGAAAATCTGGATGGCTACCCTAGAAACAGCAAATAGCGAACAATGCACTTTATAGAGAACATGATCGTGCAGACCGCTGGAGCCCATATTTCACCGTTCGAGCGGTGTGACTAAAGATGGTTCGAAACATATAGGCTGACTGCTCAATTCTCGACATAGTCAGCGAAGTAGCAAACGTGAAAGAATTAAGATCACAAACTCCTCTACAAGGCACAATTCAGCTTGGATTTGCATCTAAACACTCATAGTTTCACTGTAATAAAAGAGCGAATAAAATTGCAACTGAAAGGAGTTTTGTCAAATAGGATTGCAAATAACAAAAACTTAACACATTAATCAAATAGTAAGTTAGTCAGTGACGTATGACAAAGTCTCAGAGATTAATTATCAGTCACAAACTCAAATAATTGATTAGAAAGTCTACCATGCCAATTCAAATCTCAAGAGATTAGATCATTAGTCAAAAAGTAAGTTGGTCAGTGACGTATGACAAAGGCTCATAAATTGATTAGCAATCACAAACTCAAACAATTGATTATAAAGTCTACCATGCCAATTCAGATCTCAAGAGATTAGATCATTAGTTAAATAGTAAGCTGGTCAGTGATGTATGACAAAGACTCGGAGATTATCAATCACAAACTCAAACGATCGATCAGAAAGTCTACCATGCCAATTCAAATCTGAAGAAATTAGATCATTAGTCAAATAGTCAGTTGGTCAGTGACGTATGACAAAGTCTCAAAGATCAGAAACTCAAACCATTGCTCAGAAAGTCTATCTTATCAATTCAGTTCTCAAGGGAATAGATTGTTAGTCAAATAGTAAGTTTTTTAATGACGTATGATGAAGTCTTAGAGAACGATTACCAATTTAGAACTCAAACAATTGATTAGAAAGTCTACCATATCAATTCAATTCTCAATAGATTAGATCAGTAGTCAAATAATAAGGTATACTATGCAATTCAGATATGAACGATGATATTCAATTTTCAAAATTAATCGAACTATGCACAAACTTAACCCGAAGGAACACCCGATTACAAATATAGACCACAATATATAGTTGGGTTATTAAAATAGTTTACTAATTTGTAATTTATTTTTTAAATGTACACTGATTAACTAAAACCCAATTTCATATTTCTTGAGCCAAACGGTCCAAATTTGTCCACAACAGTCACTTTATTTCTTGAGGGTTGTTCTAGTACTACCAACCTTCCATACACATACATCTCATTTAATGTTTTAGATTGACAAATTTGCCCATAACAGTCACTTTCTTTATTGAGAGTTGTTCTAGTACTATCAACCTGCCATACACATGCATCTCATTTAATGTTTAAGATTGACAACCACCAATAAGTCAATTTTTTATTATTTATTTGCTTTCACTTGCTTCTGGCAGTGGACAAAAATTTAAAGAATACTTATAAATTTATTTTTTTAGAGTTTTGTTGTACACATCTTATTAATGGCAACTGCAGATCAAAAAAAACTTTTTGAGTTTCTATATTTTTTTCTTTATGCTCGTGTTCGGTACTGATGTAATCATTCCATCTAGGAACTTGGTGATCTTTCTCTCCCACCAACACCAACACCAACACCAACACCAACTCTATGATGAGGGCAAAACAAACAAACGGATGCAAAAGCAGAGCATTAAGAAACTCAAGAGTTTGCATACGATTACTCATAGATTCCTATCAGCAGAGTTTGCAAACATTCATCTCTGACAAAGGTATGATATCCTTCCAAACACTTTCAGATTTTCCATTTCTTTTACATATATATATATATATATTTATAATAATGTGTTGTATGTTTTTAGATTTTTCATAGATCTACATAGTCAAAACATGGACTCTAAAGATTATGATGGAGATGAAGATGAAGTTGAAGAACCAAGTGCAGCTCCACTTTGGAAATATGTTACAAAAGTTCCTGGTGAAGGATCTAGTGCCAAACCTGAAGGTGGTGGATCAATGAAATTCATTTTCAATTTTGGTTGCAAAATTGTGGCGTATACTGGTTCTTATTCACGAGTTTGACAACACTTAATTGGAAAATTACTAGGCCAACGATATCAAGGGATAGAAGTACGTCCAAAGCTGAGCCAATCTGGGAAGGAATTATTAAAGGAAGAGGAGTTGGTGCACAAAAGAATTTTTGGTGGAAATTTTAAGTCTAGAAAAATTCCCATGCCTTCAAAGACACGACAAACATCTCAGACCACTGGAAAATCTTCAGTCAAGGCTTCAATTGACAAAATGTTTCAAACAACTAGTAGAGAAGAAGTTGATTAGAAGATTGCAAGATGCATTTACGGCAATGGCATTCAATGTTGTGAGGTCACCATTATGGGCAGATATGGTCAATACAAGAAATTGCACTTTTAGCCACTAAATTTTTAGTCGCTAAAAGTCATATTTTAGTCGCCAAAACATTTTCCAGCCTAAATATTTTGGTCAATAGATTTGTCGCGGGAAGATTGTTAGGGAAGGTATTGGTGACTAAAAAATATTTAGTCACCGAAAGTCCTAAAATGAGAATTTTTTAGTCGCCAAATGTAAAGGTATTGTAGACAAAAAAAAAAATTTAGTCGTTGATAGGCTAAATTGGCAGCTAATTTATTAGTCGCCAAAAGCTTAGAATTTAATTTAACATCACATTTTTAGCTACTAAAATTGTTGTCACTAAAACCTGAATGATCTAGGGTGACCAAAGTTTTAGTTGCCAATTTTCTTTTTTTATTCATCTAACTTTTTTTAGCTACTAAATGTTTAGTACCCTAAAGTCTAATTTGTTGTTTAGCTACTAAATAGTTTAGTCGCCTAAAGTCTAATTTTTTTTTGTTTAGCTACTAAATCATTAGTCACCTAAAGTCTTTTTTAAATGGCTACTAAATATTTAGTTGCCTAAAAATTTGTTTCCATTTAATTCTTTTTTAGCTACTAACTATTTAGTTGCTAAAAATATTTAACTCCATTTTTTGGCTACCAATTATTTAGTTGCCAAAAACACCATTTTATTTTATTTTTGTATTTTAATTAATTTGTCCACAACCTGTATGTATCCTACGCAAACTGTAACAGGTATAAAAACAAAATAATCTGTATATATTATCACCCATTCCACAACATGTATTTCACTTACAACCATCCAACAAAAAAGAATAACTTATAATGTCAAATTCTATACAAACCAAGTATATATTCCAATTGAAAATAATAATTTCATACATAACAAATAAGCATACAAAGACAATGTCCTTTGTACACAAAAATATATTTACTACTATTCGAAATGGCCATTTGGCATGGGTCAAATTACCATGGAAATCTGTACCACGACAAAAGGTAATCTATATACCATGGCAATAAATCTTTGTTTGATGTCAAAAGTATTCTGTACCCTGCCAAAAGTTATATATACGATTCATTCAAATTCCACACAAAAAGTAGAGGACGATAAAAAAAAAATGAGATTATTCAAAAGTCTAAATTATCCTCTGTACACAAAAATGGAAGATCCACATGTCTATGCCAAAAGCCATCTACAAAACAAAAATTGTACTCATTAATTCCATATAGCATTTGAACATAATTTCTATGCCAAAAAAAAGTTCTTATATCTGGAAAGGGAAATTTTTTATTTTTTTTTGGCTGAGGTGTAGTTTCATCCTTGCAATCATAATATATTGAAAATGAAATTAACATTATTGAAATGTTAGGAACCTAAATAACGCAAAGTGCACAGGAGTAAAAGTCCAATTACCCCCTAAAAAATGACAATCCATGTAAGGTTGTGCAGCATATTCAATAGTAATAAGAAAAAATTTAGCCCCTAAAAATGACAATCACTATAAGGTTGTGCAGCATATTCAGTAGTATTGACAAAACATTTCTTTCAAAAACAACTTGGCAATGCTTATTTGTCAAACCAGAAGACGATTAAAGGTCAACATTAAGGTTAAATTAGGCCTTTAGATCAGGTATGTTTCTCTTCAGTTTGGGCCTATGTGTGCTAATTACATGCCGTCTGTCTCCACAAATCTTATTTGTCATGAGGAAGCTACCCGTGACATCCACAGAGTGGTTCGGGGGCTACTGTGCATTTTCACCCACTGAACGGTCTTTTTCGACTAAGTTTAAGGCGTTTTTCACTCCAACTCCCAACCTACATGTGCTAATTAAGATGTTTTTTTACTGAGTTGTACACCATAGTTTATGACTGTTTGTTGCCCTCATCTATTTGTGGTTTATATTATTGTTGTCAAATTTGGTGCTATGTAGTTACAATGCAAGCGCAAAAGTTGGCTCCTCCTCATATGATATGCAAAGACATGTTGTTACTTGTGCAGTTCATTAGGAAAAGGGATTTGTGTTAGGCATTCAACATATGACTTATGCTATCTGTGATATTACGATGAAGTTCTAAGTCCATTGTCCATTTGCAAATCATGTTGCTGCAAATTAATTCCAAGTTCACTTGGTTGATTCAACTCAGTCTGAAATCTCAAATGACACTTGGATATCTATGTATTAATGTGTTCGAAAGGAAAAAAATAAAACAAAATAACTATCAACAAGTATCTCTGTTGTTAATTGGTTGATTATATTCAGATTAGATTTTGATATATTAATAATGCCATTCAATTGGATGGGGCTCCTAATTCAATGACTTACCTCATATTCATAGAGCAATCCACACATGTAATATATTTTTTTTTTTTGCCCAAGCACTTGCCTTGATGGTTCTTCTTGGGTCAATGGCGTTCCTACTTTGGTGGCTACCACTTGTAGATTTACCATCTCATTTGGTCATGACAAAAAAAAAAAAAAAGAAAAGAAGAAAGTATTCACCAAAAGCACAAACAATGACGAAGGAATTTAAAACAACCTTCCTCATTAATATTCATCAAAATTGGTTTTAATGTTCAATACTCACATGTAGCTCACTACATTTGGGGTCAATCCAGTCTCCCATCTTCTTCGACTTGTGTGATTTCTTATAAAATTCAGCTCATCTACATTAGGTTTGAAATAACAAAATTAAGAATTGGATAAAGTATTATTCAAAATTAAGAACAAGCAGTGATTTGTACATTACTAAATTAACAACTTCTCACCATAAGCGACATTACTATTGGAAATGATCGAGATCCACTTGTATGGTTGAAATGTAGCATACTCCTATTTGCTTTACTAGCTTTTGAGTGCTTTTGACAAAAAATATTTAGTCAAGAAATTTTACATATTAATGCATAATAGAATTTCAATCTTTCCAAGTGAGATTCAAATTTTCAAGCCACATCAATAAGTTGTTTTCAGTCCTCCAAGCTAAGTCCAGTAGGCGGATGACTATTGGGGTCAACATCACATTATTCCTCAAGTTCGAGGAACTCTTGCTTTAGGTTGTATCTGCAATCCCTGTATTTCCAAAGGACAGTAGAATGTCCTATTTGTCCTATTCTATATTTTATAAGCTTTTTTTGTGAAATCCTATTTGTCCTTTGGTCACTATCTCATGTGATCGACAACCCCCCTCCCCCACAATCTGCAATCATTTTTTGGTCATCACTTCTTTTCGAAAACCACCTTCGATGGTCAACAACTACGTTCGCTTTTCTCTTTTAATTATTCCCATTTAATTAAGAGTAAGCACGACTTCATTTGGTTATAACTTAAAAACCTATTGAAGAAAAGAAAAGAAAAAACCTACTTTACTGTATAAGTCTTAATTCATTTGGTAAATCAATTTCTTATAAAAAAAAAAATAAAAAATTGACAAGTCAGCTTTAAGGTACTCTAAAAAAAACCATTAGGATTGTTAGGTTTTTGTTCTTGGCCATTCCATTTGACAAAACTCCTTTCAGTTGTAATTTAATTCATCTTTTATTTCAGTGAGGCTATGAGTTTTTAGATGTGAATCTATCCCGAATTGTGCCTTGCAGAGAAGTTTGTGATCTTAACTCTATCATGTTTGCCACTTCACGACTATGTGAGGGGATTGAGCTCCGATTACCTCGCGAGGTCCAGGCGATGCCTGGCGAGGTCGAGGCGGTGCCTGAAGCGAGCAAAATTGCAGTCAAAGTTGTTTGTCCGCTCAAGCGGCCATTCCTGCGCTCGAGCAGAGATCATGACCTTACAGAAGTTTCATTCGCTTGCAAAAGTATTGGGAGTTTTTTTTTCCTGCCGAACGGCCATTCCTACGCTCGAGCATAGACCCTATTTAGTCACACACGTTTTAGTCAGTCCGCTCGAGCGGCCATTCCTGGACTTGAGCGGAGATCGTGGATCTGTTTTCTATAAATATGTGGTTCTATCAGATATTAGGGTTACGGCTTCCAGATCTTGTTCTTAGGTATTAGGGTTTTCATCTAGAGCTTCGTTGTTTGTTTCCTTTGATATCTGTGAGAGTTTATATCATGAATTGAGTGGATTATATCAAAGGGTTTGTTTACTTTGTTTTATTAAAAATAGCAGCTTGTTCTTCTATGGATTACGTGAAATTTGGGCCTGAAGCTTTGGTGGATTCTGGAGTTGCTCATCGTTGTGGATTCGACATCGGCGTTATGGAATCAATGTTGGGCAAGACAATTCTGAGGTGAAGACAGGCCTAGAAGAGACACATAGGGGTCGGTTTGATTCGGGCGTGGATTCGCTAGGTAATTGAGAGTGCACTTGTGTAATTCCTTTATGTCTTCTTAGTGGATTGTTTTGTGACTTTTGCCCGTGGTTTTTTTTTTTAAATCACAATTGGAGGTGCTCCAATTGTGATTTTTCCACGTAAAATCATTGTGTTAATTTATCTTTGATTGTTTGATTGGGATTGTTATTTATTGATTAAAATTGATACATAATCACAAATCAATATCTAGAGAAATTTTAAATTTTTCAAGGATAGCCTGAAAGATGAAAATTGTATAAACAAATTAATTTTTTAAACTTTTTAACTGACTTAAAATATATATATATATATATATAACATCATATATTGCTTGTTAATTTGTGATAAAAGTTGCTTGTAAGCTGGATAATGAAAGGTGGAAAAGGGAGAAACCAAGCAACCATGTGACTCTCTTTGACAATAGTTTGGAAACAAAGGAAAGTGTGGTCATAAGGAAACTACTTATGGGTCATAATGTTTTTGTCATTTATATTGAGAGTTTTCTTCATCTTCAAATCAGGTTCACATAAAGGTCAGATCATAAGAGATAGGGGGAATTTATAGAATGGTTATGGGGTAAATTTATGCAGTGTCTCAATTTATCTTTTATTAGTTAAAATAATAGAGCTTGTTATTTTTGTGTTGACTTTTGAGACACAGCTAGACATGTGACACAAAATGAATGATATTGGGCAATACTTCAAGACGAGTAAAATAAAGCAAATAATCTCAAAAGATAGAGAGAATTCATGGGGGGAAAAATAAAACGAATCATGTTATGTTGTGGAATATTTTTGGTTGTGATCATTGATACAGTCCCGTAGTAAAAATGGTTTAGATTGTTCATTGATTATGGGTTTGACATCAAAATTTCTTCTTTGTCAAACCCATAAAACTAAAATCAAACCCATTTTGGACATCAAGAATAAAATAATTTCAAAGAAATCAAACACTTCAACTAAACCCATTTACGAAATCAACACAAACTTAAACTAAAAAAATCATATAAACCTTAGATGAGTGAGAGATACAGAGAGAGAGAGAGAGAGAGAGAGAAAACACGTGATTTCTTGAAGTGGCGGTGGTGATTTCTTGGTATGGCGATGGCGAAGCTTGACGGTGGGAGTGGTGATAAATGCAGTAGTGAGCGAGTGTCAGGTTTGGTGGTGACTAGTCTGTGTGTTTGTGAGACAAAATAGAGGCAAAAGATCTATGTGAAACAAAGAGGAGAGGGCGCCAATATTCATACGCTTCCCTCTAACATTTTTTTTCCCACGACTAAATTATGATTTGTTGGCAAATATAACTCAATAATGACAAAGTTTTTTTTGTAGCTGTTTGTGTAATTTGGCTACTAAGTATTGTTTTCGTCGGCAAAAACTAACTATACAATGACTAAATTTTTTTAGTCATTGATGGTTTATATTTCCTGACTAAATTCTTTGGCCGACAGATAGTAACTCAATAAATAAGCTTATATTTTGGTGACTAAAAAGTTTTTGGTCGGCAAACATTTGTGTACATTGACTAAAACCATAATTAGTAGCCTAAAATATAGACAAATGCCAACTAAAATTTTTTTAGTCGCCTATTTGCATTATTTTTAGCGACCAAATTTTTTTTTAATCGCCAATAACTAATATATGGCTACTAAAACATTGCTGACCAATAGAAAAATTAGTCGGTAAAGGCCTGACTTTTGGCGACTAAATTTGTTTTAGTCGCCAAATTTGGTCGCCAAAGGTGCAAATTGTTGTAGTGGGCCTTTTCTATTCTGTATGCACCAAAATGGTACAAGTCCCCCAACTATGAGAAAGTTAGGACTGCTCTTTTGGACAAAGAACAGAAGAATGTGCAACAATCTCTTACTCCCTTGATGCAGGATTGGAGCACTCATGGGATCTCTATAATTTCTGATGGCTAGTCTAATTTAAAAAAATCAACCTCTTATTAACATCATGATTTTCTCTGGAGGTAAAGCCATTTTTATAAATGGACATGATGTTTCTTCCATAGAGAAGACTGGGGCTAATATTGCTGAGCTACTCTTGAGGGCCATTTGTAGCGATCCTGATTTTGACCCGGTCAGCTTGCCGAAGCAAAAATGCAAAATACATTCGAAGTTGCTTGAGCTGCATGTGCGGAAAACAGGGGAGGGCTTGTTTGGCTACTACAATAAATGCAGGTGCGGGAGTTCAAGAACGGGAGAAGCGCCGCACGTGCGGTGGTAGGTGAGTCTGAAATTTTGGTCTTTTCTTCTGTTTAGGCTGAGTGTATCTCACTCTTGTTAGGTCTTTCTCTTTCTAAAAACCCTTTCCTCTCCCTTCTCTCTACATTTCCCTACACCAAATTGGATCAAAACCTTGATTTCTTAAGATCCATTAGAGTTCTGCCATAGGTTCTTCATCAAAGTTGGTCAACTTCTCGAGGGGCTTCGTTGTGTGTGGTGAAGATCGAGTTTCGACACCGTTGATTTTGGGGGTTTCATCTCATTTCTTCTTCAAAACTTGAGGTAGGAATTTTCTTAGAGTTATATATATATATATATATATTTTTGCAAGATCTAGATGATTTTCGAAATCATCTTTCGATAGCTTTGAAAATTGATTGTTGATTCAAGAAGTTGAGCGATTTTGAAAGTGGGTTTGTCTCTTGTTCTTTTAAAATGATCATATGGGTTTTGATCTTTGTTGATTGAAGAATAGATGATTTTGGAAAGTTTTCTTTCAAAAGATTTGAATTGTATAGTTTTGGTGAGAAAACTTAGAATTTGAGAATTTTTTTAAAAGAGACTGAAAATTCATGAATGATATTGTTATATTTATTTTGTGCGTCAAAATAAATGGATGTTTGGAAATTTTCTTATTTATATTTATATAAATGATGAATTTCAGGGAATATGAGAATTGTTGTTCATTTTGGAAATTATTGTTCAAAACGTTGAAGTAGTCTTGAAATGACTAATTGTTGAGGATACTTGAGAAGAGGGAATTGTGTTATTCCTTGGATAATGAATTGGAATAAAAATATTTATATTCATCTTGTGTTATTGGCATATCAATTCATTTGATTACATTAAACTTTGAAAGTTGATTTGAAAACTTGCATTGAGAAAAGAATGTTGAGAAATAAGTTTTCATGGAATGATTTTGGGGTAAATACATTGGTAAGTCTTGATAGGTGGTGTAGATGATATTGAATAAGTTGGCCTGAGAGTCCGGGGTGAAAGACTGAAAACCCATGTAGATAGGTGTCGAGCCTTCCGGTTAATACCGGTAAAAATGACAAATTGGTAGTACTTGTATAGTCTACTTACAGACATCGACCTAGGGATTACCAGAGTCATATTTACCGCTCTTGAAATGAATTGTTAAGTTTTGAAGAATTGAAATTGCATGACATCATTGAGCATGATGGTTTTCAAAGATGAAGATGTGATTTTTTTTCAAAAGAGCATAGCATGACATGTGCATTTCATCTCTTGAGATTTGTATAAAATGTATATACTTTGTTAAGGATTTCCTACTGGGCTTTATGCTCATCCTACGGGATTTTTGTGCAGGAAAAGTTGTGGTGATGCCTCCTAACTAAAGGCGAGGAAATGTGTGTTGAGAGTATGAGACTCTTATTTTGCTGTGACTCTGTATGTAAGCCAAGGGCTATATGTGTGTGGGTTTGAATAACCGTTTTGTGTAACCAGGCTCAAGCCTTGGAAACTTGTAAACCCTTAGGGGTATTTATTTGTTTATTTAGTTGTTGTTGGATTAATGTATTGTTGCGTGAAGAACTATTACATCATGTAATGTAAGTTTGGAGATTTATATTCAGTTTTTCTTGAAAGAGCCATGATTGTTGTATTATCATTTTGGCTAGAAATTTGGGGCGTTACACCATTAATTATGTTGGCCCTTCTAATATGGTCCAAGTTGTGACAGTTAATGCTTCCAATTACAAGGCTGCAGGTGCGATAATTCAGCGGAAGGATGCCCATATTTTTTGGTTTGGTTGTATGGCTCATACCTTAAATCTGTTGATGAAGGATATAGCTAAAAGTGAGGATTCATTGCTGTCCTTTGTTGATGAGTCTTATAAAAAAAATGCAAGGAAATTGTTAAATACATCAAAAATCACTCCTATTATCAGTACTTGTTCAAGACCTTTTCAGCATTGGAGCTTTTCAAAAAAAAAAAAAAAAAAACCAAGTTTGGCCATAATTTTATTGTATTGCAATGACTCGTTAAAGTGAGACCATCATTAATGTCTATTGCTCTAAGCAAGCAATGGGATAACTTGAGGAGGAGTTCATCCTCACCAGAGCAGCATGACATTGTCCAATAAACAATCATGGACAATGACTTTTGGAAAAAAATCAAAAAAAGCCCTCAAGTTACAAAGCATATATATATGATGCTTCGTTTTTTTGATTCTGATAAAGCAATTATTGGGGAGGTTTATGGGCAAATGGACACAATGTTAGGAAATATCAAAGACTCTCTTTTTGATGATCTTGCAATCTGTGATTTGGTTCAACAATTTGTGGTGGCAAGATGGGATCAAATGAATATTCCTCTACATTGCCTTGCATATGTTCCTGTTCCTAAGTACTACAAAAATTCTTGGCTTTCACAGCCAGCTCTTGGTGGTGTGAGTATGAAAAAGCCTTATTTTGATAAAGAGGTGCAAACAGGATATCTTCAAGAAATTGGAAAAATTGTTGTTGACCAAAATGAAGCTTCTTTGATACGCCATCAAATCAACGATTTTGTGAGTAACAAAGGTGTTTTTTCACAACCGCAAGTTGTGAAAGATAGAGCAATCATGACTGCATTATCATGATGGCATATGTATGGTGGAGCTACTCTTGAATTGTTCTCATTGGCTGTGAAAGTTTTGTCTCAATGTGTAAATACTTCTTGTGCTGAGAGATGTTGGAGTAACTATTCCTACATTCACAATGTGAAAAGGAACAAGTTGAATGTGGATCATGCTGAAAAATTAGTTTTTGTGCACTACAATCATAGGTTATTATTCTCTTCTTTGTTTTATTTGTATTATCTATTAGGTTATAGTTTTTGTATTTATTTTTCTTATTATAATATAATATTTGTTCTTCTCTTGTCAACAAATTATAGGTTGTTGACAAGATATAGGGATGATTATGAGGACTTCAAGACTTGGGATGCCTATCTAGAAGATGCCAACATAGAGGAGGATTTCACTACAATAGAACAAAGGAATAATGTCTCTCTCTCAGCTAGTGAAGAGGATGGTGAAAACAACTTTGATGATGTTAGTGTTCCAAGCCTAGCTTTAACTGTTACTGCCATCTTGCCCACCTCCAAGTATTTAAGAGTCTTCTTCAATGGAGAAAATAGAGAGAGTATAGAGGAGGCTTGAATAGGCATGGGGTAAAAAGCAAAAGAAATGAAGAATCTGCTGCACTTTGGACAAAGAATGAATAAGAAATTGTCTTGGTTTTTGTTTTTTGGTAGCAACTCTATCTTTGTGGATTGGTGGTCTTTTGTTGTTTTGTTGGACTTTTGTTTTTTTTTTTGGTGATGCTTAATTTTTTTGCCCAGACTTGGTGATATATTCTGTCTATCTAATGGGAATTTATAAAATATTTATATTTTGGTAGCAACTCTACTTTTTTCATTTATAACACACACACACACACACGTATGTCAATTATTTATTAAAAAAATATATATACATGTATGTCAATTAAAAATAAAAAAAATAATATAGATAAATTAAAAATATAATTAATAAAAGTAATACATAAGCGCTCTTTTCTACGACTCCTCTAAGTGGTCACGTTTCCCCGCTTCCGCTCCCGTTTCGTGCAACTAATGTCTCTCCACACTCAGTCATAACCCATTTGATTGGTGATAAACTTTCCCACAAAAAAGGAGAACAATCTAGAAGAAGTTTGAATACCAAACATCACAATTCTTTATGAAGCGTTGTGATCATTAACATAATAGAACTTCAAGAATGGTTGTGTCCATTGGCAAAGGACACAACAACATCTACAAATAGATATTTGAGCAAACTATTTGGATAGTATAAATAAGCCAACTAGAATTTGTGTTCATCTTGCTTATGGATTATCGACATTCTTGCGTGATAAACACCCTCATAGGACAATTGATCTATTGTCATTGTTTAGTTAACTCTATTGCACATGCCATGCCAAATGCTTGTTCAGACTATAGGGATATAGTTTGATGCACGTAAATTAGCTTAGGATACCCTACATATTAAAAAAAAAAAAAAAATCAAATCTTCTTATAGATAACATTGTTTATTTGTACGAAAACAAAGAAATTGGCTATTGAGAAATCAAATATTCTTATAGATAGCATGTATCAAAAGATGGAACTTTGATTGTTTTTAAGGAATTGGCTATTGAGAAAATGATGAATTATCCTTGTATAATAGGCTTGATCAATAAATAAAGAAGGAAAATTATATTCATAAATAAAATTCATGCAAAAATCTTGACAACAATAATGTGGTAATGCCATTATTGTAAATAAATGTATCTTTAATGATGCTTTGTTTTAAAGTGAATGGTCCATAATGAGCCACATCTTATGTATGATATTATGTATGAATTTTTTGTTTGCATAGAGCATTACTCATAAAAGAATGCTGTCAAAACAAGATCTAAATTATTTGAATCTTCTATATTAAATTAGAAATGCCATCCCTTCAACAAATGCCATGCTCTTTTACATATACGTTGCGATGAAGGTCATGCCATGGTATGTTGCTTTTCTTACTGTTTTTGAGCACATAGTCGAAAATGGTTGGACAGGATGTTTTCCAAGAATGAGTGATGTCAGTTGGCTTGCCTACGTTGTGTACTTAACGATTTATCTCTGGATGCATAGGGGATTGCATGATATAAAACTTGTCTGTAAGTATTATCATGCACCACATCACATCTACAAGAAGCAAAACATTCTCTTCCCATTTGCTGATAAATTATACTTTCTATGCTCATTTTAGTTTCCATAATTTTGGTAATAAGGCCTCGTTTGTTAACTAAGAATTTTAGCAAAAAAGTCAAAAAATCACTAAAATAATCAATTCCAAACGAGCCCTAAGTCAAATTATAAGAGGTCAAACCAATATTTCCAAAATCCCAAACTCATTACTCAGCAAAGCCAATTCTCAAGAAAAGCTTAAAAGTTGTGATTGATTCATTGTAAAAATGAAAACATTTCATTCTTGTCATCTATTAAATTTTAGATATGGTAGAAAACTACGCACAATTTAGTCCCCATTCCATTTCGAGCATCCTCATTATCGAAAACTTTTGTCTTTATATCTATCTAAATAAACTAATTCAATTTTGTTTTTGGGTATTAGGTTTGGCGTTCCATCCCTTGGATGGAATATTGCAGGCATTACCACACGTTATAGCACTCTTCCTTGTGCCAACGCATTTGAAAATGCATATATTACTCTTATTTGTGGAAGGCGTGTATGGACAACCAACATTTATGATTGTATCCAGGCTAAACTCTAGCCATTCATGGGTGCTGGCGACCACACCATCCACTCATCACATATTGCCATAACTATGGCCACTTCACGATATGGATGGACTGGATGTTTGAAACTTTTCAACATCATACACATGATGAAGCCAAGAAGATGTGATGTGTTGTGTGTATGTATGTAGTCTTTATTGATAAGTGTGT
The DNA here is from genome assembly GCA_025200525.1 of Camellia lanceoleosa. Lineage (NCBI taxonomy): Eukaryota > Viridiplantae > Streptophyta > Magnoliopsida > Ericales > Theaceae > Camellia > Camellia lanceoleosa. The sequence continues at coordinate 93,129,362 of CM045768.1, forward strand.
AAATTGTGTGTTGTGTTCTTAACTAGAGAGTTGGTTTTAGGAAAGAAAACAAGAATTATGGGTTGTTAGGAAAGAAAACAAGAATTATGGGTTGTTAGGAAAGAAAACAAGAATTATGGGTTACTGGAGAGTATTTTATCATCTCATATTCAATTGTCAGGCTCAGCCTTAGCAAAGCGAGCAAGGCCATCGTTTGGGGTCCCCAAGATTTAAGGGCCCAAAATATATATTTTATATATGTAATACTAAGCATTTCTAATGGTTCATGTCATTTTAGCATTGTCAAAGTTATAATTTGACTAGTTATAGTATCAAATTGTCAAATTATAGCAATCCTGTCACAGTGATGAAATGTTATTTTGGCATGATGTTAACCAATTTTTCCTTTTTTTTATTTTTTATTTTTAAGATGGTGTTTTGGGTTTTGTTTTTTGAGTGGTTCTTTTTGTTGATTTTGTTTTACAATTTGTGAAATTTTTAAATTTTTGTAAAAATTCAAAATTTTAAATCTAACAGACCATAAAAAGTTTTTTAAAAAAATAATTGAATTTTTTTTTTTCCAATGGTTCACTCATTTCTCTAATTTTTATTTTATTTTATTTTTTCTAATGGGTGAAGACTTTAAATACCTTTAAAACAAATAAAAATAAAAACTATAAATCTGACTACCGTTGGATAGCCATCTCAATAATTGGTCACTCAACTTTAGCCATTTAATGTCCATCCTTTCAATAGAGAAATGCCCATCCTTCCAACTTTAGCCATTCAATTTTCTTTCGGATTATACTTACTTATGCATGTGATTATGTGTTTGATATGAATTTGCATGTTTAAGGGTGTGAATTATGTGATTTTGGAATATATCTGTTGAATGTAGGAATATCTGTTGTAATTACAACTTTGAACAAAAATTGAAAGTCTTAGAGGCGCTAAAAACCAAAATCGACTTTATATCAGTGTTTAGCATGATTTTTAGATCCTATTGTGAAATTTTGTAAAATTACGATTCGTAATGATTTAATTAAGTTAATTAGCCTATGTATATATGTATATAGCTATTTTGAGTTTGTCATTCTTGAGAACTATTGCTAGAGAGTGAGTTAGAGAGAGAGGAAGATGAGAAGCTAGGGATTTGGAAGATATTCAAGGGGCAAACCCTAGATTTGAGCTAAGGTATGGAAATCTACTTAGAATCTTTATAAATAACTCATCTTTTGCTTGAAATCAAGAGGAATTTGAAGATTCAGCACTTATATGAGTTAGGGTTTTGAGTAATGTAATTATTTGAACTAAATTCAAGAAATGGAACCTTAATCTCTTCAACCTTGTTTGATTTGAGTTTAATCTTGTGAATAATTCATGAAATAAGCTCTAGATTGTTCATACAAGATCATCCATGTTTATATGTATTTTGTCAACATTTGGTGAGATAATTCAAATTTCAAGGTAAATTATTTCTATAAAGTGAGAGACAAATTTCACTTTTTTTGGAAATTAAAATCAAATTTTGGAGTTTTCAAAATTAATTTCTCTCTCATAAGTCTATAAATAGACTCTCACTATTAAGAAAATGACAGACATTTGGCCAAGGTCTTGTAAACTCCTAAATAATCTCAAGACTGTCAAATTCTTTTCTTAAAATTCTCTCTAAAGCTTTTCAAACTTGAAGTGAAGGATTATTAAGCACTCCAAACTTGTGTCAATTCTTTCAAGTTACAAATATAAATTGGATTACATTTTTTTTTTTCAAAGAGATTATTTCAAAACTTGTTCAAGATCAAGCTGTTCAAGCTCTAGATCAAACCTCTTTTCTCCAAGTTTCTCTATTTGAAGACTTGAAGAAAGCCATCAACTTGTCTAGTTCAGCACCAAGCTTCTACTGTTGTTGGATTACAACCTATTTAGGAGATTGAATTAGAGGATTTGTTCTTTAATAATAGAGCAAATTACAGAAAATTGTACTTATTTTTATTCAAATGAATACAATTAATTATTTGTTTATTTATTTCTTGTCTTAATTGCTAGACATGAAATTTGTGTTTACATGGACCAATAATGACATTCCAATCAGTTGACAATAATCGCTAATGGCAATAATCGCCAATAATGACATTTTCAATTAGTTTTCATTTTTTTTTTATAAAAAATAAGATTTTTTTTCCTCCTAAAATACAGACCAAGTATGGCAAATATTTCATTTTATGTTATTTGATCACAAATATATTGTCATGGAGTTCTAATTCATCGAGCCTAAGCAAAATATTAGATAAGTCTTCTTCTCGTTACTAGCATTGTGTTCTTTTCTTTGGTGTGGAACAGAGATCCGCAATTAAAAAAATAGCTGATTTTCTTCAGTGTGAAATGTGTTGGAGATGCGGATCTCGTTACTAGCGTTGTGTTCTTTTCTTCGGCGTGAAATGGAGCATCTCCAATGGTTCATTACTTTTTTTCATCAAATCTGAGTGAAAAATAGCTGATTTTCTCAATCTAATACGGCTAGCGCCAATGGTGTGCACCAAAAGGGAAGGGGTCGTCCGGTTGGTCGACCAGTAAGGCTTATGAATATTTTTTTTTTCTCCTCTTGATTACTCTTGTCAAAACCTTTTATTTGTTAGTAGACATAGCTAAGTTGTGAACTGAGTGTAACATTTGATTTGCATTCTATCTTGATTTTGATTTTTCAAAAACAACCCACATGGGTGTTGAAAGGATCAGAATTACAAGCTCAATTGAGTCTTGTTCAAGAAGATCTTAAGAAGGCACAAGAGAAATTGGTTTTGGTTGAGAAAGAAAAAGCTCAGGAAAATAAATAATTAAAAGAAGCCCAAAGATTGGCGGATGAAGCAAATAAGAAACTCATAGAGGCTTTGGTGGCTAAAAAACGAACCGAAGAAAATTCTGAGATTGAAAAGTTCTGGGCTGTTAAAATGGAAGAAGTCGGAATTGAGGCATCTCAGAAGAAGGAAGAGGAGTGGCAGAAAGAGGTTAAGGCTGTGAGGAACCAACATGAAAGATTGGCAGAGAGAGTGAGAGAGTTGTTGGTTGCTGTTGATGGCTACCAAAGAGGATGAGAGATTAGAGGAGAGATTGCTCTTGGAAGATGGATTTCCACAGGTACTTTTGACGCTTTGATTCAAATTTCAAGCTTGTGGGTCATCTGGGGGGTCGACCGGGAGGTCGACCTCCCAGTGTAAAATCTATACAAATTTTTGCGAAAATTGGTCATCCGGTTGGTCATTCGGTAGTGAAAATACAACGGTAATGAATAGTGTTTTGGTGAAAGACCCAGCGCATTCTCATTTTGGTGAAACTTTTGGTGAATTCTCATTGTGATATCCATTTGGTGAAACCATTAGAGTGAGAAAATGTGACTTTTTCATCAAATTTCAAATCTGATGCAGGGTTTGATGCACCGTTGGAGATGGCCTTATGTGTTCAAATTTGGTGAAATGTGTTGAAATCTATTTTGTGTTGATTTATTCTTGTGGTGAAATATGTGGAGTGAGAATACAGTTGGGGGAAGATGAGGTGGCAAATTTGGCAAAGTCAAATCTTGTGCCAAATTTATGTCACGTCTCAAATTTTATTTCTCGGAAACATTATCAAAACCTTTAATTCAAATCCGTTTATTAAATAAATTCATAAATACAAATAACCATTACATTTGTGTAATAGTAATATTGTTCTCTCTCCAATACATACAACAATAATACATGCCAATGTTTACATTGAAATACTCATATTTCCCACATTAAAATGAACATCTCTCATTTACATTTTGTCATATAAAAGAAAAAATCTCCTCAAATCTTCAATCCGTGTTCTTGACTTCGTTCACGAAAATGGTTAAATAGATGGAATGAACATGAAGTCTAGTAAGAATCTTCCATGATTCTCAACAATAAGATCTTTAGATAAATGAGATCATGGATGCTAAATCTTGATATATACATAATTAATGCGCTTTTCATACTCAAAATACAATATATATAGATCATTCCATTCTCATAAAGCAATCCATGAAAACTTTTCAAAGTAAATTCTTTTTTTTGTTTTCTGTATCCATCTAGTATAGTTTTCAAAAGTTCTTTTCAAGAAACCCTTGTTAACATTTCTTAAAGGTCTAAATATAGAAACGAGTCATTTTACTATAAGTCATAACCAACCATTACCCATTATAATCCACATAAGAAGAATCTACACAATCCCATATGTTCAACTTTACACAATTAAGATTATTCACTTTCTATTATCACAATCACACGTACAGATCTTATTGTGATCATTCCACACAATCCAATTTGAAACCGACTCCATTACCAAGCCACATTATCACACCACACGCTTTTCTAGGCATTGCTCTGGAAGGAATGTGAAACCTCTGTTAAGCGCCACGCTTTACCAGTTACGAGCTGGAAGGAATACAGAACCTCACGTTTTACCGATCACAAGCTGAAAGGAACACGAAACTTAGAACTTCCACATGCCTCAACAGACCACACGCTTTATCGGGCGCTAATTCGGAAGGAAGTCGGAACGTTTATTAAGCACCACGCTTTACCAGTCACAAGTCAAAAGGAAACAGACCTTAATCCAATACCACCATCCCTCAATTCATCATATTATTCTTTATTACAATTCCAACAAAAGCCAATAATATCATTCATCGTTTTCCATTACACATTAATCCAACAAAACACCTACCAAAAGGAAAAAAATAAAAATAAATAAATAAATAAATAAATAAATAAATAAATAAAATAAATAAATAAATAAATAAATAAATAAATAAATAAATAAATAAAAAGTTCATCTTTAGAAGCATTCACAATTCTTGTGTTCCAATTATCTCTTTACTTTTCCACATTATCATTGAGTGTTCATACACAATTGCACAATATACTAATCATCATAGATCATCCAAGATTATTTGATGTAATTACCAACCTTAATTTCTTTAACATAACCCTCCTTTACAATAATCATTTTTCCCAACTAGTAATTATCATTATTCATACTCATTTTAACCAAACATAAACTTAATTTCATGAATCAAATATCAATTGAAACATTTCTCATATCGACATAAATTACACAACTAGGGTTAGTCACAAATTAGGGCTTTTTACTTCAAGGCATAAAATCTTGTTCTGACAACTTAAAAGTCCTCTACTCCACCTTAATCTGGCATTTAAGTTCTCTATTTTGAAAACCTTAACTTTCTCTACGTGTTTTTATGAAAATCCCTTAAGATGAGGTTTTGATGCAATAGGAATCTACCACCCATCTATTTATAATAAAATATTGAAGAGAAGCAAGGAAAATCCCTACCTCTAGCAAGAAGAGAAGAGACCCGAAATTTCAACTTCCACAAAATAGTGATCCGCTTGGATGGATAGAAAGCCCTCGGTGTGCTCTTTGTTTTGATATAAGGAACATGAGGTAGAAAATTAAGGAAAGGAGATGAAAATCAAGCTTGAAAGCTTGAAACCATCAACAAGGGTGGAAAAGGAGAAGAAGAGAGAGAAAGAACAAGAGAAAATGAAGAAAAGTGGACCACAAAGTGACTTTTAAAGTCATTGATCCCGAACAGACCGCTTGAGTGCACTATCCTTCGCTCGAGTAAAGTTCCAAAATACAGAGAGACTACTCGAGCGAACCTTCTATTGCTCGAGCAGTAAACACAAGGTCTCAGAAGTTTGTAGAGCTATTGTGAAAATACTGGGAGTTCGCATTCTATACTTACGCGACCATTCCTTTGCTCGAGCGGTCTCATCTACAAACCTATGAGATACTGGGAGCTACAAATCACTGCTCGAGTGACCAAATGACCACTCAAGCGGTCACCCAAAACCAGCTGTTACAATTTAGCCCAAGATATGACATTGCTATATTTTAGGAGATGCAATAACACACCATTGAAGAGGCATTTTTCCTAATTATTGTCATATTTTAGTAATGACAGCTCCAATTAGAGGTGTTTATCGGTCGGTTTGGTTCGGTTTAATACTAAATTTGGAACCAATCCAATTATGATTGATTCTAAGTTTTTGAACTTAGAACTAAACCAATCATGCACTAAAATCAACCCAACCCAAACCAATATAACTCGGATTGGTTCGGGCTGGAACCATAGTTCCACTATATTAAAAATAAGTGAATCAATCAATAATAAATAATTAAAATAAATATGTTTTTAATATTTAAACATAACACAAATAAGGAGTAAAATATTGTTAATACAAATTAAATCCAACTTAAGCTTAAATATAATCAATACAAATTAAATTCATTAATTCAACCAATAAAAATTAAATCAATTGTGAAATCTGACTCAAGCTTCTAGTACTTCATTCTTTTATTTAATAATTCTTGTATAAAAAAATAAATTAGGTTTGATCAAATCCATTGTAATAGAGCAATAAATTGAGATATGTCAATACAAATAAAATTTTAAGAAATATATGTACATATATAAATAGGTTCGGTTTTCGGGTTGTTTTGGTTTAAGCAAGATTTAAATCAAGAACCAACTCAATCTTATCGGTTTGATTATTTGAAGGCCCAAAACTAAACCAATACACTCAAAAAGTAAGCCAACCCAACCCAAAAAGGTTGATTTGCTTCAATTTTTCGGTTCACTAGGTATTTTGAACACCTCTAACTCCAATGGCGTGCCATTAGAGATGCTTAATAATTCAAAAATGAGGTCCCGCCCGATGGTAATTATTCGGTAGTTTCGAAGTATGGCCACGTGATATTCCATGATAGTATGATTAGTGGAGAAGGTAAAATATTAATTATTTATGTTAAGTGATTGAAGAATATAAAAAAATATAATGAATGGTGAGAGAGTATGACTATGTGGTACTCTGGACTATTGTGTAATTTTTCCCAACGCAATGCTGTTTCAATTTCAAAAGACAATCAAGACAAATTCGGGGCCCCAAAGTATATTATGAAATGTATTGGGTAATTGGGTAAAATTTGTAAATAACAAAAGAGCATTGCTTGCTAGCCTAAATTTGAACTTGGCCCAAATGACTCGAAATTCATCTTACCGGTCGTCCGGTGAGAAGACTGACGGCCGCAGTTGACAAAGGTGACAACCGCGGTAGACAAGTTTACACTTGGTCGTCCAGGCGGACATTCAGCAGGTCGTTCGGGCGGACATCCAGTGAACACCCATTCAGGCCATTCGAGCCCCTCCTTTTTCAGGTTACCAAGCATTTTCGATAACAAAAACTCTACCACTTTGTAATTTTAGATAGATTCATGTGTGTCCCTCCCCCAATCTTGTGTTGAAGCTTTGGAAGCAATTGTGAGAGAGAGAGAGAGAGAGAGCAAACGGCCAGAAGTAAACGGTGGGTTGAAATTTTACAATCGTGTGGTGTCTCTACGGCATTGAATCATCGAATCATCGACGGTGACGGTGAGTCGACTCTTTCACTCTCTCTCAGCCATAAATCTAATTATGTGCCCAAATTATTTTTAAAAATTCACTGCTCTTCTTTTTTGATTTGATTTGATTTGAGGACGTTACTTGTTAATCTAGTATCTCCACATTTTTTTTTAAATTATGAATTTCATTGCTTTAATTTATTAAATTTAATTTCAGAACCCTATTTGTTTTAATCTAATTTTGGTGACATAATTTTGTTAACTTTTATTTCATTTAAAGAATGAGAAATATTTGTACATAATTCTAGAATCTATTCTTAAATAATAAGGGTTATAGATATTTGTATATAATTCTAGAATCTATATGAAATTCTACACCCTTAATTAATAAGGTTCTAGATTTGAGTGTAAGATTTCTCAAGGAATAAAAAAATAACATTTTCTCAAACTCTCTGTGCCTCCTTTTTAATAAATATTAGCAGTATAAGTACTTTTCATTTTTTTTTTCCACTAGTACTTTTCATTTATTCAAAAAAATTTCCACACTATATATGAAGGATCTTATTTTAATGGGTTGCCTTGGACCTTAAAAAAACTCAGGCCGCCCGATCAATTGTAATAAATTAATTCATGAAAAATCGAAAGAATTGAAGATGACCTTATAAGTCATTTTGTTTCAAATTGTTGGGTCATCGGGTAGACCATTCTCTATTCTTAGGTTCTAATAAATTTTTAGTTTTATAATTTTTATATTTCTAAATTTTAAAATAATCTTGTAATTAAAAATGCAATTATCTTTTCAGAAATTAAAAATACATGAAGAAATAAGAATTTGGGAGAGAAGAGAATACCTTGCCCAAGATAAGAGGTGTAGAGGATTCTCTATCAATTCTACTTCCAAACAAAAGATATGAGCTGAGAAGAGCAGAGACGAAATAAAACTGTAAAAACGGCCAAACCATCCTCTGCTCTCTGAGTTGAGAAGTGAGAGCTGACTATCCATAATCCATGGCTGCCACTCTCTTTCTCTCTGCTCTTCTTCCTCCATCATCAAACACCCACCATTTCCCTCACATCTCTAACCCAATTTCACACTCCTACATTTCCACTTCACTCTCCCTCCTCTACCCCAGTTCTTTTAGAAGCCCTAAATCAATCCCTCCCTCCAATTCCCTCCAATCCCTCCCATCCACCTCCACCCCCTACACCATTCAATCCCCAAACCCAGATTATTTGTTATCAGCAGAGCCAATTTTACGCTCCGATGCGGTAATTAAGATGCCCACAGCTCCGTGGATGAAGGGTCCTCTTCTTCTTCATCCTAATCAAGTCTTGGACCTCTCTAAACCAAGAAAGAAGAAGAACAACTTGACCAACGACGAAGAAGAAAATCCCGACCCGTCATTGATTGACAGAGTTAGTGGTGGAAGAAGGAAGAAGGCAATGAAGAAGATTTTCGAAGGCGTCGGGAAACTTCAAGAAACGCTTGGTTCGGAAGAGACCCAGAAAAACCCAGAAGAAATTGGATTTGATTTTTCATTAGGAGAATTGGGGGAAGATGGGAATCCAAAGTTTGGGGAGAAAATGCCGTGGGAAAGCAATGAGAGGGTCGTGTTTAGGAGAACCAAGAAAGAGAAGGTGGTGACTGCTGCTGAAGTGAGTCTTGATGGGGAGTTGCTTGGGAGATTGAGGGGTGAGGCTGCAAGGATGAGGAAGTGGGTCAAGGTTATGAAAGCTGGGGTGACTCACACAGTTATTGATCAGATTCATCAGATTTGGAAGGACAATGAACTTGCCATGGTGAAATTCGATTTGCCACTGTGTCGGAATATGGATAGGGCTCGAGAAATTGTTGAGGTATGCTTTCTTTACTTTCTTTAGACCCTAAACTCATGAATTTTTAATTTTCTTATTACTTGGGAGTTCACGTATAGAGACCTAGGTTCACTTGTACTGGGGGCTGCTATAAGATTGTGCATTGCATGGTGAAAGAATTGCTTTATTAATATGTCAATGCGACACTGTTTTCTTCTTATGAAACCATGTCTGGAATAGCAACTGTTTAGAATTCCTTCTGGTAAAGTGTATGCTAACTCCTGTGGTAATAGCTTTAGGGTCAAGTGCAGCAAGAGCAAAAAGATAAAACATAAAATACTCTCAATTTCACGGTCTTTCGGATGCTAAATTGTTTGTATGCTTGTAATTCTGTGCCTAGTTGTTGGAGCTACTTATTACATCAAGATTTCAAGCTTAGTATGCATTTGGAGTTAGTTTGGGCATGCCTGTTTTTCATGTTTAATTTCCTTCTCACTTCAACCATGTCTCCCATTACCCAATCCCACTGTCTCATTTATCTTGTATGCATAGATTTTTAGAGAACTTCAGCTGGTTCAGCAATATCTATTTCTAAGTTGCTTTTATCATCTTTGATTATTGTTTTTCTTGTTTGATTTTAAAGATTTTCTGATGGTTGCTTTCTTAATTTCAACTTATTAATCAGATCAAGACTGGAGGCTTAGTTGTATGGTGCAAGAAAGATGCACTTGTTGTTTATAGAGGATGTAATTATCAGTTCAGATTGAGATCTTTTTCAAAGATGCATTCAGGTTTTGCTAGAGGTCAAACAACTCCTTCCTTGAATATCAGAAATCATCAAATAAAACTCAACATGACTCTTTCTCAAGTAGAATCAGATGAAAGTACTGGGGAAGAAATGAAAAGCAGAAACGATGGTGAAATGGCAAATATACGGATAAATGGTTCTTTGTACGAAAGGGAAGCTGATAGATTATTGGATGGCTTGGGACCCCGCTTCATTGATTGGTGGAGGCCAAAGCCTTTGCCTGTAGATGCAGACTTGCTTCCAGAAGTGGTTCCTGGATTCAAGCCACCATTTAGGCTTTGCCCACCTCATGCTAGAGCGAAGCTGACAGATGATGAACTGACATACTTGAGGAAGCTTGCTCGCCCGTTACCGTTTCATTTCGTACTTGGTACTTAACTTTTTTCCCATCAGCTAATATAATGTTATCATAAATTTATATGACTTTATGCTTTTTCTTTGTGCATGATGTCAAATATGCTTTGCTGTGAACAAGTTATGAACATGTGATGGAGACAAGTGGCAGTGTAAAGTCTATAAATGGCGTGGCAATGATGCTTCTAAGGCTCAAGTTTTGATTTGGCATGTGTTGGATGATGCCGGGCCCACTTGGGAACTGGAATAAGTTAATTAATTTGAGTCTTTCCTGTATATATATTTATGTTTTAGGGGCAAGGGTATTTTTGTAATTTGCAGAATTTCTGGAGCCGGTCTCAATAATGGGTCGTGGTGTTGATCCATGGGTCTTGGTATTGGTTTAATATGTTTATGAGTTTTATTTGACATTATAAGTTTTAGAAGTCAAAGATTTTATAGTAGTTTAGTTTCCTATTTTGGTCCTAGTTGGTTAAGTAAGGCTTCTAGTCCTATATAAAGCAATCTATTGCTTCTAATAAAATAACAATCAGAATTTATATAATTTCCAGAGCTTTGAGCCTCTTTAGGGTTTGTGTGATGCAACCCAATCCTAGGTGTGATGTCTAAGGGATTCTAGGAGTGATTCCTAGTTTTCTTGATCTTTTTTCTCTTTTCCTATTCTGTCTCTGTTCACAGATTACTACTTTCAGCCCATGAACAGTCTTTATTTTGTCACCAAATTCTGGTCTCCTTCAGCCCAAACCATTCATAACCAAATCCTAAACCACCCTTAGCATTATTTTACTAAACCCTAAGTTAGCTTAAACTTGCTTCAAACTTGTGTGCTGCATCAACATGAGTGCTCTAGTGTATACATGTTGCTGTTTAAGTTTCCCTTTCGCTAATTTTTCTTCAATTTTGTTTTGAAGGTAGAAACAGAAAACTTCAGGGCTTGGCTGCTGCTATTTTAAAACTGTGGGGAAAATGTCATATAGTGAAGATTGCTGTGAAGTTTGGAATTCCAAATACTAATAATGCACAAATGGCATATGAGCTCAAGGCAAGTTTTATAACTAGAAGCTGTACGTATTTGAGATTCATGGCCTACTAGAAGCCATTTTGTTACTCATATTGGACCTGTACTTGTAAGTTATATATGTTTAAAGAGTTCCATAAAAATGTTGCTCACAAATAGGACCCTTTTTGAATAGCCTGTGTTTCTTAGATTATTACATTGTTGTAAGAAGTGTTCTGATGGGAGACTTACTAAAGTGCTGCTGTCTTACTTCTTCAGTGTCTTACAGGTGGAGTTCTGTTGTTGCGTAACAAGTTCATTATAATACTTTATAGAGGCAAGGACTTTCTTACTGACGGAGTTGCAAACCAAGTGGCGGAGAGAGAAATGGAGCTTTCAAAATGTCAAATTCAGGAAGAAGTTGCACGCTTAAAAGCAATTGAAACTTTTCACATGGCCGATGAATCACATGTAAACACTAGCACAAGTGGAAGTTTATCAGAATTCAAGAATATTCAATCAGAATGTGCAAATCTGAAAAATAGAAATGGGGAGGTTGACGTTCAACTACAGGCTGAAAAAGAAATACTAAAGAAGCAACTGAGAAATCAAGAACGAAAGCTTTTTATTGTAAGATTGAAGCTATTTTCGTCCTTTTGCATTCCACTATCGAGAAATTTGTTATGCATTTATATGGCTTTGTGCAGCTTAAAGTGAAGATACGGAAGTCAACAATGGAGTTATCAAAACTAAATTCTGCATGGAGGCCTTCTGAGCAGGATGCAGACCAGGAAATGTTAACACAAGAGGAGAGAGAATGCTTTAGGAAAATGGGATTGAAGATGGACAGCAATTTAGTTCTTGGTAAGCAAGATATTTTATTTCTCTCTATGGATGAATCAAATCCCACCAACTAAAAATGAGTTTCGTTTTTTAGTATCAGAATTATTTGTTTGCAAGGATATTTCTCTGGAAATTTCTGTTTGCCTTAGAATTGTTTTCATATTTTCATTTTTATGTGTATTTGTTTGTATGTCTGAAAATGTTTAACGTACTGTCCTGCAGGAAGGCGTGGGGTCTTTGATGGTGTAATAGAAGGTTTGCATCAGCACTGGAAACACAGAGAAATTGCCAAGGTGATTACAATGCAGAGATTATATTCGCAGGTCCTTTATACTGCAAAACATCTTGAAGTAGAAAGTGGTGGAATACTAGTTTCAGTAGACAAGCTGAAAGAAGGCCATGCTATCATTATTTACCGAGGGAAAAACTATAGACGGCCTTTAAATTTGGTGCCTCCAAATCTTCTGAGCAAAAGAGAAGCACTACACAGGTCTCTTGAAATGCAGAGGATTGGAGTAAGTAAAGCTCATTCTTGTTTTCTTACGACATATGTTATCTTTTGGTTACTGGGATTTGATTGTTCTTATTTTTTCTCTCTGTCTCAGTCACTGAAGTTTTTTGCATATAAGAGACAGCAGGAAATCTCTGACTTGAAATGTAAGCTGGTAAGAGCTGAACCTTTCTTCGATAAATAATTTTAAATTTTATTTTGTATCTTTCTGAAAAAGTGAACACTGAGATACTGATTATTTATATTAGACATACCAGATATGATTTCTCCTTGGTTCATTCATTAGCTGTAAAAATTTGCAGGCAGATTTAGAAAAGAGATGGGAAATTGATAAAAGAGAATCTGACAAGGTCACATGGAATGGACTCAAAGAACCAACTTGCCATGGAATCTCTTGAATTTGTCTCTTTCTAGAGAGGAAACAACACAGATATGATAAATCCATATCTAAATATTTTGTTTTGATAAATCCATTTGAAATGTTTACCTTTTACAATTTCAGTATCTTTTTAACTTTTTCATAAACCATGGGTCCCCAAACGAAAGACATTACTGTATGATGCAAAGTTCTCTATCTGAATTGGCAACTGCCTCCTCTCTCTCTCTCTCTCTCTCTCTCTCTCTCTCTCATTATTCATTACAAAATTCAATGGGTAAATTATACTTTGCACCCCTACACTTTACACAAAATCTCACTTTGGTCTCTACACATCAAATTGTGACACTTAACCCCCCTACACTTTTGGTCAAGTGTCACATTGTCCTATTACTCCACTGTTTGACTGTTTAACGGAAGTTAGTCACATGATATGCATGTGATTACTAAATTGGGGAAGGGGAAATTGACCATATGTCCCGCCAATACACTATGTGATTGTTCCAAAATTTATATCAATTTAGGGCTAAACCAAAATGCAAATGGTGAACTATTAAGGTTTTGCAAAAAGTGAGTCATGAATTGAAGGGAATGGAAGACAGAGGTGCGCATTCATCAGGTAAAGCATAACCTTGCAATATTTTATAACAATTGATTGTCGTTTGTTTGTGTGTGTGGGTTTTTACAATAATTTCTTGATTTATCTTTTTTTTTTTTTTTGGTTTGGTTCTGGGTGTGGGTTTCTGGAACAATTTCTGGGATCAAATGTAATTTTGTTTGATTTTTTTTTTTACTACTTTATTGTTTGAAGAAAAATGTGGTCCCAAGTGTGTTGGCTAGTCTTTGTCTGCTTGTATTAACACTTGTATTGTGTTTGGTTCATGGATTTGTATAGGAATTTGGAAAGGAAAAGGAAAAAAGTATGTGAAATGTGAATGAAATGTAGCTACATTTCAAACACCTTTTCTCTTTCCTTTTCCAAATCCCTACCCAAATCCATGAACCAAACACACTTTTAGTTCACAATGGAGATTTGTGGACGTTGTGGTCCCTAAACTCATTTGTTTATGAATCGTTTAACTAAAATGGTTGAAGAAAATTTGTTTATGGCTTTGTGGTCTCTAAACTGGTTTCTACAGGGGATGGTTATTGTTTTACTGTTGAGATTCACCATGGGGGTGACTTTGTTTACTCTCCAAGAAAGATGTACATTGGTGGAAGCATTACTTTAGTTGAAAATTGTGATCCTGCTAAATTTTCTTTACTTGACTTTAATCATGATGTGAAGAAATTTGGGTATGATGGTTTAATTATTTACTTCTACAGAATCCATGGGATGGACTTAGATAATGTTTTAAGGTTGGTAGCAACTGATGCTAATTTGGTTGAAATGATTGCTCAAATGCCTCCTAGTAGAGTCATTAAAGTGTACTTAGAAAATGTTCCAATAATGGATTGTTGGGACACCCAAGTGAAGTCATATGATGTTTCTGGGAGTAGTGAACCTAGAGAAGTGATTAGTCAAATTGAAAGTGATCAAATAGAGGAATTAATTGCTGATAATGTTGATGTTTCTGTAGATAAGTGTAGATAAGAGTCATGATGTTCAGGTTGAAAATGATGGTGATGACAGTGAGGTCAAATGATAGTGTAGTAGATGACAGTGAGGATGTAGCAGATGAGTATACATATGGGTTTACAAACATTGAACTAGAGGGTGTAGAGCTTGAGCAAGATGGTGGATAGAAGAGGTCAAAAGTATCCAGAGTTTATTTCTCCAGTGATGAGGATATAAGAGGTCAAAAGTATCCAGAGTTTAATCCTGACACTTAATGACCAATGTTGAATCTAAAGTGGGCATGTTATTTGGTTCAGCAACAGAATTTAGAGCTGCAGTGAGAGAGTATGCAATAAAGAATGGTAAGAATGTGAAGTTTGTCAGGAATGAGAAAACAAGGGTGAGGGCAGTGTGTAGGGACGGATGTAGATGGATGATATTTGCTTTTAATATGCAGAACCAGAACATTTTGCAAGTGAAGACATATAGGAAAGAATATAATTGTGGAAGGGTGTTTCAGAACAGGCATGCGAACTCTAGGTGGCTGTCAAAAAAGTATGGATAGCATTAGGAGAAACCCTAAACTCCCCCAATTGAATCTTTTCAAGCACAAGTTTAGGAGGATTATGTATACAGGGCCAAGAGAAAGGCCATCATATACTAACAATGAACAATATAATCAACTTTGGGATTACTGTAAAGAGTCAGATCCTGACACAACCATTATCATGAAGTTGACTCCTCCTGAACACCCTGAGGACCCTACTAATCAACCTACCTTTGAGAGATTGTACATTTGCCTTGGAGCTTGCAAGAGGGGTTTTGTAACAGGGTGTAGGCCCCTCATTGGTCTAGGTGGATGCCATTTGAAAGCTGGACAAGCTGGACAAACTGGACAAACTGGACAGTTACTATGTGCAGTAGGAATTGATGCCAATAACCAAATGTTCCCAGTAGCATACGCAGTGGTGGAGGGTGAGACAAAGAGCTCTTGGTTGTGGTTCATTCAGTTGCTCATAGAAGACATTGGCATAGAGAATCAACATGGATGGACATTTATTACATGCAAACAAAAGGTATGTAATATGTCATTAATTTAATATATTGTTATTGTTTATATTTGATAATTGATTGTGCTAATTGCAGGGTTTGATTCCTGCATTGGAGGAGCTTGTGCCACATGCTGAACACAGAAACAGAGATCAGTTCAAAGGAAAGGCATTAAAGGACAAGTTGTGGAGTGCTGCTATGTCAACCACTGTCCACAAACTTGAAGAAGGGATGGACCAAATCAAGGGAATCGACAAAGAGGCATTCAAGTGGTTGGTAGAAAAACCCCCTAGTCACTGGTCCAGGTCACACTTCAGAAACTTCCCAAAGTGTGACATACTCTTGAACATTATGTGTGAGTCATTCAACAAGTTTATTTTAGAGACCAGAGACTAGCCAATCATAACAATGCTTGACAGGGTAAGGTGTTTGTCGATGAGAAGAATGCAAGTGAGGGACTTAATGAGGCAACATGAGGGTAAATTATGTCCAAAAACACAGAAAAAGCTGGAGCAATTGAAAATTGAAACAGGGGGTCGTTTTCCTATGTTGTCAGGAGGGCCTAAGTTCGAAGTTGATTGTTCAAATGTTGATCAGTGGGTAGTGGACCTGGATGAACTTGCTCATTCAGAAGGTGGGATTTAAAGGGTATACCTTGTGCTCATGGTGCCTTCTATCTGGAACAAGGGTGAGACACCTGAAGATCATGTGAATGAATGTTACTGGACAGAGACCAATTTAAAGATTTATGAAAATATGATACAACCTCTAAATGGTCCTAAATTGTGGTCCAAGACTGGATTAGTACCCCCATTTCCTCCTGTTTATCATAAGCCTCCAGGAAGGCCTCCAACTTGTAGAAGGGACCAGATGAACCTGAAAATCCTACCAAAGTCATGGGGCCTATACTATAGGAGCTGCAAGAATCTACCAAACAGGGAGTACCAACTTAAAAACAAACCAAGGTGGAAGAGCTTAGGCTATATAAGGAAAAAGGGTGAGTGCATACTTTGTTGTTAATGTTTTAAATAAGTACAACTAAATATATGTTTGATTGGACCAAATATTTTTTGCTTCTACATAGGCTGGATCAACATCATCCCAAGCATCAGCACCAATGGCAACACCAAGTGCAACCCAAACACAAACACCAATGGCAACACCAAATCCAGCTTTGGCCATTCCAAGCGCAGCTTCAGCAATTCCAAGGGCAAGTTCACAAGCACGAAGGGAAACTTCTGCAGCAATGGCAACTTCGACATTGAGGGCAACAATAGCAGCCAGAACCAGGGCAACAGCAACAAGAGGGGCAAGAGCAACACCAACAGCAACAAGTGCAACAACAACAAAGGCGGCATCATCACAAACATCTGAAGCATATCAAGGGGAGCAACATCAACACCAACACCAGCCTCATTTACATGGAGAAGGAGGAATGTTGTGACCTTGTCCTCACTTCCAAATGCATCTGCCTCTAAGGAGAACAATCCAAAGTAGGGGTGTTGTTTATTTTGATTATCAAACTCTTTTGACAATGTGGCATGTTTTGTCTATGTAGTTATGGATACTGCCAGCATGTTTGCATCATGAATGTGGCCATTTTGACTAGATGGATACCAACAATATATTTTATGAAATGAATTATGGCCATTTGTGTGTTCATGTGGATATTGGCTTCATTTGTGTCAATGTCGATATTGGCTTCATTTGTGTCAATGTAGATGTTGGCATTTATTAGATTTTTGTGGCCTTTCTTTTTTTTTTTTTTTTTCTTCTTCTTCTTGAATTACACTTTCCTGATGCCCTTATTTTCACAAGTAGTTTTGGATAAATTACACTTTAACCTTGTTTTGACAAGTTTTTGGCCTTATTTTGTGATAACAAGTTTTCCCCTTTACTGTCATTTAGTAGTAACATGTTTGTCATGTGACTAACTTCTGTTAAAGAGTCAAACAGTTTAATAATAGAAGGGCTAATGTGATATTTGACCAAAAATGTTGGGGGCTAAGTGTTACAATTTGATATTTAGGGATAAAAGTAAGATTTTGTGCAAGTATAAGAGTGCAAAATGTAGTTTCCGCAAATTCAATTCACCCCATCTAACGATTGGTTTGGAACATTGCATATTTTATAAATAACATTGACAAACAATTGCAAATATACTTTCATTTCGATCGGTAGACGGCGACGTTTTGCTGGTGTGTGAGCAACTTGTCCACGTTATGACGTGCCTCCTGTTGGTCTCACCACGCCACTCAAGTATGAAATTTTAGCATTATTAATATGATTTTTCATGTTGGATTTTTTTGAGTAAAATATAACATAAAAGGATGAATTATAAACGATTGCACTGTGGGGTAATAATTACAAAAAATGAGGAATTTAATTACACGAGGGTGTGGGACTTGGGAAAAAAATATTTTAAAAATATAAATTATGTTTATTTGACATAACTTATATAAGTGCACTTATCTAAATATAAATTATGTTTGTTTGACATAACTTATATAAGTACAGTTATTAGATAAATGCAGTTATTTAGGTCATATCATCTCTCTATTTTTTTACATATTTTTTGGTAAAAATCTAAAAAGTATACTTATTTAGATTATTCCAAATACCCAGTTTGATTTTAAACTTGTTTTGAAAAAAATTAACAAATTAAAAATTAATTTAGTTAAAGAAATAAATATTTTAAAAATAATAATTATTTTTATATAATTTTATCTTTTAAGAGTTTAGAAATAAGTTTTAAAAATTTTAAATTATATTCTTAATATTTATTTTTATCAAATTAATTTTTTATTTTATTTTAAAAAAACAAATCAAACATAGTCATAATTATTTTTTTTTCTTTTTCCTCTTTCTTCTCCATTCTCCCTATTTTTCACCCAACTTTTCAACCCAATACTACCAACTTCTCTATTGGTCATCACTAGTGCCATCCTTACCTATCCACAAAAGACCTTTTCCACCACCAGTAGTAGCCCTTTCTCTACTCCCTCATAACTATAAGGTCAACTATTGGTGTGGCAATCTCAACATGCATATTATAATTATATTTATTTAATTGTGTGTGAATTTGAAGTTATCATATGTGCTTTGTGATTAATTAGTGCATATCTGTTTGATTTGAAATTATTTGTTGTAATTTCTATTCCAAATTTGAAATTGAAACTTTAAATGATTTCAGAAATCAAAACTGACAAGATGAATAGATTAATTAGAATATTTAGAACCATTTGAAAAGTTTAATTAAAATTTGGTTCAGTAAAATTAAGCTTTATTGAATTTGTTCTAAGGCTTGATTAATTAGCCTCATGACCTAATTAGCATTTAAGCTAATCATATGATATATAGTTCATTTTGCTGGAGAGACCTTAAGAAAAAGAAGAGAGCTCTCATCTAGAAAGAGGGAAAGCATTGTTGAAGAAGATCTTGAGGATTTTGTAGAAAAGCTCAAGTTTTGCAAGAATTTAGCTAATTCAAGGCTCTAGGTAAGAATTTGACTCTTAATTCTTAAAGATAATCCATCTTAGAGTTATGTTCATGGAGTAATAAGGATAATTTGTATGTGTTTTGCAAAAGATTGTCAAAAAGATGAAGAAAATTGAAATAGCTCTACATGCATGCATGATTTTTTCTTGTTTTACCATTTTTCAGTTTGAATTCTATTATCCATGTTGAATTAGAAGCTAATTTGTACATGCATCATTGATTTTCAAAGCTTCAAGAGTTTTACTACATGAATTTGAGAGTCAAATGCATATTTTGAAGAGTACAAGCGAAAAAGAGTTTGAAAATCTTAAAGAACAAGCCATGCATGAATTTTGCTTTTGAATTGGTGTTTGGAAGCTCAATCTTTCAATTTTGAAATTTAGAATTTTTGCAGAGCGCTCGAATGACCAAGTGGTGGCTCGAGCGAATATTACGAGCTTCTAGCATTTTTACAGAACATCACAAACCGCTTGAGCAATCAAGGGATGGCTCGAGTGCACATTTTGATCATTTAGTACTTTTGCAGTCTTTGCAGACTACTCGAGCGACCAACCCTATTTCAGCATAGTTTTGAAAGTTGTTTTGTAATCATATCTTCGTTCACATCTTCTTTTAAGCATACCTAGGCACAACTTATGATTCAAAGGGAACTAATAAGTAAGAAAACAATGTGAGTAATTGAATTAGAAAAGAGAAGAAAGAGTTATTTGATTTGAACAATGTGATTCCATATGTGTATGGTTATGTGAATGTGTAAGCTGGAATGTTGAGGAGGAACATTGAACTAATTAAAGTGAATAATGTCTTTGTAAAGATATTTTTGTATAAGCTACTTTGAAATTGGCTTTGTTTTACAATGGTTTATGCAATCTATATTTTGATTACAATATATTCGATAAGCCAAGTTTTTTCTGAAATGATAAGATATGTTATGAATCTATGATTGTTCATGATATGATACATTTTCCGAATAAGTGCTTTTGAGATGCTAAGTCATGCCATGAAATTCTGAAATGAATGCGATATGATAAGCTTTTCAAAATGAGATTTGGCTAAGAATGAATGAGTTTCTTTTTGAAACAACAACTATTGTAATAACTTGGGAAATGTATTTTGATCTTTAATGACTTTCGTTTTGTTTTCGACTCGTCATGTATGTACGTTTCGTATAAGTCATTGATTCATTGTAAATGTTTTGTATGATGTGGATCTTTAATGATCATTCCACATGACTTCAATTGTAATCGTTCCTGTTTGATATCTACCCGTTATATACGTTCTGCACAAGTTGTCCAATGTGGGCGTTCCGTATGAAGTCGTCCAATGTGGGTGTTCCACATAAGCCGCCCAATGTGGGCATTTTGTATGATGTCGTCCCAAGTGGGCATTCCACATAAGTCGTCCAATATGGGCGTTCCAAATGTTTTGTTCTGCCATGAATGTTTTGTATGGTATTCTGTCAAGTTCTGATAAGGCTTTTGGGTACTGCGAAATGTGTTAACGCTATGAAAGGTTTGATGAACTATATTTGTTATTATACATTTCCGAAACATGCTTTAATTATGTCAAGAATATCATATTGTTTTGATAAGTTATGAAACTCATTCATTTAACCCTTTTACTTAGAGATTACTTAGGCTTCCAGCTTACTCCATTTCATATATATATATATATATATATGTAGGTGAGCATCATGAAGTTCAGTGTTAGAGACTACTTTGGAGTCAACCCTTTTGTGAAGCCACCTGAGATGTGCCTCCGTGTTGAGGGTTTTTGCTGTTGCTATTGGTTAAGCTTTGTTAAGCTTAATTTCATTAAGTTTTGTGAAGTTATCTTTTGATCTTGGGTTTTATATATTCAGATGAATGTTTGTAAATATGTTATGTATGTTATGCAATATGATGTATATCTCTAATCATGTCAAATTTTATATTCTGCTTCCGCTAAGCTCCGTAATTTATATAATGATTTGATTTTGTCTTTGAGGGCGAAGGTAATCTGAGATTATTGGCCGGTCATGATCCAAACTTCTAGGGGCAGGTTCGGGTCGTGACAATTGGAATCTCCTCCTTTGTGATCGACGTCATTGTGGCCTTCAAATTTGGGTTTTCTCATCTCCATCTTCATAGTTGTGTGTGTAATTGGGGTCCGTACTTGCATCTCTCCATACTCATCCATACTTTTCTTGTGAGCTCAAATTCGGACTCAAATCGCGATGATCCAAACCATTTACTTTGTAAGTTCTGTAATAAAGATCATCCATGCAAAAAATTAATTTTATCAAATATTTATAAATACAAAAACAAATTATATTTTGTTTTACAAAATGAATGACAAATAAGATTGTAAATTTAAATCATTCATTTTGTAAAACAAAACATGATTTGTTTCTGCATTTATAGTTATCCGATAAATATAATTTTTTGTATGGATAATGAAACTGTTGGCTGTATAATTTGCAAAAGTCAATCACAATTCAACACGTGGTATAAAGATGGCAATTTGGGAAGTTAATACAAGTTGCCAATCATAGTCAGACACGCGTCATCCCATATTGATAATTGACATGGGTAAGCCCATAAAGGATATGGCCCACCACCTAAGGTCCAATCCATGATTCAAATACTAAAGCCCAACACTCGTGAAACCCAGCGTTACACCAAACACCAATGACATCTGAACACTTGGCAAGTAGAGAATCACCCACATTGATACCTCGGGCATCGGTTTGGGAAGCGTGGATCAATCCGACCCGTTCCATCTGGAACACGCTGTATCATCAATAATAATAGGTCTGCGTAGCACTGGAACGATTGAGGGATATAAGGTGATGTGGCCTAACGGTTACTCACAAAGTTCAAATTCAAATTAGGAGGAAAGCCTAACTGCAAAGGTGGCGTAGTGGGATTGACTGTGAGAGAGCATGTTTAGCAATCTTGGGAGGACATTTCGACAGTTAGAAACCCACTTCGACGGTTATCATTGAGAAGTATAAATAGCAGAGAAGGCTTCGGAGTGAAAGATCCAGACTCAGATAAAAAAACCAGTTTTATTTACTTTGTTTTCCTTTCCAGTTTTTACAGTTCTTTACATTTCTGTACTTCAAATTCTTGTACTGCACTTCATTCATAGGAGTAGTTTCAAATAATTTGTTGCTGTAAACCTCTACGAGGCTAGGTCAGATTATTGTAAGTTTTTCATTTTATTTAATGAAATTCTGAAATTATTCTTCACTTAATTGTTATTTACTAAATTCTCCTAAACAAGCCATCAGTAAAAATCTTCTTCATTGAGGCTGCGAGAACTAAAATATAATCGTCTGATAATTGGTTGGCAATTAATCTTCTGTAAGGACTGATTGATCCTTGCTACCACACTTAAAATTACAATATTAACTTTTGAAAGTCAAAAAAGCCAATAGAAACATATGAAATAGACAGTTTGAATAATCAAAGTGAGTCCAAATTGAGACCCACAAGAGGAGTATGAATGAATATGAAGAAAGCAAATATGAAGGGGAGCTTATTCTGTGTAATTGTGTGTATTTATTTATTTTTTTTCAAATTTCTAGAAAGTAAAAAGCACTTTATTTTTCTCCCTCAAGAGAGTTGAGTTCAAGGTTGGAATAGGCTTCCATTTGATGTTCCTTCGCATCATTTGTTAAAATACCATTTTTATGTCCAGAAAAAACCTTTTTAGTATTTTCATTTTAAAATCTTATTTAGAAAACTGATTTTTAAAAAATTTAAAACTTGCAGCAAACTAAACTTGGCCATGGTTTATTTGATCAATCTTTCTTTGCATATATAGATATAGACTCATCAAATAACATGTTGGTTGTGTGTACACATCCAAAAGAATTACATGGTTTAAAAAAATAATAAAAATAATGGACCAATCGTGAAACACTATTGATTGAACATATAGACAAGGGTGGGGGTTGTCTAAGGTTTTCTCCATTCCCACTTTACATACACACAATTTTTCTAAATATTTGTGTATTTTATGTAATGGTCCCTAAAAACTCAATCTGAAATCTCACTTTATATTAGGTTGTCATTTAAAATATGTCTGATCCTCAAAAAAGTTTAACATAGAATACAATTTATTTGTGTGAGAACCTGAATATACAAATCAAATAAATAATTAAATAATAATAATTTTACAATCTCAAATATTTTGATGGTGAATCCTAAAATGCTAATTAATTATTATTGAATGATCTTTTAATTAATTTTAAACCTAAAATAAATTTATGGTGAAAGTCTTTAATTTAGAGACAAGATTTATTATAAATATATATATATATATAGAGTAGGGTGTGATTTGAACTTTAGACCACAAGGTTAATATATAATACTCTTGTCATTTGAGTTGCATATAACTTGTATGTATATTTTGTATATTTATCTATTTATTTGACCTATGTGTGCCTACCACTAGTATAAAATAAAATAAACACAAACCTACTTTATTAGTTGTTCACCACATAGGGCAACGACACAGCAGCCACGTGAGAGGGTTTGAGAGAAGGAAAAAAAAAAAAAAAAGAAGTTGCAATCAAAGAACTTTTGGGTATGTGATAGGGTTCTAACTTTCTTCTTTATTTTATATTTGTTCTTTATCCTTATTCTATTTTATAATTTAATTCATTGATGGGGAGGTTGTAGGTGTATGTAATTTGTGTATATATATATACTGTTAAGAAATCTGAGGAGTTAAATTCATGTATAAAGAATAGTGTAATTCTTAGTCCAAAAATTCTGTACAGAATCACAAACTTTAAAAATCAAGAAACTATATCAAACGAATGAATTTTAAACTGAAATTTTTACAGTAGATTAATTACATATTGAATTTCATATTTGAATTTTCTCATAATATTTGGGATTCAAATCCATATTAACTGATGCGTTCAAATCTGTCTAGAAACCTGGTTTAAAACAGTAACTTCGGAAGTGTTGTTCTCTTTGGGTATAAGTTTGAAAATTATCAAATCAGCTTCATTAGAACCAGTTACGAGTCTAGTTTCTTACATTTTTGGCCTTGCGTTGATTGCTCCTGTATACTAAGAGAACCGTCAATTTCTTTAAAGTGCTGCAAAAAAAAAAAAAAAAAAACTGTTTGGATATAATAAATTGTAGATAATTATTTTGATAAGAAAATCAAGTGAAACAATTGGGTTTGAAACTTAGCATATATTGGTTGATATCTGGAGGGTTTTGGAATTTTTCAAACAACATGGAGTGGGTTTTTAATTTTCAAAGTTAGCGAATAGATTGGAAAAACTTATTTAAAACTCTGTTTTATCTTGAAGTTACTTTTAGTTAAGTTTTGATTGGAGCCCATGTCTTGGGTAAATTTAGACCTTGAAGAACATGAACTTAGGTATTATTTAAGAGTAACGGTGAGTGAGGTTGAGCTGTATTAGTGCGCTTTAGTGTTGGGTACTTAGTTTATTATTCTCTTTAGTATTTTTAATTAGTAGTGACGTGTAGTCTTCATACTTGGTTCAGGGGCACTAGTTGGACTTTCATACTCTATTCGAGGATTATATTATTTCTTTTTCAGGTAAGTAGTTTCATGCTACATATTTTTATAAATGTTCCCCTACTCTGAACTGTTGGAAAATTTAATTGTTGTTTCAGGACTAAACTATTTTGATAAATTATTATATTATCAATGGAATCAAATTATTTCTGAAACATGTGTGAACTTGGCATACTGTAAACTATTTGTTTTGGTCTCATGTTTATAATGGTGAACTACCATGTTTTGCGAAACTGATGTGTATTAATTATTGGGACCATCTGTATATTTTAATCCAGGGAAATTATTCCACTGTGTGTGGTGACTCTGGCCACTAGAGAACAGATCCAGGTTGGGCCGTGATGACTCTAGTGCTCAACGATTGTAAGGAGAAGACCTAGGTTAGGCTTGGTGGCCTTCAATCGGATCGTCTTAGAGAAAAGGCCTAGGTTACCACCCTGAGGACGACTCTTAGTTCAGTATTGGATCCAACGGGGCTTATAGCCTTGAGAAACTGTGTGACATGTTACTTGTTATTTCTTGGTACCCAGAAAATTATTAGTGTTCATGTTGTAATCTATTTTAAGTGAAAAATGTCATTTATCATGTTCTTGAGAGACATGAGTATTTTAACTATTGAACTATAGAACCTTTTTTTTGCAACAGATTCTCTTTACCAAACTGTATGGCAATATAGTTTCTGTGATACATATCTTATTTTGGAATTGATCCATGTTTTTAAAACTGTATATACTATCCATGTTACTACTCACTGAGCTATCAGCTGACTTAGTTGTTTACCATTTCTAGGTGTCAGAAGGACTTAGAGTAGATTCATGGCGTAGAGTGGACTCAATTGCATGGACCTTTAGGACATTCATTTATTTTGTTTTAGACTGTTTTGTCAAGTTTGTGCATATTTATTTTTATTTTTATTGAGACTCATTTAGGATTATTTTAATATGTGGGCTGTTTATATCTCATAAGTTTGGATGGTATTGATTACAGTTAGTTTTACCGTTTATACTTGTTGCATTTCACTGGATTAAGTTTTGGTTATTTATTAATAGACTATTTTATAGTTATTCAATGTGTTTATGGATTCGTATTTAGGCTTACGTGTGCCTTGGGCTAAGGCCCTGTGGGCCACGGCCGGTCATACTCGGGTTTGGGGTGTGACAATTTGATTGGAAAGAAATCATATTTAATTAAAAAAAAAAAAAAAACATTTGCTTAAATTCTACTAGAGAAATGAAATTGGTTTCTTGTGTGAATTTCTCTAATTTTTTAAATGGATCACTTATGAAACTTTGTAAACTTAATCGTATTAAATGATATTCAAATAATTACATAGCGCTATTTAAAATTGATAATAAAAAAATAGAAGTTAAAAAATATATTCTCAAGATAATTTATGTATAAATTGTCCGAATAAATTCTACCAAATAGAACCATAGGCTTATAAAAATTGAATAGCATATGTAAATTTAGACTAGGCTTCTATAGTTTTTAATTATGCTAATTGCCTTCTTTGATTTATATTTTAATAATTATTGTGGGGATATATTTTCTAAGTACCAACACGTGGCAAGGTGATGCCGACATGTTAGCCGAGGGGCCATGTGTCCTGTTCATGACGCCGAGGTTATCTCGGCGAGGCCAAGGTTACCTCCGAAGATATCGGAATCCGAGATAAGCCGATAAGGGACAAGAGTTCTAGAATGAGGAAAGACTTCAAGATGGATAAGGATAATGTTCTTAGGGAGTGTATCCTTATCTCTTGAGGAGTCCAAAGTAAGCACTGAATGAGAGTCCATAGAAGTCAGGCTTCTATCGGGACTAGGATTGAGTTAACTATAAAAGAAAGGCACCCCCGTGGGTCTAAGATACGCAATTTATATTCTGAACAGTGAGTTTGCACTATTGATTATCTTTGATAGATATACTGACTTGATCGTTGGAGTGCCCCCGGGTGGACGAACCACCCCCAAAATCTTCTCTTTCTGTTGTAGGTTAGCCAGGTGTCATCTATTCTGCCAGTTCTCTCCAGCTGATCACTAAGTTGGCAGTGTGATCAAAAAATCACTCACACAATTTGGCGCCGTCTGTAGGAAAGATAGGAGAATAGATGGCCAGCAACGGACAGAAGGAAAAGATTGGGAACGACACCCCTGCTGAGAGTGGGAGACCTATTGACCTTGATGTCATAGGAGACGAATGCAACGCAGAAACTTATGACTAGAATCACGGAGTGAAAGACGTTGGCCAGACTGGTGACACACCAAAGAAACCAGCTCGAAGTGGCTACTACAATGAAGATGACCTCCAGGTATGGAAAGATAGATGCCTGCGGAGGGACGAAGAGGTGAAGGAGATGGCAAACAAATTGGCAGACCTGCAGTCAGTCATCAATTTTATGATGCAAAACAACATCATGCAGCCACCGTTCCCGCTGCAGAACACGCCGATTCCAGCGGCCAATGCCCAGAAGGGAGGGTAGAAAACAATCCCCATAGCCCCTCAGCACAACGGGAGCGAAAGACACTTTCACTGGCCCTCCAGAGAGGTCGGACGAAGGGAGTCAAGAAGAGAAGAATCATGGAGGATGCATCACACAAGGGAGGCAGACCCCAAGGGACATCGGCATGTTCAGGGGCAGGCGCTGTGCTTCGACACAACTCATGGAGAGGGGTCGAAGAGGACTCACCACGAAGCTGAAAGTAGTGCACCAAAAAGACTGAAAGCAGGAGATAGCCGAGCTCTTAGAAGGACAAAAGAGGACTTAAGAGATTACCTCAAGAGGAAGCAACAGAATGCCTACGCCGAGGTAACCTCCCCAGATAAGCCGAGGACACCATTCTCGGTGGAATTGGACAGGTTTGAGGCGTCGAAGAGATTCAGTATGCCGAGGTTTCAAATATACGATGGTAAGTCAGAACCCAACTTCCACGTCGGATTATATTTGAACTCAATGGCATTTTATAGTGGGAATGAGCCGTTGCTCTGCAAAGTGTTCCCCTCATCCTTCGGGGAGATTGCATCAGATTGGTTCCACAAACTGCCAAAGGGAAGCGTGAAGACTTGGGAAGGCGTGGCCGAGATGTTAAATGGCTGAGTTCGTGACAAACAAAAGTAGCCATTGAGGGTGGACGCATTGATGGCTCAAGATCAAGATGGGATGAAGGCCTTAGGGCCTATGCGAAAAGATACTATGAGGTATTCAACCGAATACCAGAGTGTAATCAAGAAGTGGCGGTCGTGTCATTCAAGAACGGCCTAAAAGACAACAGCCCACTACGGAAATCTTTGGCAAAGACTTTGCCAAAAAGCATAGAAGAGCTTATGGCGAGAATCGAGAAGTATGCCAGAGCCGAGGAAGACACGTCAGGGACTAAGGAGATAAAGCAAGAGAAAGGAAACAGCTCGCCGAAGCGAGGCCGAGGTAACAACAGATTGAGCAAACAAGAAGCAGAACTGAGGGCTGCACAGGCAGTGACGACTGTGTTCCGAATTCCAATTCACAAAGTCCTGGATCAAATTCGGAACCAGCCTTATTTCAGAGCACCAGCAAGGGCACCAGGGGAATTCATGGGGAGAAATGTTGGCAGGTGTTGTGCCTACCACAATGAAGAGGGACACATGACTTAGGGTTGCAGAGCCCTGAAAGCACACTTGGAAGACTTGGTAAGGCAAGGCTATCTGAGAGATTTGGTCGACGAGGCCAGAACAAGAGAAGAACAGACAAGATTGCCTCAAGCACTAGCAGCTCCGCCTCCCCCAGCACAGTAACCACAGGCAGGAGGACCTCGGGTGGTTAATGTAATTCACGGAAAGGTGAACGAAAACGACATACGGGGGGAGACTTAAAGGGTAAAACACCTACAGCACGTGAACCATGTCGGACAAAAAAGACCTTGGCCTGGCGAGTGCCAAGGACCGATAATAGCCTTTACTGAAGCCGACCTAGAGATGGTCCAGCATCCGCATAATGATGCCTTGATAGTATCCCTCCAGGTTGGGGAGTGCCAAGTGAAACGTATCCTGATTGACCAAGGCAACTCTTGCGATATCATGTATGTTAGATGTTACAAGGAGCTGGGCCTTCACCCTAATGACATGGAGCAATCCAATGGCCCAATGGTTGGGTTCAATGGAACGCCGACATGGCCACTAGGAGCAGTAAGCTTGGAGGAGCAGGCTGGTACCAGGAAGATCAAGACAAAATTCACCATCATTGACACACCCTCCCCTTACAACATCATCTTGGGAAGACCATGGTTGCATGCGATGGGGGCAGTTCCCTCAACATTGCATCAATTATTGCGATTCCCAACAGAGCATGGGATAGAGGAAGTCAGAGGCGATCAGCTGCAGGTGAAGAATTGCTCCATGGCAGCAATGAAGTCTACCTGCAGCATATGAGAGCCAGAAAAGGCAGAAATTGAAGATGAGGACGTGGAAGTCCTAGAAGATGTCGGCAAGGAGCCAGCCGAGAAGAGCGAAGAGGCACTGAAAAATCCTCATCCAGGATGAAGATGAAGAACGCTTCTTTCTTCTCAGATCGGCCTTAGTCGAAGAAGAGGAAAGAGAGTTGAAAGCTTTTTTGAGAGCAAATATTGAGGTGTTTGCTTGGACACCTTACGAAATGCCTAGCATTGACCCCGAGGTCACTTGCCACAAACTGAATGTTGACAGGTCGGCCAAACCTGTAATTCAACAAGCCAAAAGACCGATATTGATGCACGTTGAAGCAGTACAGGAAGAAGTAGACAAACTTCTGGAGGCCAGGGCCATTAGAGAAGTTCACTACTCGACATGGCTATCCAATATAGTGGTGGTAAAGAAGAAGAACGGTAAATGGAGGGTCTGCGTAGACTTTACCAGTTTAAACAAGGCCTGTCCCAAAGACAGCTTTCCTCTACCCAAGATTGACCAGCTAGTAGATGTCACTTCAGGACATGAAAGAATAAGCTGTCTAGATGCCTACAAGGGGTATCACCAGATAGCCATGGACCCTGCGGATGAAGAGAAGACTGCATTTATCACACCTAAAGGGCTGTACTGCTACATAGTGATGCTCTTTGGGTTAAAAAACGCAGGAGCCACTTACCAAAGATTGGTAACCAAGATGTTCAAGTATCTGATTGGCCGAACAGTAGAAGTCTACATCGACGACATGGTCATCAAGACCAAGAAGCCTGAGGGTTATCTCGTCGATCTAAAAGCAGTCTTTGAAATCCTTAAAACATACCAGCTTCAACTCAATGCATCGAAGTGTGCATTTGAAGTTGGATCTGGTAAGTTTTTAGGATACCTGGTGACTAGGAGGGGCATTGAGGCCAGCCTAGATCAGATCAAGGCCATCCTAGAGTTGAAAAGCCCGACGTCGGCAAAACAGGTGCAGATGCTAATTAGAAGAGCCGCAGCCCTGAACAGGTTCATAAGCAGAAGCTCAGACAAGTGCAAACCTTTCTTCAACTTAGTGAAGAAAGCCACGGACTTTCTTTGGACAGAGGAGTGCGAAGAAGCATTAGCTGATCTGAAGAAGTACCTGACCACAGCTCCAGTTCTTTCGAACCCAGAGCCCGGGGAGGAGCTATTCCTATACTTGGCAGTCTCAGAACATGCGATAAGTGCAGTACTAATCTGAGAAGAAAAAGGGGAGCAAATGGATGTTTACTATATAAGCAAAACCCTAGCCGACGCAGAAACGAGGTATCTACCCTTAGAGAAATTGGCGCTGGCTTTAGCAATGGCTTCAAAGAAGTTGAACCATTATTTCTAGGCCCATAAAATTGTGGTACTGACAGAGCATTCATTAAAGTCCCTATTGCAGCATGGAGACTTAATAGGAAGAATAGCCAGATGGGCAGTCGCCCTAGGCTAGTATGATCTGGAGTACAGGCCCATAACTGCAATCAAAGGCCAGGTTTTGGCCGACTTCGTGGCCGAGTTCATGCCAGAATCCATCGAACATCGGGCTTCGTTGAGCCAAGATAGACGATGTCCAAACAAGCAAGGAGAAGCCTAGCCAAAGACAAAAGAACAAAGGAAAGAAGAGAAACTCAGACCTTGCAGCATTTACATCGGCGACTCCTTTCAACTATTCGTTGATGGGAGTTCAAATCGACAGGGAGCGGGGGTAAGAGTAGTACTGATATCTCCAGATGGAGAGATATTAGAACAGTCCATTCGATTGGGGTTCAAGGCCTCAAACAATGAGGCAGAATATGAAACATTGATTGTAGGACTGAAGTTGGCAGCAACAGTACAGGCAGATGAGGTAATAGTTTTTTGTGACTCACAATTGATAGTTAACCAGACAACGGGTGAGTTTGCAGCCCGAGATGAAAGAATGTCGGCCTACGCAAAGGAGGTCATTAGGCTGGCAGCCTTATTTCAGAACTGCAGACTACTTCAAGTCAGCCAAGATGATAACAACCATGCCGATGCATTGGCCAACCTAGCTAGTGCAATACAACCAGGAAAAGCAAGGACAATAATGATTGAATACTTGTCGGGCCCGAGCATTAAACCAATAACCATAGAGCGTGAAGCAATGTGCGTAGACATGGGACCAAGCTGGATGGATGCAATTGTTGCGTTCCTAAAAGAAGGAAAGCTGCCAGACGACTGCAAGGAGGCACACAAGATCAGATTGAAGTCGGCAAGATTCAGTCTGATAGCAGAAGGACATCTCTACAGAAGGTCTTTCACTGGACCCCTTTTAAGGTGTGTACACCCTCTACAGGTTGAAGATTTTTTTATATTTGTGGAAGCCACGCTGGGGGCAAATCACTAGCTCACAGGGCCATTACCCAGGAGTATTGGTGGCCCTACATGCAAAAAGATGCAGAAGCCTACGTGAAGAAGTGTGAACAATGCCAAAGGTTTGCACCTTTGATACACCAGCCAGCTGTTGACCTGAACCCTGTATCCAGTCCTTGGCCATTTGCCCAATGGGGCATGGATCTCGTTGGGCAATTGTCCCAAGCAACTGGGCAAAGGAAGTACCTACTGGTAGCAATAGATTACTTCATGAAGTGGATAGAAGTAGAATCTCTTGCCAAGATCCAAGATGTGGATGTTAAGAACTTCATATGGAGAAACATCATCACCAGATTTAGGATTCCAAGAGCAATAGTTGCCGACAATGGAACACAATTTGATAGTAAGCTAATTAAGAACTTCTGTGCAAAGTTCAAGATCAAGAACTACTTTTCAACCCCAAGCTTTCCACAAAGCAATGGACAAGCAGAAGCATCCAACAAAGTAATTCTGGATGGGATAAAGAAAAGGCTGCAGGCTGCAAAAGGAAAATAGGTAGACGAATTGCCCAATGTACTCTGAGCATATCGGACTACGCCGAGAAGATCAACAGGGGAATCCCCCTTTGCCATGGCTTATGGCACAGAAGCAGTCATTCCATTGGAGGTCGGCATCCTAAGGATCAGAACCCAGGGATTTGAGAACGGGACTAATGATGTACTCTTAGCCCGAGATCTGGATCTTTTAGAAGAAAAGAGAGAGAAAGCTGCAATACAGCTTGCAGCATACTAGCAACAGCTTGCCAGAGCTTATAACAAGAAGGTAAATCCAAGGGAATTTCAAGTCGGCGACCTAGTCCTGAGAAAAGTCGTCGGCAACAAGAAGGATCCCAGGGAGGGCAAGCTTGGCCCAAACTGAGAAGGACGCTACAGAATCACTTCGGTATTAGGCAATGGGGCATATCAGCTTGAAGATAATGAGGACAAAGCATTGCCAAGACCCTGGAACACTTGTAATTTGAAATTTTTCTATCATTAGATGTTACTTGTTTTTTACCGACAACATCAATAAAATTTTAGCAGAATTCTTCAACACTTATGACTAATAAAGATACATAATGTGGTTTCTAGAAGACATGAATAATGAGAACCCAAGTGGAACTCAGGTTCACATTAGGGGGCAGAGAGCAGACAAAGTTGTTTAACACTTGTTGAAATTTGTAGCAATTCACAAGTTAAAGTTAAAGTTAAACCGAGATGATTGTTTAACACTTGTTGAAATTTGTAGCAATTTACAAGTTGAAGTTAAACCGAGATTATTGTTTAACACTTTTTGAAATTTGTAGCAATTTACAAGTTAAAGTTAAACTGAGATGATTGTTTAACACTTGTTAAAATTTGTAGCAATTTACAAGTTGAAGTTAAACCGAGATCATTGTTTAACACTTGTTGAAATTTGTAGCAATTTACAAGTTGAAGTTAAACCGAGATGATTGTTTAACACTTGTTGAAATTTGTAGCAATTTACAAGTTGAAGTTAAATCGAAATCATCAGTTGTATAACCGAGGTGTGTCACCCCGAGAAGATTGTGCAAAGATTAAAGTATATACTGAAGATATATTCTAAGTATGGAATCATACAAGAGTCATACAGAGAAGGCAAACATACAAACATTCAAAGAAAGAAGGAAGTTGTATTCATTAAAATGCACGTCGGCCAAAAACTTACAACTGTTCCCAAAAAGAAGAAAAGCAAAATTATAAAGTCAGGAAGAAAAAAACATAAAACTAAGGCTCTTCAGCAGTAGCAGTTGGTTGAGATTGAAGTTCAGACGATTGTTGAGAGGACGCCTCAGCAGCCTTTTCCGCCACGAGCTCGGCATCAATTTGGGTAAGGGTTTCGTCAAGGCTCTTGTCGGCTAAGGTGACGTCAGCTGATGTCTTCTCAGGAACAGCATCTTCAGGAACCTCCTCACCATCCTCATCTTGAGTCAATTCTAGGACTTGCTCATTTTGAGGAGAAGACTTGGTCCTAGCAAGAGCTTCCTTGGGCTTCCTCACCAGAACTTCCTCCTCAGATTCAGAATCGTCATCAGACTGAGGTGGAGTTGGAGGGAATGGCAAGGGAATGGCGTCGGCATTCTTAAAGGGGAAATCCTTAGGGACATCAAGCTTCTTCAGCAAAGTCATCCAGCCAGGGGTGAAACCCTTGTTGCATGCTTGCTTGACTTACTTTTCATAGGCCTCTGTAACATCGACCATGCCCTAAGCATACGCCTTTTCGTCAGCATCTTTGATTTCGGCCTCTTTGGTGGCCAAGGCATCTTGAAGCTCATTCTGGGCAGCCACTTTGTCCTCAGCCTCTTTCAGTTGGGCTTGAAGAACTTTGTTTATTGCCTCAGCGGCACCGACCTTTTCGTCGGCATCGTCCTTCTCTTTGATGGCGACCTCGGCCTGATCCTCCAGGGTCTTCATCTTTGACTGCAGATTTTTGTTAGTCTTCTGAAGACTGGAGATCTCCCTTTTCTTTTCGGCTAACTTCTCACGGTTCTCAAAAGATTGTAGGCATGCTGGATGGCCTAAAAGAAAACAGTAGTATTAGAAAATATTCTAAGTATGAAATGAAGAGAAAGAAAGAAAAAGTACCAAACAAAAACACTTACCTGAACAGAGTGTTGAAGCATGAGAGCGTAGTTCTCGTACTCACTGAACTCGGCGTTTCGCTCCAGGTCGCTTGGAAGAAACAGTGCAGTACTAAGAGCAACGCCGACATTTATATCGTCGGCGCTATCACTAGCCATAATAGGCTTATCTTCCAGAGTAATCTCGGGGGCCTAGGGGACATCTGGCTTCTTAGACCCCAAGGTCGTTGCAGAAGATGACCTCGGCCTTTTGGACTTGGTAGATTCGGATAGAAGTGTTTTAGCAGACCCCTTCGCAGGGACAGAGGCAGTCTTCTCACTTGGAGCCAGCTTGGAAATTGGCAAGGTATCCTCAGAATTGATCTGAGTCACCTTTGCCTTGGGTTGAGCCTTTTTGATTCTTTTTTGTTTGGGAGGAAGCTAGGTTTGTATTGGTTGTGCATCAACGTCAGAAGGAATACTGGTTAGGAGATCTTTGGCAACTGGTTTTGGGCGACCCATCTCAGTAGAAGAAATTGTAAGTCGTCGGCGACGTTTTCGTTGAGATGGTGGGATCAAGTATGGAGCTGAGGTAGACGGATGTTCCGCTGGATTAGAAGTTGATCCTTGATCTGGCCGAGATTCGGTAGCAACCAAAGGGGTTGTGGCAGAGGGAAGAGATAGGCTCTTCTTCTTTTTCCTCTTAGGAACGTTGGGGAGAGCTGATTTGTACGTTGGAATAAAATTGAGAAGCAGAGGCGCCTTCCGTTTATAGACTGGCAGGTCTAAGAGTTTCTTCAAATCCTTGCTGGGAAAGAAGGATTGGCGAAATTTTTTTGGTGGCTTAGGAACAGCTACAAGAAAAACAGACGTTAAGAAACAGATGAAGTATGCAAGACTTTAAAAAACAAGTAAGTATAAATACAGGGCTCTTACCATTACCCTCTACAAAGACTGATCGAGGGAGAGGGAAGAGATGGAGGTTTTCATCTGGGGCAAACTCCCAGTTCCCCGAAGTAATGAAATAGTCGTCCCCAGCTCCCTTGTTGGAGTTTGGGAGGTCGGCTACGATTTTGAACTCTGTGGACCTCGGCTTAAGGTAATAAATGTAGCCTTTTTCTTTCAAGTTAAGGCCGCACAATGTATAGCAGTATTGAATATCGGCTAAGGTGATCCTAGCGTTTTCCTGTTTAGCTAAGGCTATGATACCATTGATCACTCGATAAGAATTGATGGCAAGTTGCATGGGGTTCAACTTATAATAATGGAGAATCTCGCGAAACAAGATGTTCAGTGGAAGCCGAAGTCCACATTCAATAAAGGCAACTACAGGGAAAGGCATGGAGTCGTTAGTAGGCATGATGGAGTCATCATCCCCAGCCAACATCTCCAGCCAACCTCAGATAGACGTCGGCTGGGATTTCAAACTCCTGTTTAAAGTATTCTAGTTTGGATGGGGTGTTTACCCTATGTTTCCACATACCCATGATATCGGCTTAATCAAGGAGGTTGGGTTTCAGAAGATGTTTTGAAAGGGTTATTGGGACCTCGGCAAACACTTAGGTAAGTGCAGGTTTCAGTTTTTTCCTAAATTAAGGGTTCTACAGACAAATCCCAAGCCTAAGTCTATGGAAACAAAGATTGAAGGCATAAATCTAGAAAAGACAAAAAAAGCAGAAAACAAGAACAAGTTTCAGAAACAAGAACAAAGATGGACTATCAAGAACACAGTGAGTACAAGTGGTACAAGGTCAAGAACAGTGGCAAAAGTGCAAGAAAATGGTAAACAGTGCAATTATTCAAGACGTGGGCAAGGGCAAAATTGTGGAATAAACACACTCAGATATAAGATTCATAAATCAAATACTTGAGTAAAACAGTAATGGCAACTAAATGATGAAGCAAAACTCCATGAAGAGCAACAAGAGATAAGGGCAGAAGAAACAATAACTTACCAGAAAAAGTGAAGCCGGTATGAAGATCGTTGAAGTCAGGTGACGGTTACGGAAGTAACAGAATGACAAAAGCTTCACCAAGTGAAAAGAATGAAGACAGTTGCAGAGCTTGAAGTTTGGAACAATGGCGGATTTGAGAGGAAAAAGTAAGAGAGAGAAAACGCAAGAATATCAACTGAAAGGTGAAGAAATGAAAGAAGAGGGAAAAGTTTTGTTAAAACTTGAAACGGAGGTGAAAATGAATTAATGTGCCTAGAGCAACGAATGCGTTAGACGGCACACGCAGACGCAAGACGGCTTACAAGCGCGTCACAGGCACAATCCCGTAAGGATAAAACACGTGGATGAAACAGTCGAATAAGTGATGCATGACAACTCATATGTCAGAAAGAACTCTTGGAGTCTTTAGTCTTAATGAAGGCATGTCGGCTTGAAATAAGTGATATCGGCAGAAGAAATTTTAAGCCGACTTACTACAAGGAGGTACCAATATAGGTTCCATCACCTCAGAATACCGAGGTAATAGAACCTAAGGGACAGTTGTGGGGATATATTTTCTGAGTACCAACACGTGGCAAGGTGACGCTGACGTGTCAGCCGAGGTGCCACGTGTCCTGTTCATGACACCGAGGTTATCTCGGCGAGGCCGAGGTTACCTTCGCAGATATCGTTATCCGAGATAAGTGGATAAGGGACAAGAGTCCTAGAATGAGGAAAGACTTCAAGATGGATTAGGATAATGTTCTTAAGGAGTGTATCCTTATCTCTTGAGGAGTCCAAAGTAAGCACTGAATGGGAGTCTATAGAAGTCAGGCTTCTATCGGGACTAGGATTGAATTAACTATAAAAGACAGGCACCGCCGTGGGTCTAAAGTACGCAATTTATATTCTGAACAGTGAGTTTGCACTATTAATTATCTTTGATAGATATACTGACTTGATCGTCGGAGTGCCCCCAGGTGGACGAACCACCGCCGGAATCTTCTCTTTCTGTTGCAGGTTAGCCACGTGTCATCTATTCTGCCAGTTCTCTCTAACTAATCACTGAGTTGACAGTGTGATCAGAAAATCACTCACACAATTATCTAATCCTTTTAAACTTGACTTGACAAACCATTTGCCTGTCCCAAATTTGCCCATGCCTTCCTTTCGGCCCCTGATTAAAGATTCCTGACTTCACCCTTGCATACAGCCACACTGTGTTAAGTGATAGACAAAAACAAAAGAGTTAAGTTTGTTTCTAATTTGCTTGGGTAGATTCGATGATGCAATTAATCTCATGGAGTTTATCATGGGTTACATTTTGTTATTTTAAAATATTATTTTTTTAGTCCTTATATATAGATTATTTATGAAAAAAATAATTAATTGATATGACAATCATATTTACATGATTCATGATATTTGTGTTAAAGAAAATAAATGACAGAGTATGATTTTGAAAATTTATCATTTATTTTTGGAAGATAAATATGATGATATCATGGGTCTAATAATTATTGGATTAATTCGTTTATTTTTATAAACATTAAAAAGGAAGAAAATAATTTACACATAATAACTTATAAGATCAATGATTTAAATCACTAGAATGTGGACATCTAGTGAGCCATATGGAACCAACGCTATCCAAACAGGCTTGAATCAAAACAAAATGACGTTCAGGATGTGGACTTTCATGGGTTTGGTTTTTTATTCACTTTATCAACTGGGAATTTTTTTTATTTATTTTTTATTTTAAGATCCTCTATTTTAAATACATTTTAATTGAAATATATTAAATTATATGAATTAATTAAAAATCATATTTTATTTACTCAATTTGTAAGGTAAAATCTCGTATTTTTGAGATATTAATATTTTAGTGGGAAGTGTTGGTAGTTTATTATAGTAGTTTTGTGATAAAATTTTTAAATGAGAACCTAATTTATTTTCTTATATTTATTTTATCTCTTTTATTTTTAATTCATTATTATTCATCTCTTTTTGAAAATAATTTTTCTCCCATTTTTGAGATTTCTTCTTCACTAAAAAATTAAAAAAATAAAAAATTTGTTGGCCAGCAAACACACATGGGCTACCATTGGGGCATTTCCCTAAATAAGCCAAAATAATAAAGGAATTCCCAGACTAAGCCTAGTTTTGAAAGAATTCCTAAAATAAGCTAACTCGTGGTTCACAATCGCGAATTCAACAAATTTCTCCCGTTTCACTTGATGTTGGTAAATTTTAAATTCGTAGTTACGAAAAGCAATTTTGATTAAGAACTCGCGGTTACAAAATGCGATTTTAATTAAATTTTGTTTCGTTTGAACTCGCTGTTACAAACCACGATTTCATCAAAAAAAAAAAATTTCTTTTGAACTCGCTGTTACAAACCACGATTTTATCAAAAAAAAAATTTCTTCTGAATTCGCTGTTATAAATCACGATTTTATTCAAAAACTTTTAATATATATTAAAATCTGATCAATGCAATACATAACTTGTTGGTACTTGTTGGTAGCTCAAATGGTAGACCAATGTTAAGCCTTGGCAGGGGAGCGTGGGTTCAAATCTCACGCCAGGTTTCCCTTTTTTTTTTTTTTTTTTTTCACTCACTTTATACTTTATATATTTATTATGTAATTTTTTTATCAAAAAAAAAGTAAAATGTCAACATAATTGTTTAAAAAGTATTCAGTTTATTTGGTTTCAGTTTGTTGGATTTAGTTGTTTGAAAATTGAGTTTTTTGATTTTTGTATTTTTTTTTTAGTGTTTTTTTTTTTAAATTTTAAACATTTTTTTTTACTTTTTTAGATGCACCTTAGATATATCTAAAAAGTAAAAAATTTGTTAAAAAATATTTTTAAAAATTAATAAATACATAAAAATACAAAAAATATACAGAAAAAATATTTTAGTATTTTTAGTATTTTTTCAGAAAAATATACTCAAAAAAATTATGCACAGTGAAAGCGTACTCAAAAAATATTTTTTCAATAAAATGTACGCTTTTAAAATGTACTAAAATATTTTAAAAGCGTACATTTTTTGAGTACATTTTGCTGAAAAAATTAATATTTTTCTGAAAAAATATTAAAAATACAAAAATATTTTTTCAGTACATTTTTTGTATTTTTATGTATTTATTAATTTTTTAAAATATTTTTTTCACAAATTTTTTAATTTTTAGATACAAATAACTAAGGTGCATCTAAAAAAGTAAAAAAAAAATGTTCAAAATTTAAAAAAATATTTTTCTGAAAAAATACAAAAATATTTTTTCTGTACATTTTTGTATTTTTATGTATTTATTAATTTTGAAAAATATTTTTTAACAAATTTTTTACTTTTGTAGATATATCTAAGTAATGTGAATCTAAAAAAGTAAAAAAAAAATGTTTAAAATTTAAAAAATATTCACTAAAAACAAAAAAATACGAAAATCAAGAAACGCAATTTTCAAACAACTAAATCCAAAAAACTGAAACCAAATACACTGAATATTTTTTAAACAATTATGTTGACATTTTGAAAAAAATTGTGTTTTATAGAAAAAAATTTTAGTTAACCAAACAAATATTTTACTTTTTTTTGATAAAAAAATTACGTAATAAATATATAAAGTATAGAGTGAGTGTTAAAAAAAAAAAATAAAAAAAAAATAAAAAAGCGGGGGAAACCTGGCGTGAGATTTGAACTCACGCCCCCCTGCCAAAGCTTAACATCGGTCTACCATTTGAGCTACCAAGAAATTATGTCGTACATTGATCAGATTTTAATATATATTAAAAGTTTTTGAATAAAATCGTGATTTATAACAGCGAATTCAGAAGAAATTTTTTTTTTTTTGTTGATAAAATCGTGGTTTGTAACAGTGAGTTCAAAAGAATTTTTTTTTTTGGATGAAATCGTGATTTGTAACAGCGAGTTCAAAAGAAAAAAAATTTAATTAAAATCGCGTTTTGTAACCGCGAGTTCTTAATCAAAATCGCTTTTCGTAACCAAGAATTTAAAATTTACCAATATCACGTGAAACGGGAGAAATTTGTTGAACTCGCGATTGTGAACCGCGAGTTAACTTATTTTGAAAATTCTTTCAAAATTAGACTTAGTTTAAAAATGCCTTTATTATTGTGGCTTATTTAAGGAAATGGCCTGCTACGATTCCCATGCCATACCCCATAACCAATTCCATGTCCTCTCTTTTCTTTTTATTTTATTTATGTTTTATTATTTTTTTTTTCCCTTTGCCCCCAATTTTCTTTTACTATAAATTGAGCAAAGTGTGCTCATCCTCTTATCCTTCTCTTTCATCCCTTTTCTCCTTCGTCTCTCTTTCTCTCTCCATTTGTTATCAAAATCTTGAGTTTATATTGGGAGTGTTTTGAGTGAGAGTTAACAGTTTTATTAAATAAGAGAATTGTAGATTTTATTAAACTTTATATATCTTGTACATTAAAATTTTAATTTGCCATTCGGACATCTATAGAGAAATATCAGATGATTAAAATGTTGGTGACGGTGAAGATTATTTTTAGGTAATCGTGTGGTATACAATATGCTTTCTCTAAATCTTTTTGGAAAGAGTTTTTATTTTAATTACTTGCAATTTGTTTTCCTCCTGATTATTCTGGTCATTTGATAAATTTTGTGAAATAATTTTTTATCGATTTGTTTGATTACTCTGGTCATTTGCTAAATTCTGTAAAGTTATTTTATATTGAAAGTGTTGATTTGTTTGACTAAATGACGTGAAAAATGTTCTGTATATGGATCGAGTGGACCGTGTCAATAGCTTGCACCAATATGCTCGGATAAGCAGTTGTGCTTGGGTAAGGTGGGTGAGGCCAGTCATTGGTCTTGTACTGAGTAGGACCGGGTATTTGGTCTTGGATAAGTTATCATATGTTTAGTTGATTTGTTTGTACAATTGGGTAAATTACTTGATTATCTAATCTAATTATTTGTGTAATGTTGTGAATTATTAGATCCCTATTGACTTATTTGAGTTTTGTATAATTCCTGAATTAATTAATTAATTTTTTTAAGTGCAGAGCAATTTAGTGGCGATTAGAGTTGAAGCATTAAAGGATTTATTCAATTAGATATTTGGGGGCCATCACTGTGATAGTGTTTTTGGAGATAATTGTATAAATTATATCAATCCCATTACGTAGCTTGAAATTAGTGGGGCTCGACTGGCCCGAAAATCAAAACGACGTCGTTTTAATATATATATATATATATATATTTTCGTTCTAATCTGTGTCTTCTCTTCTTCAACAAAGAAGAAAGAAAAAAGAAAGAAGAAAGAAGTGGAAGATGAAAGAGAGAATCAAAACTAAATTATCATCATTATCAACACCAGATCTATATATATATGACAGAGATCTATACATCATCATCATCATCATCATCATCATC
The DNA here is from genome assembly GCA_025200525.1 of Camellia lanceoleosa. Lineage (NCBI taxonomy): Eukaryota > Viridiplantae > Streptophyta > Magnoliopsida > Ericales > Theaceae > Camellia > Camellia lanceoleosa. The sequence goes on from CM045768.1 coordinate 93,170,855, forward strand.
ATCAACACTAGATCATCATCTATACACGTACATATATATATGAGAGACATCTATACATCATCATCATCATCATCAACATCAAAAATGAGAGAAGAGCAAAGGAAGTCGCTCACCGTCGCAAGGTCACCGTCACCGTCGCAAAACCCTCGCCATCACCGATGATGGCGCCGGTGGGTGGAGCTTTCTCTCTTTTCTCTCTTCTCTCTCTCTCTCTCTCTCTCTCCCCCCTCTGTTTCAGATATAAATGAAGAAGAGAAAAAAAAAAAAGACATTGTCGTTTTGGACATTCGGGGCATTCGAGTCCAGAGATTTTAGAGCTACAAGCTATTTTTCAAATTATATTTTGGAGACATTTGTGTAAATTATTTTTGGAGATAATTTGTACATTTGAGGTTATTAGTTATTTGGAATTGTGATTTGAGGTTGATTTGATTTACTAACGGTCCGAAAATTGGGACGTTACAGAATGGTATCAGAGCAAAATGATTAGGTCTCATACGGGATTTATTGGTTGGTTGACATTTGAGGTTAAAAAAAAAAATGATTGACATTTGAGGTTAAAAAAAGTTGGTAGATATTTGAGGTGCAAATAAAAAAAGATTGTTGTTCATATCAGAGTGCATAATAGAAACATGCTATTTAAGGATTTATTCATTACTAAATTTTGAAGTATTAGCTTGTTGTGAATTTCAAGGATGAATTTTTTTTAAAGGTGATAGATTGTGAAATCCATTTTTTTGAGATATTAATATTTTAGTGAGAGGTGTTGGTTTTAGTTGAATGTTTTCCATCTAGTATTGTTGTTGCGGTTGTTGCTTTTGTTGTTGTATTTTCAGCACAGTTTAACCATGTGTTTTGGCACATTTTCACATCCTATTCCACTTGTTTTCCTATATTTCTCGGGACACTTTTAGGCATGTTTTGGCACTAAACAGAAGGAGGACATAATTAGGACCCACTTGAAACATGTTTGAATAGAAAATAAAATTAAAGATTAATTGCATGATAATTGATATAGGAAATTTAAGCATTTTTTGTTAGGGAAAATCGATGAATCCCCACAAGTAAATCAATCAATGGGAATAAAAACTAATGCGGAAAAATTAAATCAAAGGCAACACAAGAATTTTACGTGGTTCCCTCAATGTGAGGTACATCCACGGGATCGAAATCTGATTCCACTATCAACCAAATAAGTTTCAAACGATTACAAACGAGACACTAATGGTCTCACAAAATCACCCTTAGGTGAATTCCAATAATCACAAATAAGCAAGAGGAAAGACCTCACCAAACAGAAGAACCAAAATCTTCAGAACCAAAGTTGAAGACGACCCAAAATAACGAACCAGACACCAACCGAAGATCCTCCAAAAAACCAAGCTTCAAAAAGAACAAATTGAACCAATCTTCAATTTCTCGGCACTGTTCCCGAAAACAAAGAAAGCCGCCGCTCTTCTTCTTGTGTGTATCAGGAACCAAAAAATAAATAATATATATATTATATATATATATTATTAAACTTAGGTTTTGTAATCAAACCCTAATGGTATCCAAATTGGATTGGGCCTACACAAATATAATATATAAAAATATATTATACTAAACCAAGCCCAATTAAAACTCTTTTTCCAAAACCCATTGGGTCCCACACTCCAATAAGGAGGTATCCCAACATTTTTCAATGCTTAAGTGTTCTTGTTCTTGTTTTGTATAGGTTAAGCTTGAGGACAATTAAACCCTTGTTCGCGAAGCCCGTTGTGAGTAGTAGTGTAATAAAGTTATGTTCTTAAAATTTATGATTCGAAATGCAAACATATGGTATGTTTATGAAAATTATGATATTGTTTTGTTATGAATGAACATTATATATTTTTGTATCATGTATTAAGATGACTTCTTGAAACCTGCTGGTTATTGGGAATCAAACCAATAATCTTCTCCTAACTGAGCTCTTTAGCCACCTATTGTAATTCACATAACATTTTCATCAGTTATTCATTAAATGTATAAAAGGAAAAATGATATTATCTTCCATTTATTTATAGTTTTGTAAACATATAAATAAATAACAGGATTTTGATGCGTTCATGAACAAACCTAGGCACCAGGCAGCCCATAAGAGGAAAAACCGCATGGAAAGAAAAGATTTTGATGTTTTTATTAACAATATCTTTAACAGTTGATTCTACAAAAAGAAAATTTTCAAAATTAATATTGATAAAATCTGACCTTAGATCAATTGTGTTAAAAGAAAGATTAACTATATTATCAATTGAAAAAGATTTGTTAGCAAAACTTGAATATAAAGATTTAATTAATATTTTTACATGTTCTTTATCCTATAAAATCTTAATATGAGAGATCTTAAAAAAAAATTCGCCTAAATCTTTTTGATAGTTTTTTTATTTTGATTTAACAGTGTAATTTATAAGTCTTATGGTATTTTTTTAACAGATATAAGTTTTCTAACTACTATGCAAATATTTCATATCTTTTATGATATAAAATCTTAATATGAGGGATCTTAAAAAAAATTCACCTAAAATTTTTTGATAGTTTTTTTTATTTTTATTTTGATTTAATAGTGTAATTTAATAGGAAAGAGAAAAAAATATTAATTTTTATTTATTTTTTCTTTTTTATTTTTTTTTTGTTATAAAACATATCTAGAATCTTGAACAATCATATACTTAAAATTGTTTTTTTATTTTTTTGTTTTTTTTGGGGTGGGGGTGGTGGAGATAATTGGAGAGAGAGAGAGAGCGAGCTGAAGGAGAGAGCGAAAGAGAACGATGAGAGAATGAGAGTTAGCAATTTTATTAAAGATGAAATTGTATATTTTGTCAAAACTTACATACCTTGTGCATTAGAATTGTAATTCATCATTTGGAGATCTATGGGGAAATATCGAATTAGTAAAATGTTGGTGACGGAGGAGATTGTTTTGAGATAATTAGGTGGTATACAATATGCTTCCTCTAAATCTCTCTGCAAAGAGTTTATTTATTTATTATTTTAATCACCTACAATTTTTATTCCTTTTGATTATTCTGGTTATTTGATAAATACTATGAAATTATTCTTTGTTGATACATTTGATTACTCTAGTCATTTGTAAATTCTGTGAAGTTATTCTATATTAAAAGTGTTAATTTGTCTGACTAAATGACGTGAAAATAATCTGTATATGGATTGAGTGGACCCTGCTAATAGTTTGCATCAATATGCCCGGATAAGCAGTTGTGCTTGGGTGAGGTGAGTGAGGCCGGTCACTAGTCATCAACTAAGTAGGATTGGGTATTTGGTCTTGCGCAAGTTATCACATGTTTAGTTTATTTGTTTGTGCAATTGGGTAAATTGCTTGATTATCGAATCTAACCGTTTGTGTAATGTTGTAAAATGTTAGATCCCTGTTGATTTATTCTCTATCAGAGCCTAGTTACTCTTGTAGTATTGAATACTTTCCGAGTTAATTTATTTTTTAGGTGCAAAACATTTTAGTAGCGATTGGAGTTGAAGTATTAAATGATCTACTGAATTAGATATTTAGGGGCCACCACTGTGATAATATTTTTGGAGACAATTGTATAAAGTATCACTACAACAAAATTGATTTTTTACGGCACCACATCAACGACATATAATAAATGCAAGCCATAGTTTCTCACTTTTACAACTTGCTTTTTTGCATGTCGTAAATAATTTTCCAACCACACCGTGTCTATTGTGTAGGCGTGAATGCTAATAACGATGATTTTTTTACAGTTTGCAATGTTAGCTGTAAATAATAAAACTTTTTATGACATGCATATGGCATGTCGTTAATGCATCAACTACATACAACAAATGTACACTAGCCGTTAAAAGTATCGCACTTTTCACAGCGTACAAAACGCTAGCCGTTAAAAATATTGCACTTTTTACGGCGCACAATTTATGTCGTGAATGGTATGACCGAAAAAAATAAGCACCAAGATAAAATTTCTAGCACCAATCACCAAAAAAATAAATAAATATTAGAAGTGTTTTTTTTTTTTTGTCCCCAAACTAACTCTTTGCCTTCTAGTTCGTCTAATTAGAAAAGAAACATAGCATGGGTTTCAATCTCTCTCTCTCTCTCTCTCTCTCTCTGTGTGAAGATGAAGGACGAACCAATTGCTGAGGGTTACTAGGCTCATCTCATCTCTTCTCTTCGGTTGTGTATCTGAAATCACAGGTATCTATTGTCATCTTGTTCTTCTCTTCTCTTTTCAGTTGTGTATCTGAGTTCGGTTGCTTCCTCAAGGTGTTCCATTCAAAGCCATGAAGCCTTGAAAGCTCCTCATTGTCATTTTCTTGACATTTAGGTCATTTTCTCGGCTTCCAATCAAGCTTCCTTTCCACGACAATGTCACCCTCATTTCTCTCTCTCAGTCCTCGACATAGGCGGCGAACTTTCATGGCTTAACTATAAAAAAACCCAAATTTCCTAACCCATATTTGACTCATGGCTTCACTTCATTGTTTGTTCCCCAATAATTTCATCTTCTTATTGGTTTTTTAATGCACTTTTTATTGGTTTTCTTCACGAATCAGAGTTATTCGGTTTCTTAGCCATTTATTTTGTGACAACCCCGCTCTGTGTTATGTCACTAATTTTTAATTATACTTGTGTTTATGTGCTTAATATGATTTTGAATGCTAAGCATGTGATTATATGCACTTTTGAATTCATATCTGTCCACTGTAGAGATATATGTCCTATATTCTAGTATAATTTGAAATTGAGGACCGTAGAGACGACAGAAACCAAAAATTGACTATATCATTGTGATTAACATAATTTTTAGAGCCTACAGTAAAATTTAATTAAAAATTGATTTAGATCAAAATAATTAGATTAAATTAATTAGAATTAAGTAGAATTGATTAGCCTAAATCAAACTTAATTAACCTAAGCTAATCACCTACTATATATATGACTAACTAGTGCTTAGGCTCATATAATCGAGCTCTTCCCTTCAAACTTGCTGAGTTTATATACAAAATAGAGAAAGAGGTGAGAATTAAAGGGAGAGGAGTTGAACTTGAACATTTTGCTCAAAAGGTTGAAGAGTAGTGAAGCTAGGCTCAAGAACTTGCTAGAGTTGGAAGAATTAAAGTCTCCAAGTGAGTGATTGATCCTTAATTCATGAGTTTAAGTCCAGTAATTTTGAATTCAAGAAGAGTATGTAGGTAAATGCAATGTTGAGAATGTGATCAAAATGTGCATGTATGTATAAATTTGTTATAATTTCTCATATTTGAGCATAAACCATGATAATCATGTTGAATTGGGAGTTATTTGATACATGCATTCATAAATCATAAGGTTATTGTAGCTTGCTTTTTGTGCTCCTTTCAGATATGACTAACCCTACAGTTCGGACTCCTGTGGTTCTGAATTTGATTTCACAAGTGCAATGTGAAACAGTGAAAACACAAAAAGAGTCCAAATTCGGCAATTCTTTTGGAAAATCAATTTGAATAAAAAAATGCCAAAAATGGACTGCATTACCAGATTTCAGAGTAGCCACCTAAATATTTTTGAAAAATTTAGAAAACCCGTAACTCATGCCCAAGGCTACTTATCTGTCATCACTAAAGTGTCTTGGCTCGGGAACTTAGGTACGAGAGGGGAAGGTCATGAATTGAGCACCCTACTTAAAAAAGTATAGACAAAGTTGGAAAAAATTAGAACATTTGATTTTGTGTTTGTTTGAAAATTGTTTTAATACTTAAAAAAGTGAGTTTGTATGCACATTAATCAACTTATCCCAATTTCAAGCAATTAGCCTTCATCCACTGGCATTCAAATAGGTATATCATTTAAGCATTTAGCCTCATGGAAAGCATGCTTGACATGGAAACAATCACACGCAATGCAAGATGCTAAAGCAATAAATCGGTCACCTAGCACTCCAAGGCAAGCCCAAACAAAGCAAAATTATTAGAAAATATGCATGTTTCTAAACGATGCAATATGACTAATGCAACGCACACATTTATGCCACTTTTATAGGCTCAGCTATGAGCATGGTATATGATCCAATTCCAAGACATGTAATAAATCACGTATTCAAACAATAAAAGTGAAATTAACATTGGTTAGTATGATGAGCTGAACCCAAATGCATATGAGACGAGTGTATGCAAACATGAGAAATGCTAAAAAACATGATGCTCTACACTACCATTATAAGTGGGTAAATAAAAGCAAGAAAGAAATGGGGGTTAGAAGACATACACGCTATTACATTTTTGCCCTCAAGCAAGAGGGTCTGAATGAATGTCCAAGTGTCCGAATTAAACTAACTATTACAAAACCAAATGAATGAATAATAAATAAATAACTAGCTAACTAATTTATTACAATAAGGATATTATAACAATAACAATAACAATAACAATATTACAACATGTAATATGAACTAAAGATGCACAGTTTTTAGAAGCTGCTCTGTCTGCCTTGCTGGGAAACTGCCCTGTGTTCACCCTTAGCCACTGCTTTACATTTCTCATAATTGCTCTGTGTACCAAACATTGGGGCTTGGCTGCCCCTAATGAAGCCTAGCCGGGCCTAAATAGGACTGGCCGTGCCTTAATTTTGTGCAAAACTCTATTTTTGTGTTCTGAGGTGAAAACAGTGCAGACAAAGTTTTTTAAGCCCTGTTTGTCCCTCTTACACTTCTCTATCGTGGAAAGCCTCAAGAGAAGGATGAATTCATTTCCAAAACCATCAATGAGTAAGTTGCTTGCTTGATGATTTCGGCCACAATTTGGACAAAAATCAATGAATGCAATGAATCAACACCAACTCCTTCCCTTCATCATGGAGTGAGCTCAAAAGGGGAAGTAAAGATGCTTCAAAGGTCGTCAAAACACCATGAATTGACGTGTGACGACTTTTGACACAATAGACTCGGCATAACGTCCGGCTGAGCCCAAGCGACCTTATTCATTTTCTTTATGTAGGTTGATCCAATTTTAAGCCAATTTCATTAGTCTTGTCTATTTTTTAATCCATTTGTCCAAGGTGATGGTTAAGTCCACTAAATGAGAAGAACGTCAAGCGAGAGGTACTCCTAAATATAAAGGAGAGACCATGCCTCTGACGATGAACCTCCGCAGAGATAAAGCCATTGAGCATAGGTCTCTAGCTCATATTTTGAATAACCATCAACCGATTGAATTAACTCTCAAACAAGAAGAAAAGAAGAAAGGAGGGAGATTGCAGACATGATTGCGAGATTGATTCATAATTGATCATAGAAAAGCTATCGAAAAGCTACCGAGACATGCATAACACAACATAACAAGCTAGATGTGAAGACTTATAATGCAACAAGCTTTGATATTCAAGCATATACTAATTAAATAAATTGTAACAACCCTAAAACAGCCCCTAATATGTTAAAAATAGTGACCAAAAATCATGTTGGAGAGCATAAAAAGGTAGGAAAGAATAAGGCAAAGTAAAGCTAGTGAACAAAAAGTAAGGAGAGGTGGCTAACCTCTCCATTTTTGAGACGTCAAACCATATATTTTTTAGCCTTTTTCAAGCAATGAAAATCAGTTTAAAAGGCAAAGAAAAGAGTGTAAAAACAAGGGCTTGAGCTATGAAATAAGGTGCAAGAGAAGGTGTCAACCTTCTCTACCCTTTGGTAGCTATCCAAACCCAAGTTTAAACACTTGTGTAGATTGCCCGAACTCTGCTCCGCGCGCGAGGGCACGAATTGTAGTTCTAGCTACTACAGTTCGGACTCCTGTCACGGTTCTGTAGGTTATGATTCCAACTGCGTGTTTTTAGTATCTAAACCGAGGTACTGTGCGTTTTCTGATTTTTGTTTTCTTTTGCTTTATTTCTTTTTGCAAGGTAGTTTTTCACCATTACTTTAGACGATTCTGTTACCTCCCAAGCACTTTAGACCTATGTAAGAAGACTTTGCAGATCTGGGGATCATGTTAGGGGACAGCTAGTGTTTGTTTCACTCCCACTGGTTACCAGACAGAGAAGGGTTAGGCATAATTCACCAGTCCAGTAGTCACCGTTTACCTCGTCGGCGTCCAGCCCGGCTCAGTCTTCTACTTCTACTACAGTGAGAGAGCATTCGCCTATTCTGATGGCTCAACATCCCCTGGTTAGCATGAAAGACATACTTTGTCAGCTCTAGTAGACCATAAAAGCCATGCAGTTAGATGCTGCCCACCAAGCTCAGGTTACAGCCCGCCAAGCGAAAGTGATAAATAGGTGTAGATACCCCATTTTTGACTGCCCTTAAGACTTGGGGGCCTCTGATTGTTTACTTGATGGTGAAAGTTGTGCAGTGCAAAGATTCAATTTCTTTAGCAAGAGGAGCTTCAAATCCTAACCTCACACCTTTTTTTGGACCAAAGCCTTTTGACTAAAATGTTTTTTTAGACCTTAAAACCCTCTCTTTCAAAATATTTTTGAAAAAGTTCCTACGATGTTCCGAGGCTCGCATTTCGTTAAATGTTGTACTTTTCGGTAAATCGAGCAAGGACAAACTGGAAATGAATGAAAGAGAGGTGAACTCTTTGAAAAATATTTAAAACATCTTGTTTACAGGTTTGGAGTTGAAGAAAAGAGAGAGGAGAGAAGAAAACTAGTTTGGAAAAAGTTTGGCATGAATCCGAGTAGGATCGAAACTGAGCAGTCTTCATTAAAAGAGACATCATTTTGCACACTTGGAATTTTGATGTGAGGCTACCACCATTGGAAATAAGACTTCAAGGGCTTCAATTTAGGCTCAAGAATGACCTGCAAAGGAGTCCAGATGAAGGAGATATTTCCATTTGAAATTGGGCCCAAAAAGCAGATTTTTCTGACCAACCAGAGGTCGAGATTGCTGGCCATGGATGAGCTTTTCTGGCCATGTGCCGGCCATGAATGGCCTTTTCCGGCCATGTGCTATCCAAGACTGATCCTTTCCGGCCAAGAATGGAGCTGTGCCGGCCATCAATGATGGCTGGCCGGCCACTGTTGTCAAAAATCAGATTTTTTGCATGTATTTACCTCCAGCTGTTTCCAGATTGCTCCAGCTGTCCATCAATGGATATTTTCGACCAAAGCTCATGGTTTGCTGTATAGATGGCCTCTCTCTCATATTTCAAGGTTGGAAGAATTTTGGAACTCTCTCTCTCTACAATTTTCTCTCTCTAGATTTCTTTCTCTCTAGAGCTTTTGTGCTTAGAAGCTTGCATACATCAAACTTTAACCTATCAACCTTTAATCAAACTTGACCACCTTTGGACTGAGGTCTCTTGGAGTCTTTTTTGAGCTCTAGAAGGAGGTTTAAGCTTGCATTTGTGCCTAAGTTGTGCTTTGCTTCAAAGGTATAACACTTACCATCTTTGAGCTTGTTTTGCACACTTGTTTTGCCATATTTGCAAACTATTTTTGGCTTGGTTTTCAACTACCTCTATTTTTGAGGCTTAAAAATGGTGGTTTGAGGCTATTTTGGAGTTAAGGGTGGTACACCTTCTTGTAGCTTGCTTGTTAAGTTGTTGTGCCATCTTTCAAAGTTGTTTTAAATCAAAATTTTTGGCCTTTCTAACCACTGAAAATCAAAGTTTTTTCAGTGACAAAAACTTTGTTTTGAAGTCCAAAAGTGGAGGGGTTAGCCTCCCTTCCTTGTGTCTTGTTAGCATGTGTAGATAGCTTAACATGTGATGTGACTTGATCTCAGCATGTTTTTGCTACTATTTTGACTTGTTTTACCTCTATTTGGGGCTGGTTAAGTCACTTGAAGCTTGCTTTGTATGCTTGTAGTGCAATTATGCTTAATAGTCTAGTTTGTGCTATGTGTTGGCCTCTCATTCTAGCTATTTTTAGCTTACTTCAAGCATGTGTTAGGACTCCTTTTAAGCTAGTTTAGGACTATTTTGGACTGTTTGTCCCTTTTGAGCTTTGTATTGCATGCCTTTAGTGTAGTGCTCTTCACTAGTTTGGTGTTTTTGGCTTTTGAACATGTTATGCATGAGTTGCTTGCATGTTGTAGTATCATTTTTCATGCCATTTCAGCATTGAAATTTCTGCAACCTCCCTAATTTCTTCACTTTTCCATTTGCTTTGAGGGTTGGTTAGCCTTAAGGTTGTGTTTAAGCTTGAAATTGAGACTTGTGCTTAATGGTTTTAATCCTCTTTTGAGAGTTTCTACTAATCAACGGCATGATCTCTCTCATGTCTTAAGTCATCCTTTAGTTGACCCCTCTCTCATTAGAGGACACTCACCCTGGACAAAGCGGTTAAAGAATGGATCGGTAATTAAAATGTGTAAACAAAACATGGCAAGTAAAACTTGAGCAAGTTAAGCATGTTGTGTTTGCATTGCATGTGTTCAATCAGACGTTATATTGAACACAAGGTAGATTGGAGCATTTCATACTCAAAGTGATGAAATGAGCCAATCTCCTTTGTCTCCATTGCCTTTGATAATTCATGACAAGGTAGTGGTCTAGAGTCTTGTTTTTGTGCATTTATTGAAATTGTGCAACTTGGATCTTTGGCCATCATACATTAAAAATGCTTGATTGGTGGTTTTGGATCCAAGAGTGCCACTCCTTTGATGTTTTGAGATGATAAGGAGGGGCATAGTACAAACATACCCTTGGAAAACCCTTTCTTTTCCTCTGTTTGTGATCTACTGCAGTGTGCTGACTCAGAGCACCAGTGGCTAACAGTGGCTCATTGGTGGCCGGCAGGGCATACTTTTGGGTGGCAGATAGTCAGCAGCAAGCATTCATGGCCGACAGGCCACTGGTGCAGTCCTCAGTATTGGTTTGGTAAGTTGGAGCAGATGGTTTTAGAGTGTGGTCAACCCTGCAAACAGAGCCTCTCAAGAGCAAAACAGTGGCTTTTCGGTGCAAAAACCGAGTGCATGCATCCTCCACTTCTCGAAGTGGAGCTGTGGCAGTGTAGTTTAGATATTTCGCATGATTAGTTTATGTACATTAGCTTTGTAATTTAATTAATTAGTTTGCTAATTAGTTAAGTCTTGTAATAATTAGTAGTTTGCTAGTTATTCATTTGATTTGTAATAATTAGTCTAATTAGTTTAATTAGATTAGTTTGATTAGCTTAGCTTAGATTAGTTTAGCTCTTATTTATTCGGACCCTCCTTCGTGAGGGCACAATGTTGTAATAAGTGTGCGTACGTGTGTGCATGTCTTCTAGCCCCACGTCTTTCTCCATTTTATTTATCCGCTTTTGATGGTTAGATTAGGGATCATTTTCGATTAGCATACCTTATGCTTGCATGTTTGCATTATTCATTTGTCTTGCATGCACTGAGGCTCGGCGCATCATTCAAACTGCATTGCAATTTCAATACTTACTTCAATACGTGTTTAAAAGCATGTTATCAAATTGTATCACATGCCATATTAGTAGCCGAGCCTATTAATTGCATTATTGCATGTGTTGCATTAGGCATCTTGTATAGTTAGGATTAGGCATTTTTTCTTACTAACTTTTGTTTTAGCTTGGAGTACTTGATAAGTTTTACGCTTTAGCATATTTTCATGAGTGTGATTGCCATATTACCATGTTTCACATACTTGCTATGAGGCTATTTGCTTAATTGTTAAACTGCATGAATGCCTATGGATGAAGGCTTTCTTGCTTGAATTGGAACAATTCGATAAATGTGAGTTTTAAGCCCACTTTGCGAAGTGGAAAATCATGTTTTAAGCCCACTTGAGGTGGCAAATCCACATTTTAGCCCACTTGAGGGTGGCAATTTCAAACAATTTTCGAAAACAAACATGAGTTGTTTTGTTCCAATTTTTGCCATTTATTCTATACTTTCTTGCGTGTGCATCATATAGTAAAGCTAGATTAATAACCGGAATAAGAACACATGTGTTTATAAAACATCATATCATGATAGTAGAGGCCGATCTTTGATTGGGCGAGCAGGGGTGCTCATTTCAAGACTTTTCCCTCTTGTACCCAAGTTCCCGAGCCGAGGCAACTTTGGTGATGACAGACACATGGCCTTTGGCACGAATCAGGGTTTCCTAAATTTTCCAAAAATAAAATATTTAGGTGGCGACTCAGATCAGCAAAGCATCCGCTTTGGCATTATTTGATTCAAAATTGATTTTCCAAAATGATTTGCCAGATTGGACTCTTTGGTGTTTATCAGTCTCGTATTGCACTTTGTGAGATTAGATTCAGAATCATGACAGGAGTCCGAACTGTAGGACCAATTCAAGCTCTCCAAAAAGAGGGCGCAAAAAAGTCGAGCCCACAATAGGCTTCAGCAATGGCAACCACAACCAGCAGTAGCCTCTGCATCCTATGCACCTCCAGTAGGTATTCCAACACCCGGAGTCACTGTCAATGTCTAAGAGAATCTGGGCATTTCGGTAGATCCGATTCTACCTTAGACCTCCAAGGCACCAGTGTATCAAACGGAGGCGCCATTTGAATTCGAGGTTGACCCCACCGCCCTAAAAGTCAACAAGCCAGAAAAGCTCTTTAAGTGGGCACAGGGCGTGAACTTGTTCCCTGACATCGAGGATGGGTACACAGACTCTGTAGTAACTCTACCGGACAGATTCAAGATGCCATACATAGACCGGTTCGATGGCTCCCAGGACCCCATGGTTCATTTGTAGTTATTTTCAGATATTCTACGGCCAATGGGCCTTACTAGACTTCAGAAGCTATCGCTTTTTGGCTGGACCCTGTTGGGTATAGCGGTCATCTGGTATGCAAAACTAACAGACTCTGTGAAATAGAGCTGGGAAGAAATGGCTGAGGCCTTCGTCACACAGTACTCCTGCAATACCCAGATTGAGGTCACAACCTGTGATCTTAAAGCGACCCGCCAGGAGCCAAAGGAGGGCTTTTCGAACTTTGTCACTTGATGGAGGGCTAAGGCCTCGATGATGACTATCAGCCATTTGAAAATGACAAAATCAGAATGGCGGTCCGCAACCTACAAGGGAGATTATTACAGAAGATGATAGTCTTGCCTTTGTTTGCATTCGTTTAGCTCCATGAGATAGGGGTTCAGATTGAGGATGCGATGAAACAGGGGCTGATAGCCGATGAGAAGGAATATCCCAAAAGGCCATTTACACCCAGTTCCAATGCAACCACGAGTGGTAGCATCTTTGCAAAACCTTCGGATGTGAGCATAGTCACCACTACACCCAAGACTGCCTACCCTTTCTCTAATACATCCAACACAAATCCACAAACCTCAACCAGCCAGGCCCGATCTCAAAGGGTCTTTACCCCGCTCTATATGCCTTTATCCAAAGTCCTAGGGGTCTTGATCAAAAAGGGGCATCTTAAGCCAATAGAGCCTCGCCCTCTACCCGATCCTCTTCCCCCAAAACACAACCCGGCCAAATACTGTGCTTTTCACTAGCAGCACAATCATGACACTGATCAATGCTATAGGCTGCGTTATGAGATTCAAGATCTCATCGACAATAAGGTGATAACACCCCCCCAAAAACCCAATGTCACTACAAATCCTCTCCCACCACATAATCAAGTCCCTCCACCCTGACATATAAACCTCGTCCACACACTGGTTGTCCCTTATGACCCTAGTATATATTACCCCTTCCCACCTACCTAAACTGGTGTTGTTCATCCTTGAGAACACAGACTTGTGCATGATGTACGCATCTACACTCCAAACTGAACCAGTGGTGATGACAATGGTGGATAAAGGGAGATCAGTCTTGGTAGAGGATATCAGTCTGTTGCCTGAGGGCTCTAAGGACTTATTTGAAGGGGTGTACAACCCGTACTGCTATATTGTGCCAATGAATCAAGCTAAGCCCGAAGTGGTGTTGCCGGCTGGGATGGAGGTCAGTGTAGTTCGAGAAGATGACCCAAGCCAAGGTCTGGATGACCTAGCGGAGCCGGAGGAGGACATAGACAATTTATAGTTCTTTGATGAGCAAGATCAAGGGGACATGCATATTGATTGGTTTGATCTGAATGGGTCGACAAACAATTCTGGATGGCTAAGTGATGAACCCGATAGAGATGAGGGAACGAATTGAAGCTGGAAGAACAGAAGGCGGGAACTGCTGCAATGGCCGAAATGGCTGATGGAAAGGGTAAACTGCCGGAAAACACCGGTGTAGAACAAATGGCTCAGGAATTGGGCATTGTTAGCACTGTACATACAGAGCAAGAAGCCGCACTGAAACATTTTGAGCAAGAAATGGGTGAAAACAACCGGAAAGCTGGAAAAGCCCAACACCTTGTGGGGGAGATTTGCGGCGAGAATAATTCAAGTGGAGCTGGACAAATGCTTGTCGGTTGCCGAAGGAATCTGGTGGGATGACGACGACCTACACTCGGCTCATACTGATGAGGATTGGGGTGAAGACCTTCCTAACAACACTTGGTATATGGAAGAGGTCGACCGTATGACGAGAGGTGGCCGATATTTGAAACCACCGCATCTGGACCAACCTGAAGCCTCTGGAAAGGACAAATAAGTAGAGAAACAGAAAGAAACACAGTTGGAAGAAGAAGTAGTGCTGAAACAGTTGCAAACGATCTAAGCTAACATATCCATATGGGGTCTGCTTATGGCTTCGCGAGTGCACAAACAGGCTGTACTGTTAGCGATGGATAAAGCTAAGTTGTCCATCAACACTACTCTGGAACAACTAGTGGGATTAATCTTCCCGGGAGGCACTGCGCCGACTCTAACCTTCTCAGACAAGGAACTACCGCTGGAAGGCTTTGCACACAACAAGCCTTTATACATATTAGTAGAGTGCCGAGAAAGTGGATATCAGTGGTATTAGTCGACACCGGGTCAGCAATCAATGTCTGTCCTTGTTGCACGACTTATGCTATTAGCCTGAAATCGGGGGATTTCGTGCCCACAGCCCAAGTGATCTGGTCGAATGGCAATACCAGTAGAGAGGTAATGGGAATGGTACAGATTAGAGTACAAGTTGGCCCAGCTTAACAGGATATTAAATTCCATGTCCTGGATATACCGACCACTTTCAGCTTACTACTTGGGTGACCCTAGCTGCACCAAGTGAAAGCTGTCTCTTCCACCTTCCACCAAATGTTGAAGTACCCCCATGGGAAGGGGGTGGCCATAGTCTTCAGGAATTCATCTATACATCCTCCACCAGAGGTCACTACACCTGTGCTGGAGATTATGCATGGCAAAGAGGATGTTTTCCTTTTGGGGTTTACCCTGGCTGAGGCCCGGGTAGTACAGAATATCTTGGCCATTGATGAGGGCTTGTATGTCAACGCCCAATCTGTATACTTCATGAACAAACTCCAATACGTGCCAGAAATGGGGCTGGGAAGGAGTGGCCTGAAGGGCGTTACTGCATTGGCTGATGTGTCATATAATCCACATGCCTTTGGTCTTGGCTATACAACCACCAAAGAAGATTGGGTTAGGAAAGGAAAATAGATGGCTGGCGGAGCCAGAGCTAAGCAGACCGGCAAGCGCTATGAACTTGTGCACAAACCAATTCGAGGAACCTTAAATGGTTATTTTGTTCGGGAGGGAGAAGACTTCCTATTTTGCGGTTTCCCTAAACCCTGGTTCAATTCTGAGAGGCAACAAGTTCCTGGCTTTGAAATTTTCTTTAACTTGCAGCTGCAAGACAGTGATACAGAGGAAATGGCTGAACCGACTGCTAAAGCTGTGAAGGGCATATAAAGTGATTCCGACCGCAACGAGCTTAAAGTAGAAGCAGCATTGGCATGTCTCCTTTCAGATCCTTCGTTCAACTTAGAGAGCTTCGGGGATAACCTGACTGTTTCCATGATTAGGGACCAACTAGGTGTGAACCCTTCTAGCAGTATCTTGGATGCATCTGACGTACCAGCCCTCATTTGGCAGCTGGAGGAGGGCTACCTGTCTAGCAGTTTTGAGTCGGGTAGTGAACTAGAATCTGATTCCATAAAGTCTGTGGAGTCAGAATTAGATTTTGGTTCCTCTGAGTCTGGGTTCGATATTCCTAGGGTTGATAACTTGGATGCCAAGGTTTTGTCCGGGTCGTCCTTTTCTTTTTCTTTTGAGTCGGTTGTATTCGAGGAATTGGATGAGCTTGACCTTGTGAATGAGAATGCCACTGTAGATTCTGAGTATTTCTCTGTGCCTCTTGTTTATTGCATTGATCATGACTTTCAAAATTTTAATGAAAACGATGAGGAAGGAATTCCTCTGGTTTTGAAAAATTTGATTAATCGAGAGGATGAGTGGTTTGCAAAACCCCTTGTTGATGAAATCATTGTTTTTGTGTGGTCCTACGAAGACATGCCTGAAATCGATCCTGAGATTGTATAGCATTGGATTCCTTTCGACCCTGAGGCCCAACCCATCAAATAGAAGTTGCGAAGAATATGTCGAGATTGGGCTTTGAAGATTAAGGAAGAGCTCACCAAGCAAATAGACGCAGGGTTCTTTCTAGTATCTGAGTATCTGACTTGGTTGGCCAACATTGTTCCAGTGCCAAAGAAAGATGGCAGAATTCGGGTGCGTGTGGACTTCAGGGATTTGAACAGAACTAGTCCAAAGGACGACTTTTCTTCACCGCACATTGATGAATTGGTGGACTTCACTGCAGGCCATGTGTTGCTCTTGTTTATGGATGGATTTTTTGGGTATAACTAGATTTTGATGGCACTCAAGGACAGAGAGAAAACCGCCTTCACTATGCCGTGGAGAACCTATTGCTATGGGGTGATGCCGTTTGGTTTATAGAATGCTGGGGTTACCTATCAACGGGCTACAACCACAATTCTGCATGATATGATCCATAAAGAGGTTGAGGTGTACGTGGATGACATGATTGCCAAGTCCAAAGAAAGAGAGGGCTACTACACCGCCTTGAAGAAATTCTTTCAATGGATCAGAGAATACAGATTGAGGTTGAATCCTCAGAAATGTACTTTCGGTGTCACAACAGGGAAAATGCTGGGTTTCTTGACCACATAGAGGGCATCGAGGTAGATCCTTCCAAAATCAAGGCCATCCTAGAAATGCCACCACTAAGGACTTAAAAGGAGCTGCGAGGCTTTCTAGGTAAAGTGCAATTCATAAGACGGTTTATTTCAGAATTAACCTTGACTTGTGAACCACTCTTTGGTCTCCTGAAGAAAGGAAAGAAGTTTCGATGGGATGATCGATGTTAATTTGCTTTTAAGCAGATCAAACAGTACCTTCAGAATCCACCTGTGTTGTCACCGCTAGAGCCGGGGAAGCCCTTGATTCTATATCTGTCAGTAATGAACACAACGATAAGATGCATGCTTGCTTAGAAATCTGAGGATAGGGTGGAGAAAGCCATCTACTACTTGAGCAAGAAAATGCTGGATTATGACAATACCCTGCTGGACAAAGTTTGCTTAGCCTTGGTATGGGTTACCAGGAAGTTGAGGCACTACTTGTTAGCTCACTCCGTAATTCTGGTTTCAAGATTAGATCCCATCAAATATCTCTTTAAGAAACCAATGCTTACGGGTAGGCTAGCTCGTTGGTTGCTTCTCCTTTCCGAATTTGATCTGAAGTATGTTACCCGTAAGTTTGTCAAGCGGAGAGCTGTAGTGGAGTTCCTGGCAGATCACCTAGTGAAAGGGAATGAAGTGATAGAATACCTATTCTCAGATGAAGCTATTCTGTAAGTCGAGGAAGAGATTTGGATAATGTACTTTGACGAGGCATCTAATCAATAAGGTTATAGGATAGGGGTGTTGCTGATAGTACCCGACAATTCTCATATATGCTTAGCCTTCAAACTCCGGTTCAAGGTATCCAATAATGAAGTAGAGTATGAGACATGTATCGCTGGTTTAGAAGCCGCCCTAGAACTAGGGGCAAAATGGTTGGACGTAATCGGGGACTCGAACCTAGTTGTGTCTCAAGCGAATAGAGACTGGAAGGTCAAAGAAGAAAAGACGAAGATTTATCACCAAACCCTGGACGTTCTGATTTCTAGGTTTGAAAAGTTGACTTTTATGCATCTATTAAGAGAGAACAATAGGTTCGCTGATACTTTATCAACTCTATCTTCCGTGATAGACATCCCGTTTGGAGTCTGGATGCGTCTAATCATCACTGAGCAGAGGTATACGCCGACCTACGAGACTATCGCCACAATAAATGAAGCGCAAGATCAAAACCCTTGGTTCTATGATATCTGGAACTTCCTGGAAAAGGAGGTTTATCCACAAGGGACAAAAGCCAAAGACAAGAGGGCAATACGGAGGACGGCCGTTCAATTTATCATTTGCAGAGGTAAACTGTACAAGAGGGTTCATCTGGGAATGCACAAGTTGTGTGTCAACGCAGAGAAATCAAAGCACCTAATGGAGGCCATCCATGGGGGAGAGTACGGAGCGCACATGAATGGAGTAATGTTAGCCCGGAAGATTCTCAAGCAAGGTTACTACTGGTCTACTATGGAGGAGGATTGTATCAGTTTTGTTCGGCGATGCGACAAATGCCAAATTCATGCCAATCGCATGAATATCCTGCCGTCGAAGCTGTACAACATGACTTCACCATGGCCTTTCTCAGTCTAGGGAATCGATGCCATCGGTGTAGTCACACTGAAAGGGTCAAATGGGCATGAATACATTCTGGTGGCAATTGATTATTTCACAAAGTGGGTGGAAGCTTAGTCTTCTGTAGTGTTGAAAGTAGCGCATGTGGCTAAGTTCATCCGAAACAACATCATTTGCCATTATGGAGTACCAAACGAGATTATTTTAGATAATGGCTCCAATTTTAAGAAAGAAGTCATTGACTTGTAGGAGAAATACAATGTGGCTTTCCATAGGTCATCTACATACCGGCCGCAAACCGATGGAGCTGTTGAGGCCACCAACAAGGGCATCAAGCATATTCTGCAGAAAATGGTTGAGACCTATAGAGACTAGCCAAACAAATTGCCATTTGCACTCTGGGGCTATAGAACTTCAATTCGGACGTCTATAGGGGCAACTCCTTATTCTCTTGTTTATGGGATGGAAGCTGTTCTAACAATCGAAATAGAAGTCCCGTTGTTGCAAGTTATGGCTGAGTGTCAAATAGTAGAGGCGGATTGGCAGCAGAGCAGGTTCAAAGAACTAATGTTGTTTGATGAGAGAAGATTGAAAGCATTGTACCATGTTCAGGGTTATCAACGTAGGATTGCCAGGGATTTTAACAAGAAAGTGAAGTCCTAGAATCTCAAAGAAGGGGATTTGGTGCTGAAAGACAACCGAGCTCTAATCTATGACCCTAGGGGCAGGTTCAGATCCAATTGGACTGGCCCTTATATCATCAAAACTATCTGGTTGGGTGAAGCTGTTATTCTCATGGACCTGGATGGCCTAGAATTTTCCCAACCGATCAACATGGACAAGTTGAAGAAATACTATCCCTGAGAGGCTCGCTAGGCCGAAAACCCGGAAGGGTGATGTGGACTTGCATTTTTTCGCGTCCCGCCTTTCGGAAATGGTTTGAAAAGAAGGCCTCACAATTCAGACACCCGCGGTTCTGAATCTAGTCTTATAAGTGCAATGTGAAACTGATAAACACCAAAGAGTCCGAATCCAGCAAACCTTTTTGGAAAATCAATTTTACATCAAATAATGCAAAAATTGGACTGCTTTGCTAGACACAGAGTCACCACCGAAATATTTTGTTTTGGGGAAATTTAAGAAACCCTGACTTGTGCCAAAGGCCACGTGTCCGTCATCACCAAAGTTGCCTCGGCTCGGGAACTTAGGTACGAGGGGGGAAGGTCATAAATTGAGCACCATTGCTCGCCCGATCAAAGATCGGCCTCTACTAATCATGATATGTTCTTTTATAAACGTTATGTGTTCTTATTTCGATTATTAAACTAGCCTTACTATGTGATGCGCACAAGCAAGTATAGACTACGTCGCAAGAATTGGAACATTTCAGGTCATGTTTGTTTTGCGAAAATGGTTTGAATTTGCCACCCTCAAGTGGGCTTAAAGATGCGGATTTGCCACCAAACATAGTGGGCTTAAAACATGATTTGCCACAACAAAGTGGGCTTAAAACTTACATTCGTTGAATCGTTCCAGTTCAAACAACAAAGCCTTCATCCACAGACATTCATGCAGTTTAGCATTTAAGCACATAGCCTCATGGCAAGCATATGAAACATGGTAATATGGTAGTTACACTCATGCAAGTATGTTAAAGCATAAAACTCACCGAGTACACCAAGTCAGAACAAAAGCTAGTAAGAAAGATGCATGATCCTAACTATACAAGATACCTAATGCAACACATGCAATATGCAATTAATAGGCTCGGCTACTAATGTGGCATATTGTAGGCACCCCATTTTTGACCGTCCTCAAGACTTGGATGTCCTTGCAGGTACATCCAGTGACAAGTGTGATTGCTCGTTGAGCACTCGAAATCCGCAGTGGAACGCCACAGGTTTGAGCTTTCTAAACCCTGCATCCATTCTTTCTCATTTTTGGACCATGTTTTGGTCCTTCCAGCTTGTTGTTTGTGGTGAACTGCTGGCCATGATTGGGTGCTGCCGGCCATTGATGAGGCTTGCCAGCCATCGATAAGCCACTGTCGGCCATCACTGATGGCTGGCCGGCCACTAGTGCATCAGTAGATATTTTGTGATATTTTTGACTACTGTTTGCACAGATTAACCCATCTGCTTGAACGTGGATGGCTGGATTTCTTTGAAGGCTTCTTGTATCTTCTATATATAGAAGCCATCCTCTTGCATGTAAGAGGTTACAAAATTTTGTGAGCAAAATTTCTCTCTCTGTCTCTAGAATCCTCCCTCTCTTGATTTTGTGCTTGAAAATGGGAATTATCTACACATTTGTTCTAAGAACCTTGACCAAACACCTTCACTTTGGAGCTGAGGTTCTTTGAGGCTTGGTTTGAGGTCTTGAGCTTGGTTTTGGCTCAGAATTTCAGCTGTTTTGTTGCTGTGCTTCAAAGGTATAAGCTTGTCCCTTTTAAGCTTTATTTTGGTAAGTGTTTGGCCAACTTTTTACAATACTTTGAGGTTGGTTTTAACCTCTAAAAAAACTCTATTTTTAAGGTTTTAAAATAATGGTTTGAGCCTTGTTTAGTTAGGGGGTGGTTTCCTCCCTTTGCTCTTTGGCTTGTAAAGCCTTTTGAGCCATCTTTCAAAGCTTTTGAAAGAACCTTTTCAAGCTTTTGAAAGAACCTTTTCTTAGCCTTTTAACCACTAAATTCCAGGGGAATTTCAGTGGTAAAAAGTTGGTTTTGAGGTCCAAAATAGGAGGGGGTGGCTTCCCTTCCTTGTGTCTTGTTTGCATGTGTTGATGGCCTAGCATGTGAGCATGTTTTTCTACCTATTTGAGACTTGATCTCAGTGTGTTTTTGCCACTGATTTAGCATGCTTTTGCTCTGTTTTGAGCCTTCTTGGTCATATGAGTCTTGTTATGCATGGTTGTAGTGTAAATTGCCTTACTAGCTTTGTGTTTTGAGATCTCTAACATGCTTTATTTGAGTTGTTTGCATGATATGGCATCATTTAACATGTAATTTCAGTGTGTATAGCTCTGTCACACTCTCACTTTTGTCACTCTTTCATTGCTTTTGAGAGTTGTGCTTAGTATCTTGCTTATGAGAAAACATGCGAGTATGTTTTTCTTGCCATTTAAGCTTCCATCTCGGCATATTTTGGCCACTGTTTTGGCATGTTTAAGCTCTCTTTTGAGCTAGTTTAATCATTTGAGTTTGATATCGCATGCCTCTAGTGTAATGCTCTTCACTAGTTTTATGCTTTTAGCTTTGGAACATGTTGTGCATGTGTTGCTTGCATGTTTTAGCATTATTTGGCATGCCATTTCAACACTAAAAAAGTCTGCAACCTCCCTCATTTCTTCATTTTTCTATTTGTTTTGAGGGTTGGTTAACCTTAGGTTGTGTTTAAGCATGAGATAAAGCTTGTGCTCAATGGCTTTAACTCTCTTTTGAGGGTTCCTCCTAGCCAAAGGCATAATCTCTCTCATGTCTTAAACCATCCTTTGGTTAACCCTCTGTCTCATTAGAGGACAATCACTTGGACTTAATCGGCTAAAAAATGGCTTGGTAATGCTAAAATGAGTAAAGAAAATGAACCAAGTAAAACATGACCAAGATAAGCATGTTATGTGTGCATTGCATTGTGTTCAATTAGACGTTATACTGAACACAAGGAAGATTGGTCCATTTCATACTTAAAGTGATGAAATGGGCCAATCTCCTTTGTCTCCATTGCCTTTGATCATCCATGATGAGGTAGTGGACTTGATTCTTTATTTTGTACAATTATTGAATGTGTAAAAGTTGGACCCTTGGCCATCATGCATTGAAAATGCTTGATTGGTGGTTTTAGACCCAATAGCTCCCCTCATTTGATGTTTTGAGATGATAAGGAGAGGGTGCAGTACAAACATGTCCTAGAAAAACCCTCAATTTTCCTCAGTGTGTGCTTTGTTGTAGTTTGGTGAATCAGCACACCAGTGGCCGACAGTACTTCATCATTGGCTGACAGTGCTTCATTGTTGGCCGGCAGAGCCCAATGTTGGCCGATAGGTGGCCGGCAGCAAGTCCTCATGGCCAGCAGGCCACTGGTGCATTCCTCAGCGTGGAATTGGTAAGGCAGAGTAGAAAGTTCTTGGAGTAACCCTGCAAACAGAGCCTCTCAAGAGCAAACCGGTGGGCTTTTCGAGGCGAAAAACCGAGTGCATGCATATTCAACTTGCTGAGGAAGCATAGTTTGATGCTTTACTTGTTAGTTAGCATTTGTTTTGTAATTTAATTAATTAGTTTGCTAATTAGTTGAGTGTTGTAATAATTAAGTAGTTTAGCTTAGCTATTTCTTTATTCAATTGGTTTGTAATAATTAGTTTGATTAGTTTAATTAGATTAGTTTGATTAGCTTAGCTGATTCGGACCCTCCTTCGTGAGGGCGTATTGTTGTAATAAGTGTGTGTGTGCATGTCTTCCAACCCCACGTCCTTTTCCCTTTTACGTAGACGTTTTCGATGGTTATTTTAGGGCATGTTTTGATTAGCATACCTTATGCTTGCATGTTTGCACATTTTGATTAGCATACCTTATGCTTGCATGTTTGCATCATTCATTTGTATTGCATGCACCGAGGCTCGGCGCATCATACAAACTGCATTGTATTTCAATACTTATTTGAATATGTGTATCAAATTGTTGCATTCATATGCCATCTTAGATAGTCGAGCTATTTGATTGCATTATTGCATGTGTTGTATTAGGCATTGTTAACATAGTTAGGATCATGCATATTTCTAACTAGTTTTTGTTTTGGCTCGGAGTACACTGTAAGCGTTACACTTTAGCATGCTGGCATGAGTGTGAGTGTTGCCATGTTTCGCATGCTTGCTATGAGGCTATGTGCTTAAATGATTAACTGCATGAATGCCTGTGGATGAAGGCTTTATTGTCTGAATTGGAACAATTCGACGATTGCGAGTTTTAAGCCCACTTTGTGAAGTGGCCAAATCATGTTTTTAAGCCCACTTGAGAGTGGCAAATCCGCGTTTTAGCCCACTTGGGAGTGACACTTTCAAACCATTTTCGAAAACAAACATGAGTTGTTTTGTTCCAATTCTCGCGACTTAGTCTATACTTGTATGTGTGCGCCACATAGTAAAGTTAGCTAATAATCAGAATAAGAAAACATATGTTTATAAAACAACATATCATGCTTAATAGAGGCCGATCTTTTGATCGGGCGAGCGGGGGTGCTCATTTGAGGACCTTCCCCTCTTGTACCCAAGTTTCTGAGCCGAGGCAACTTTGGTGATGACGGACGCGTGGCCTTTGGCATGAGTCAGGGTTTCCTAAATTTCCCAAAAATAAATTATTTAAGTGGCGACTCTGTAATTTGGCAAAGCAGATTAGTTTTGGCATTATTTGATCTAAAATCAATTTTCCAAAATAATTTGCCGGATTGGACTCTTTGGTGTTTATCAGTCTCATATTGCACTTTGTGAGATTAGATTCAAAATCGTGACAGGAGTTCGAACGGTAGTAAGACCAATTCGTGCCTCTCTGAAAGGGGGGCACGCAAAGAAAGTCGGGTCTACAGTTTCTGGCGAGTCTGCTGGGGATTTAGAGAACTTGATTCGAACTCATGATGTGTTATTTTATCTACATTCATGTGTTTCTTTTCATTGCATTTACGTTTGTGTGCCTAAGTTACAGTGTTTGCCATCTACTATTCCTTATCTGTTTGCCGGAGGCTTGCTTGGAAAAGTGTGCCATAAGGCTGATCGGTTGCTGGCTCTGCCACGATGGGAACACAAACCTCAGATCTGGACTACCGCTGTACCGTTTGATCCTCCTTTCACTTCTCAGTGTTAGGAGTGAGAGGTATATTAGGTGGTCTTGTTGAGGCACCATTTTTTGACCATTTGAGCTAGTTGCATATCGGAAGCCTTAGAGACTGTTCCAAACTAGGACATGTTGCTCACCCGAATGCCGGATTTTTTAAAACTGCATGCGTGTGTAGTGAAACCCTAGCTCCTGATGAAACTAGGATAGGGAAATCCTACCCCACCATAGGGGTGTTTTGGCTCTCACTAGCTTGATATGTGCTGTTAGGGTGTGTCTCTACAGGAATGTATGTATCAGTTGCAAGTCTGGGTATCAGTCTAAGGACATCAGTGTTTGAGAATATCAGTTTTGAGGTAGAAAATTTGGGGGCAGAAGTCAGTGTTTGAGTACAGGTTGTCCAGCTTATAATTTCAACTATGTGTTATCTTTATCTAAGCCGAAATGTTGTGCGTTTGCTGATTGTTGTTTCTTTTTTTGCTTTATTTTTCTTTTTACAAGGTAGTGTTTTCATCATTGCTTCTGATGAGGCAGTTACCCCCCCAAGCACTCTGGACCAGACTAAGGAGGCTTTATCGATCTGGGGATCTTGTGAGAGGATAACCGGTGTTTGCTTCGCTACCCTTGGTTACGAGATAGAGGAGAGTTCGGCATAATTCACCAATTCATCAGTTATCTGTGCTCAGTGAAGTTCAGTTTTTTGCTTCTACCTCAGAGAGGAAATATATACCGGTTCTGTCAGATCAGTATCCTTCAGTCAGTATGGAGGAAATGATGCGTCAACTCTAGGAAACTATTGAGGCCATGTAGCGGGACGCTGCTCGCCAAGCGGAAGTTACTGCTCGACAAACAGAGGTTGTAGCTTAGCGGGCTGAGGTAATTGCCAGGCTTCAACAACAACAGCCACAACAAGTAGCAGCATCTGCTTCGCACCTATCCCCACCTAGGGTTCCAATACCCAGGGATGCAGCAAATGTCTAGGAGAATATGGACATCCCAGCGGGGCCAGTCCCACCTCAGACCTCGAAAGCACCGGCCTACCCAACGGATACACCGTTCAAGTTTGAGGTTGATCTTACTACTTTGAAAGTGAGCACGCTCGAGAAGTTGTTCAAGCGAGCTCAGGGAGTTAACTCGATCCCAGACATAGAGGATAGCCACACAGATTCAGCGGTGACATTGCTGGATAGATTTAAAATGCCTCACATAGACCGCTTCGTTGGCTCAGGCAATCCTATGGTCCACTTGAGGCTGTTTTCAAATATTCTGCGGTCGATGGGCCTGACTAGACTGCAAAAGCTATCCTTTTTTGGTCGGACCCTGTCAAGTATTGTGGTCATCTGGTATGTTAAATTGGAGGATTCAGTGAAGAGGAATTGAGCGGAGATGGTCGAGGCCTTCATTGCCCAATATTCGTACAATACTCAAATTGAGGTCACAACTCGTGATCTCAAGGCAACTAGGCAAGAGCTGAAGGATGGCTTCTTTGACTTTGTCACCTGGTGGAGGGCCAAGGCCTACATGATGACCACTAGGCCAGCTGAGAAAGACCAAATAAGAATGGTTGTGCGGAATCTGCAGCCGAGGCTGTTGCAGAAGATGATTGTCTTACCCTTTCCCACTTTTGCTGATCTTCATAGAAGATGCTATGAAACAGGGTCTGATTGACCAGGAGAAAGAGCAGCCCAAGGGGGCTTTTACCTACAGTTCAAATGCAACTACGAGTAGCAATGCAGCTGCGAGGACCTCTAACGTCGGTATGGTCGCCACCACACCAAAAACAGCCACACCCTTTACTGGCACATCTAGAGCCACCTCACAACCAGCAAAGTACCCACCCCGGGGCTAGAGGGTTTTCACCCCACTTTACATGTCTCTGTCTGCGGCCTTGAGGGTTCTAATTAGAAAAGGGCATCTGAAGCCCTTGGAACCACGCCCGTTGCCAAATCCCCTTCCTTCTACACACAACCCAACCAAATATTGTGCCTTCCATTAGTAGCATGGGCATGATACTGATTTGTGCTTTAGACTTGGTCATGAGATTCAAGATCTCATCGACAACAAAGTGATAGTGCCTCTTGAGAAGCCAAATATCACCACAAACCCTCTCCCACCACATAACCAACCCCCTCCTCCACCCAAGCAAGTAAACTTGATCTAAACAATGGCCATCCCATACGACCCTGACATATATATCACTCCCTCCTACTTGCCTAAGCCGGCGTTGTTCATTCTAGAATGCACAGACTTATGCATGATGAGCACGTCAATATCCCAACCTGAACCCATGGTGGTGGCTGTGATAGAAGAGGGAACGCCTGAGGGCTTTACAAGCTTAATTGAGGAAGCATACAACTCTTGCCGCTTTATTGTGCCAGCTGATCAGGCCAAACCGAGGGTAGAATTGTCGGGGAAAACTGAGGTGAATGTAGTCTGGGAAGATGGGCCAAGTCAGGGGTTGGATGATTTAGCAGAGCTTGAGGAGGACATTGCTAATCTGTAGTTCTTCGATGAGCAGGATTTGGGGGATGTGAGCATCAACTGGTTTGACTTGAATGGATCAACAGACAATATAAGGTGGCTTAGTGATGAGGCAGATATTGATGAGGGGTCTTAGCTAAAATAGGGACAGTTAGAAATAGGAACGTTTACAATGGCTGAAACGATCGACAATGAAGAGAAGTTGCCGGAGAGCACCGGTACGAAGAATTGTGCTCGAGAATTGAGCAACATTTGTACAGTAGACACAGAACAAGAGGTCGCGCTGAAGCGGTTCGAACAAGAAAGGATCAAGATTGATCAAAGAGCTAGAAAAGCCAAGGCCCCTGCGAGGACAGAATGTGTTGTGAACATAGGAACAACTGCAGCGGAACTGGACAATTGTTTGTCGGTTGCTGAGGGAATGTGGTGGGAAGATGATGATTTGCGTTTGGCCCATAGTGATGAGGACTGGGGACAGAATCTCCCGGATGATACGTGGTATACTGAAGAAGTCGACCACATGACCCAGAGTGGGTGGTACTTTAAGCCCCCACACCTGGACCAGTCAGAGTCATCAGGGAAAGACAAGGAAGGTGAGAAGTAGAAAGACAAACTGTTAGATGAAGAAGCTGTACTGAAGCAACTGAAAAAGATTCAAGTAGACATCTCCATCTGGGGACTGCTCATGGCCTCGCGGGTGCATAGACAAGCTGTCCTATCAGCAAAGGACAAGGCTAAGCTTTCTATTAATACAACCCCCGAGCAGTTGGTGGGACTGGTGTTCCCGGGTGGTACTTCACCAACTTTGACCTTCACAGATAAAGAATTACCACCTGAGGGCTCCGAGCACAACAAGCTGTTATACATCTATGTGGAGTGTAAGGATAAGTGGATACCAGTTGTCATAGTTGATACGGGGTCTGCCATAAATGTGTGTTCATCACGTACAGCCTATGCTATTGGGTTGAAGCTCGCAGATTTCATACCAACAGCCCAGGTGATTTGGGCTTATGACAATACCAGCCGAGAAGTGATGGGGACAGTGCGGATCAGAACTCAGGTTGGCCCGGCCCAACAGGACATCGAGTTCCATGTTCTTGATGTTCCAACCACCTTCAACTTACTCCTTAGACGGCTGTGGCTGCACCAAGTGAAGGCTGTGTCTTTCACCCTGTACCAAATACTGAAGTACCCCTATGGGAAAGGGGTATCAATTGTTTTTGGGAACTCTTCCATACATCTGCCGCCGGAGGTTACTACACCGATCTTGGAAATTGCATACGGTGAGGAGGATGTCCTCCTATCTGGGTTCACCTTGGCTGAGGCTCGGGTAGTGCAAGATATTCTAGCTGTTGATGAGAGACTGTATGTCAGTGCGCAATCTGTTTACCTCATGAATAAACTTCAACATGTGCCTAAGATAGGATTGGAAAGGAGTGGCCGAAAGGGCGTCGTTGCATTGGCCAAAGTGCCACATAACCCTCATATCTTTGGTCTAGGTTACATGCCTACCAAAGAGGATTGGGTAAGAAAAGGAAAGGAGATGGCCGGAAGAGCCAAGGCTAAACAAGCTAGGAAGCACTATGAGTTAGTGCATAGACCTATCCAAGGAATCCTGAATGGCCGCTTTGTTCGGGAGGGGGAAGATTTCCCGTTTTGCGGCTTTCCGGAGCCATAGCTGAATTCAGAGAAGCGGCGTTTGCCCGGCTTTGAGATCTTTTTTGATTTACAGTTGCCAGGGGATGAAGTTACAAAAGAGCAGACTGACCCAACAACTGAGGCTGAACAGTGCAAAGAGGAGGAGTCCAATGGCATAGAACTTGAACTGGAAGCAGCACTGGCTTGTCTCCTCTCAAATCCTCAGAACATACCGGAGTGCTTGGGGGATGATTTCTCTGTTTCCATAATTGGAGATCAGCCGGCTGTGAGCCCATCTTCTGGCATTCTGGATGCATCTATTGCACCCTCCCTCGTCTGGCAATACGAGGAAGGCTTTTTGTCTAGCAGTTCTAGGTCATGTAGTGAACCATAATCTGATTCACAGAGTTTGTGGAGTTGGAATCAGATTCTAGTTCTTCTGAGTCAGAGTCCAGTATTCATGGGGTTGATAACCCGAATGCCGTTGTTTTGTCCAGGTCATCTTTTTCATTTTCTTTTGAGTCGGTTGTAACTGAAGAATCAGATGAACTGGAAATTGCTAATGAGAATGGTACTGCTGTGGTTTTTGAGTACTTTTCTGTGCCGCTCGTTTATTGCATTGATTGGGACTTTCAAAACTTTTATGAAAACGACGAGGAAGAAATTCCTCTGGTTTTGAAACATTTAATTGATTGAGAGCATGAGAGGTTTGTAAAACCTTTGGTTGATGAAATCACTTCAATTAATGTTGGTACTGAGAAGGATTCGCGTCTAGTCCAAATCGGGTCCACGTTGTCTTCGGAGGAATGAGAGCGCTTAGTCGCTTTATTAAAAGATTTCAAACATGTTTTCGCGTGGTCCTACGAAGACATGCTTGGAATCGATCTTGAGATTGTATAGCATCGGATCCCTCTTGACCCTGAGGCCCGACCCGTCAAGCAGAAGCTTCGAAGAATACGCCCGGATTGGGCTCTGAAAGTCAAGGAAGAGGTCACCAAGCAAATAGATGCAGGGTTTCCTGTTAATATCTGAGTATGCTACTTGGCTGGCCAACATTGTTCCGGTGCCGAAGAAAGATGGCAGAATTCGGGTGTGTGTGGATTTCAGAGATTTGAACAAAGCCAGTCTGAATGACGACTTTCCACTACCGTACATCGACGAATTGGTGGACTTCACGACGGGGGCATGCGCTGCTCTCATTTATGGATGGATTTTTTGGGTACAACCAGATCTTGAGGGCACCCGAGGACAGGGAAAAGACTGCCTTTACCACGCCGTAGGGAACCTACTGCTACAGGGTGATGCCGTTCGGTTTGAAGAATGTTGGGGCTACTTATCAACGGGCTGTGACCACTATTTTGCATGATATGATCCACAAAGAGGTTGAGGTGTACGTAGACGACATGATTGTCAAGTCTAAGGAAAGAGAGGGCAACTACAATGCCTTGAAGAAATTTTTCCAACGGATCAGAGAGTACTAGTTGCGATTAAATCCTCAGAAATCTACTTTTGGTGTTATAGCAGGGAAAATGCTGGGGTTCTTGATTACACAAAGAGGCATCGAAGTCTATCCTTCCAAGATCAAGGCCATCTTCGAAATGCCACAACCTAGGACTGAAAAGGAGGTGCGAGGCTTTCTGGGTAAAGTGTAATTCATAAGACGGTTTATTACAAAATTAACCTTGGCTTGTGAACCACTATTTGGTCTCTTGAAGAAAGGAAAGAAATTCCAATGGGATGACTAATGCCAAGTTGCTTTCGAGCAGATCAAACAGTATCTACAGAATCCACCTGTGTTGTCACCGCCAGAGCCAAGGAAACCGTTGATATTATATATGTTAGTAACCGACACGACAATGGGCTGCATGCTTGCATAGGAATCTGAGGATAAGGTGGAGAAGGGTATCTATTACCTGAGCAAGAAGATGCTGGAATATGAGACCCGCTACACGATGTTGGAAAAGGCTTGTCTAGCCTTGGCATGGGCTACCAGGAAGTTAAGGCACTACCTGTTAGCTCACTCTGTAATACTGGTTTCGAGATTAGATGCCATCAAATATCTCTTCGAGAAACCAGCGCTTATGGGTAGGCTAGCCCGTTGGTAGCTTTTTCTTTTTGAATTTGATTTGAAGTACATGACGCGCAAATCTGTGAAAAGGAGAGCGGTAGTGTAGTTCCTAGCCGATCACCCGGTGGAGGGAGACGAAGCAGTAGAGTATCTGTTCCCGGATGAGGCCATTCTGCAGGTCGAAGAAGAGATTTGGACTATGTACTTTGATGGAGCGTCTAATCAGTACGGGTATGTGATAGGGGTGTTGTTGATAGCACCCGACAATTCACACATACCCTTAGCCTTCAAACTCCGATTCAAGGTATCAAACAATGAAGCAGAGTACGAGGCATGTATCGCTGGCTTGGAAGCCGCTCTAGAACTAGGCGCAAAACAGTTGGACGTCATTGGGGACTCGAACCTGGTTATGTCTGAAGCGAAAGGAGACTAGAAAGTTAAAGAAGAAAGGATGAAAATCTATCAGCAAACCCTGGACGTTCTAATTCCCAGGTTTGAGAAGTTAACCTTCACCCATTTGTTAAGAGAGAGCAACAGGTTTGCTGACGCCTTATCAACTCTATCTTCCATGATAGACATTCCTTTGGGAGTCCGGATGCGTCCAATCATTATTGAATAGAGGTATATGTCGAGCTACAACCTGATTGCTACGATAGATGAAGTACAAGATCAAAACTCCTAGTATCATGATATCTGGAACTTCTTGGAAAAGGAGGCTTATCTGCCAGGGGCAAATACCAAAGATAAGAGGGCAATACAGCGAATGGCAGCTCAGTTTATCATCTGCGGGGGTAAATTGTACAAACGGGGCCATCTTGAGATGCATAAACTGTGTGTTGATGTTGAAGAGTCAAAGTGCCTAATGGAGGCCATCCACGGAGGATAGTGCGGATCGCATATAAACGGAGTGATGCTAGCTCAGAAGATGCTCAGACGGGGTTACTATTGGTCAACCATGGAGGAGGATTGTATTGGCTTTGTTCGGCGATGCCACAAATGCCAGATTCATGCAAACCGCATGAACATCCCATTGTCGAAGCTGTACAACATGACTTCACCGTGGCCATTTTCAATCTAGAGGATTGATGTTATTGGGGCAGTTACTCTGAAGGGGTCGAACGGGCATGAGTACATCCTAGTGGTGATAGACTACTTTACAAAGTGGGTCGAGGCCCAATCCTATGCAGTGTTGAAAGCATCGCATGTAGCTAAGTTCATCGGGAATAACATTATCTGTCGTTATGGGGTCCCGAATGAGATCATCTCGGATAAAGGTTCCCATTTCAAGAAGGAAGTGATCAACTTGTTGGAGAAATACAACGTGGCATTTCATAAGTCATCCACATATCGGCCGCAAACGAACGGAGTTGTTGAGACTGCCAACAAGAACATCAAGCACATTCTATAGAAGATGGTGGAAACCTACATGGCCTAGCCAGATAAGCTGCCATTTGCTCTCTGGGGCTACAGAACATCAATTCGGACTTCTACTGGGGCAACTCCGTATTTCTTGGTTTATGGGATGGAGGCTGTTTTGCCGATTGAAGTTGAGGTTCCGTCACTGCAGGTTATGGTTGAGTGCCAAATAGCAGAAGCAGATTGACAGCAGAGTATGTTTGAGGAACTTATGCTGTTTGATAAAAAAAAGGCTGAAAGCACTGTACTACGTCCAAGGTTATCAACGTAGGATTGCCAGGGCTTTCAACAAGAAAGTTAAGTCCAAGAATCTGAAAGAAGGAGATTTGGTGCTCAAAGACAACCGAGCTCCCATCCATGACCCTAGGGCAAGTTCAAACCTAATTCGACTGGTCCTTACGTCATCAAATCTATTTGGTCGGATGGAGCTGTCATTCTTATGGACCTAGATGGCCTCAAATTCTCCCAACCAATCAACATGGACAAGTTGAAGAAATACTATCCTTGAGTGGCTCGCTAGGCCGAAAACCCGAAAGGGTGACCTAGGCAAAAGTTAAAGCACAAAAAATTTGAAATAAGAAAAACTGAGCTTGCAAGGTTGAAAGCCTAGAAAGGGCGGCCTTGCCAAAAGTTAGAGCGCAAAATGAGAGTGTTAATACACAAATGAACCCGAACCGAACTACGTAAGGCTTGATTCCCATCTTCGGGATACGTAGGCAACTTCATTCTGAAGTCCAGCCATAAACACTTCCAAATCAACTGTGTCTATGTGATTGTTTTGGTCATCTTTGTCTTTTCTGCATCCAAGAGTTCGGTTGCGATCTCCAGTGCAGTGTTATTCAGACAAGGGACAACTTTCCAATTATCAGATTTGGGGTTGTGCATCTCAACGACAGATCTTGGGCGTGTCCAGTTTTGATCCATATCAAAAATGGTTTTGAAAAGTTTTAATAAAAGTTGACTTTGTTCAAATTAATCTTTTTACAATTTAGACCATTTATGGACCAAAACGAAAAATTTTCAATACCCACAACCTTCAATTTCATTGATTTCACTACAGAGTTCTCCGACTCTCGATACAAATTGAAGTTGCTTTTTATTACATTCAAAAAGAAAACTTGAAAGTACAGATTAAAGCAATAAACATAGGGCATAGTCAGGTGTTCCTACGTCCCCTCCTAAAGCTTGTGGAAGCTTCAGATGCCAAAGTAGGCCCAGTTTGTGCCTCATCTTCAAGCAAAGCTATGCATTCGCCAGAAAGGGCACAACTGAAATTGGGAGCGGGGGCCAGAAGTTCTCTCGTCCTCCATACAGTGGAATACCGAACTAGCTGTGGGCCTCGGATCGAAAATAAAGCTGGGTACTCTATCCCCTCTTTTGGGCAAGTCTAGTCATGTCCGAACTGACGCCGGAATAAGAATGGAAAATAGAAGACACAGTGTGTTAAGCCAACCAACCGAATGCCGGGCCGTCGGGACATGCTGTAGCTCATCTCAGGAAGATCAAACCAGGGTGTAGACACCCCATTTTTGACCGAACTTAAGACTCAGACGTCACCGATTGAGCGCTTGGTGATGTTGCATATTGTGCTCGTTCTGAGGTTGCGGAGTCCCGGCTGCGAGCCTTGCCTCCGGACTTCCGGACTCTTTTGTGCTTTGCCTCGGTTATAACCAGCTCTGTTTTCTCTGTTTTCTTCTCAAGGGAGGGAGAGGTCTCAGATCATCTCTCGGGCCGAGGCTACGTTTCGTGGTCGAGGCCATTTTTCCCGTTGGAGCCTTGCGGATTTTTCTTGAGCCGGCGGTCAGTGCCTCAGTTCGGGACCGCTTAACCACCTCCGTTTGCTTCGGTTTTTGGCACATACCTTATTTCCTCCCTTTTGTGGGACATTGTGGTCCGAGAGACCGACTTCGTGGTCGAACACCAATTTCGGTGCCTAACAGTCAGTTTTCGGGGACCCGGGCTGCGCGTTTTGGCCCCCGAGACTTGCTTGCAAGCATTGTTGGGCTCCGATTCAAACTGTAAATAGTCATATTTTGAGCTTATTTTCATGTTTGATTAAAGATCTTTTGCTGTTTGAGGTCTCCTACTATCACTTGTCTCTTTAACTCTCTTTTAGGCCTATTTTTGCATGGTATTTTAGGCTTACTTGTGAGCTGTTTTGGACTTGGTCATAAACTACAAAATGTCTTTTTTTGAGCCCCTCTTCAACTTTGTTGAAGGGCTCTCTTCAGTTTGAGGCCAGAAGGTACCACTTGCCTCTTTATCTCACTTTTTGGCCTTTTTGGGGGGAAATTTGAATTTGAATTTCCCCCCCTTTTCACCCACTCTTTTGCCTATATAAACACCCCCCCAGCTCTGGTTTTAGGGGTTAGAAAATTTTGGTTTGGAGCTCTCACATTAAATCTCTCTCTCTCTCTACTCTAAGCCTTAAAAACCCCCTTGGTTCTTCACCAACCCATAGCCCCACCCTTCCATCCTCCATTCCAGTAGCTTGAGGTTGTTCTTCAAAGCCTAGGAGTGCTGCATTTTGGTCCAAAAGGCTGTCAAAGATTAGTCTTCAAGGGTAAGTCCTCTTCTCCCATTTTTGACCATTTTCTTGGTTCATATTCTAGCTCCTTGTGCTTACTTTTTTGAGCTCTGACCCTAACTGAAAATAGAATTTTTTTGAGCTCTATTTCATGTTTGTTTAAGGGCCTCTCACTGTTTGAGGCTTCCTTGTGGCACTTGCTTCTTTACCTTTCTTTTATGCCATTTCCTTGCATAGTATTTTAGGCCTATGTATAAACTGTTTTGAGGCATGTTTTAAACTGTAAAGTGTCTTATTTTGAGCCATTCTTCAACATTATTGAAGGGCTCCTCACTGTTTGAGGCTTCCATTTGCCACTTTCCTTTGTATCCCTCTTTTGGCCTTATTTTTGCATGATTTTTTAGCCCCTTGTGCTTCTGTTTTTGGGCTCTGGTCCAAACTGTAAATAGTCTTATTTTGAAGCCCTATTCATGTTTTGTTAAGGATATTTTTCTTTTTGAGGCATCTTTTGTATACTTTGTGTTGAAGCCCTCTTTTTGGCCTTATCTTGTATAGTATTTTAGGCTTGCTTGTGCACTGTTTTGGGTTTGGTCACTAACTGTAAAATGCCATGTTTTGAGCCCCTCTTCAACTTTGTTGAAGGGATCTTGGCCATTTGGGGCCATCAGATGCTACTTGCTTCATTATCTCAATTTTAGGGCCATTTTTGTATGCTAGCTTAACCCCATTTGTGTTCACTGTTTGGCCTTGCTTAAAACTGTAAATATGAATTTTTTGTGATTTCCTTTCTTCTTTCTTCATGCTTCATGTTCAAATAATGCATGCTTTGTATAGCTATAAGTCATTCCATGTGCCTAATTTTGGATTTCGGGTTTCATTTCATGCATCGGGTGCACTTTTACCATGTTTCGGGGCTGTTTTGCGTCAATTTTTGCTACTGAAATTTGCATCCTAGTATTTCATATTCCATGTCTTGCCATGTGTCTTGTTAGAGTGGCATTCGGCGCCCTAGGCTCGGTCCTCGGTTTGCGTGCACGCGTGTACGCATTTCGAGTGTCTCATTTTCATCTAATGGCCTCTTATGTGAGTGTGGCTGAGGTCCACTTGTGTTAGTGTAAGTCCATATTGCATTCTGTATGCCATTTCATTCCATAGCATTGTGTATGCTAGGTTGTATGTTAGCGTATTGTGTATGCCATGTTACCTCGCGCATCGTGTATGCCATTTCATAGCATGTTGCATGTTAGGATGTATCTTAGTTGCATTTCATGCATGTCATGCATATTGCATTGTGTTCAGGATAGGGGTTAGCCCGAGCACGGGAAACGAGGTACGTTTTGTACTCCGAGTGACGGAACGTGTCTCAATTCCCCAGTCAACGACACTCCGGATTGTCCATGATGGAGTTAGGTCTTAGTTGTATTTTTATGTGCATTCATTCCATATTGAGTTGTGCAATTCGACTCCTCGGCCATCATGCATCGAGATGCGTGATTGATGGCACGAGGATCGAGGCATGCATACATTTGTAAAAATACATTGCCATGCCCTTTCACGCTCTCTTGCAAAGAAATCAAGAATCGATAGTCTTAGCTTGGCGCGCTTTCCAAAAATTATTGCAAAACAGAGGCTAATTGCGGCATCACAGTGGATTTCCACGTAATGGCAACCTGGATATGCATCGTTCATCATCCGAAGAAGAGTCAAGGCAGTCCCTGGCTTGCATGCCAGTTTATTATTTTCTTAGTTAATTTGGTATTTAATTAGGATTTTTGTACATATTTGGACTGTATTATTTATTTGGACTGTACTATTCGGGACTGTATATTATTTTTTCGGACCCTCTGTGCGAGGGCATAATTGTAATAAGTGTGCGTGAGTGTTATGTATGTCTTCCAACCCCACGTCTTTCTTCCCTTTTATTTACCTGCTTATGATGGTTAGATTAGGGCATGTTTCAATTAGCATACAGTATGATAGCATGTTTGCATTCATTCATCTGTCTTGAATGTACCGGGCTCGGCGCATCATACTAATTGCATTTGTATTTCAATTCCAAGTTGAATACATGTTAGCTGTTGCATCTCATATGCCATATTTGGAATAGCTGAGCCTGCTATAGTTGCATTTTTGCATGTGTTGCATTAGGCATTTCTGTATATTTAGGATCATGCATGGATTTCTAATCGATTTCTGTTTTGACTTGGAGTACTCGGTGAGTTTTATGCTTTAGCATCCTTGCATGCGTGTGAGTAACTGCCATGAATAGCATGCTTACCATCAGGCTAACTGCTTATGTGATATAACTGCCTTGAATGCCTATGGGTGAAGGTTGGGTTAGTTGGATTGGAAGAAATCATTGACTGTGTGTTTTAAGCCCACTAGATAGTGGCAAAATCATGTTTCCTAAGCCCACCCGAGGATGGCAAATCCACGTCTTAGCCTACTTGCGAGTAGCACCATCAAACCATTTTCAAAAACAAACATGAAATGTTTTGTTCCAAATCAGGCGACTCAGTCTATACTTGTATGATGTGTGCATCACATAGTAAATCTAGGCTAATAACCGGAATAAGAACGCACAAAGTTTTCAAAACTAAATATCATGGTTAGTAGAGGCCGATCTTTGATCGGGCGAGCGGGGGTGCTCACGAAGTGACCTTCCCCAATCGTACCCAAGTTCCCGAGCCGAGGCAACTTTGGTGATGACGGACACGTGGCCTTAGGCAAATGAGTCAGGGTTTCCTAAATTTCCCAAAAATAAAATATTTAGGTGGCGACTCTGTATCTGGTAAAGCAGTCCATGTTTGGCACTTCTTTTCTAAAAATTTGTTTTCTCAAAACGATTTGCCGGATTTGGACTCTTTGGTTCAAGATTAAGAACCGTAACACAAATCGAGTCCGAACTGTAGTGACTTCCCCTGGGCTTATTACGCTTCTGGCGACTCTGGGATTTAGAGAACTTGACTAACTCATGATATCCGGTTTTGACTACACTTGTGTGTTTCTTTTGCATTGCATTTGCGTTGGTGCGCCTAGGACACCGTGTTTGCCATATGCTATTCTGAGCGGTTTCTTGAGGCTTGTCTTGTCAAGGCATGACCATAAGGGTGACGGTTATGGCTCGCCAAGATAGAACACAAACCCCGGTTTTACCGGGGCACCCTTTTTGACCACTCGACCTAGTGCATATCGAAATCCGTAGTGACCATTCCAAACTAGGACAGGTTGCTTACCCGATATAGGTTGTTTGAAACCGCTGCGTGTGTAGTGAAACCCTAGCTCCTGACAAAATAGGACAGGGAAACCCTACCCCAACATAGGGGTGTTTTGGCTCCCACTTGCTTGTTATGTGCTTTTAGAGTGCGTCTCTACAGGAATGCATGTATCAGTTTGCGAGTTTGGGCCTCAGGCCTGCGGGCACTAGTTCAATATTTTGGGGTTCAGTTTTACCCGAGGGTATCAGATTTGAGGCAAAATTTTGGGTGCAGACCAAGAGAGGGCACATCATCTGTTATGCTCAGATTCTGTTTGGTGAAATCAGGCTGAGATGCTGTCTATTTTCTCTTTTGCTAGGGTAGTCTTGGAACCATAGCTTCAGAAGGCTCCAATATCCCCCGGGTACACTGAACTTGTGTTGATAGACTTTTTCAGGTCAGAGATTCAATTCAAGGGCAAATCAGTGTTCCTTCCGTAAACAGGTAAAGGGTCAACAGTACGATCACCGCAGATCGTGATTACGATCAGTGGTCCTTAATAGTTGGACTGAGGTCTCAATTGTTGCCATAGAGATAGATCTACTGGTCAGTTAGATGGATCAGCAGAATACATCAGGGATGGAGTCAATGATGCGTCAAATGCAGGAAACTATGAAACTTATGCAGCAAGATGCTGTCCGCCAAGCAGAATTTTCCAAGCAGCAGGCTACAATCATGGCTCAGCAGGCTGAGCTCATCACCAGGCTGCAACAGCAAAGCGGTGCGTCTGCTTCCCAACAAGTTCCTCCTCCAGCAGGAGCTCCGTGCCGAAACGGCGAATGTTGAGAATACCTGTGAGGGTGCAGACATTCCTGAGGCGCTCCGCCTCGATCTTACCCCAAATTGTCCAAAACACCTACCAATCTACTGGACTCACCCTTCGAGACTGAGGTCGACCCTACAGCGTTGAAATTGAGCAAGCTTGAGAAGTTGTTCAAGAAATCCCAGGGGGTAAAATCCATCCCGGACATTGAGGACGGGTACACCGACGCAGTTGTGACACTGCCGGACAGGTTCAAGATGCCTCACATCGACCGTTTTGACGGGTCAGGAGATCCCATGGTCCACTTGAGTTTGTTTTCAGATGTTCTGCGCCCGATGGGCTTGACAAGATTACAGAAGCTCTCCCTTTTTGGCAGGACCCTGTCGGGTGTTGCGGCCATCTGGTATGCCAAATTGGAGGATTCAGTGAAACGAAGCTGGGAGGAGATGGCCGAGGCCTTCATTGCACAATATTCATACAATACCCAAATCGAGATTACGACCCGTGATCTTGAGACGACGAGGCAGGAGCCTAAGGAGAGCTTCTCAGAATTCGTGGCCCACTGGAGGGCCAAGGCCTCAATGATGACCATTAGGCCAACGGATAAGGATCAGATACGGATGGTTGTGCGCAACCTCCAGCCCAAACTAATGCAAAAAATGATCATGCTCCCCTTCCCTACCTTTTCAGATTTGCATGAGATGGGAGTACAGATCGAGGACGCTATGAAGCAGGGCCTCATTGACCAGGAGAAGGAGCAGCCCAGGAGGGCGTTTACCCGCAGTTCGAATGCGACCACTAGCGGTGACGCAGCTGCAAGATCTTCCGAAGTGGGCATGGTCGCCACCACCACACCAAGAGCAGCCACCCTCTTTGTTGGTGCATCCACTTCAAACCCCCGAGCTTCAGACTATCTACCCCGAGGCAAGAGGGTTTTCACCCCACTCTATATGTCTTTGTCTAAAGCCCTGGGGGTACTACTCAGGAAAGGACATTTGAAACCGTTAGAGCAACGGCCTCTACCCGATCCTCTCCCTCCAAAGCATGACCCGACTAAGTACTGTGTTTTCCATCAACAAACCAGTCATGACACCGATAGTTGCGTCCGTCTTCGCCACGAGATACAAAATTTGATTGACAATGGGGTCATCCCCGCACTAGGTCCTGCAAAGTCTATCGGCACTTGATCAGTGAACTTGTGGGAGATAATGTGATGTGATCGAGGGATGAACCACTTGCGGGCGACGTTCAGTTTATTTCAGATATGGTGTATGGCACGCACTGTTTTGAGCATT
The DNA here is from genome assembly GCA_025200525.1 of Camellia lanceoleosa. NCBI lineage: Eukaryota > Viridiplantae > Streptophyta > Magnoliopsida > Ericales > Theaceae > Camellia > Camellia lanceoleosa. The sequence goes on from CM045768.1 coordinate 93,210,689, forward strand.
TGTGAATGCTGGTTTTTGTACATTCTGACTTAGGTATTGGGTCAGTCTTATTGTTTTATTTTGAGCCTGTCTTTTTGTTTTGAGTCAGTCTCTTTTGTTTTGGGTCTGTCTTGCTGTATCGAGTCAGTCCTGTTGTATAGGAGTTGGGTGATTCTGGGGGAGGGGGGGTGTTACCTCGGGCGTCACCATTTTGTTTTTGTGTTTGTCTTTTCGTTTTGTTTTGAGTCTGTTTCTGCCAGGGAGCCAGTTATGCCAGCAGTTTTTGAATGAAACAGCAGTGATTTTTACGCTCTCGCATTTGCTTCAGCCGTGTGCCAGTTGTGCCAAAACTTCTAAATGAGATGGCAGTATTTGACTAAGGACTCTATCTTTTCTGTGCCTTGAAATCATTGTAATGACCTGAGTTTTTCAAAACTTTTTGAACACTGTGGTGAAAAACGAAGAGGAAGGGATTCCTCGGGATTTGCAAAAATTTGATCAATTGAGAGAAAGAGAGGCATGCTATGCCCTTAATGAACGAAATCATGCTTGTTAGTGTGAGTACTGGGAAGGATGCTGGCTTGATCCAGATTGGTTCTACACTGTCTTTAGCGCGAGCGACTGGTCGCTTCCTTAAAAGATTTCAAAAAATGTTTTTGCGCGATCCTGCGAAGACCTGTGTGGAATCGCTCTTGAGATTGTGCAGCCTAGGATCGGTCTCAGCCTCGAGACTTGACCCCTTGCTTTCAAACCTTGGACCTTAATTCAGAGTGTTCAACGGTCAACCGCAATGTGAGGCCTGTGTGGTCAGATTCGAAGCAGCTCGCGACCTAGGGTAGAAAAATGTCAGATGTGCTCGAAGAGCCGAAGATGGATCATCCTGCAAATCAATGAAGACTGGGAAGAATGCCAAATCCCAGAGGGAGGAAGAAAGTATTCTTTGAAGAAAAGAAGTTCCGATCCACAACACCAGGGGCAAATTCAGCCCCCATTGGATGGACTCCTGCATCATTAGCAAACAGCAGACATTCTCTTGGATTTAGATGACTTCAGGATCTCAAAACCATTTGACATGGACAAAGCTACACTTTTACCCTTGAGAGGCTCGCTGGGCCGAAAACCCAGAAGGGCGACCCAGGCAAAAGTTAGAGCAAGAAAAAGAAGAAAAGAAAAAAAAAATGGCAAAGAATGAAAAAAAAAGAAAAGAAAAAAAAGAAAAAAAAATGAAGAAAATGCAAAGAAAAGAAAGAAAAAAAAAAGAAGAGAATCAGAAAAACAAAACTCGCAAGGTTGAAAACCCGCAACAGGCGCCTTGGCAAAAGTTAGAGCATAAAAAGGAGAGGTTAAATACCCTAGTGTACCTTAACCCCGAACTACGTAAGGCTTGATTCCCATGTTTGGGATACGTAGGCAACTTCATTCTGAAGTCCAGCCGTAAAACACTTCAAATTTGATTGTGTCCATGCGATGGTTCTGGTCATCTTTGTCTTCTCTGTATCTGAGGATTTGGTTGTGTTCATCACTCTGAGGACTGACTACAATGCGCTGCGGTGCCATTCAAACAAGGGGCAACTTTCCGTTGCCATTCGACGCGCCGTAGTGCCATTCAAACAAGGGGCAACTTTCCGTTGCCATGCAGCTCTCTTCAAGCACGGGGCAGTTTTCCTTTGGATCTGAGGTTGTGCATCTCAAGAGTAGGTTCCTCGTCACGGCGAAGGCCATTTGCAAAAACAGTTTTTGAGAATTTTTACTGAGGTTGACTAATTCTCTCGAAAATTATTCCATTTTTCTAAAACTGGATCACTTTCTTGGACTCGAAAAGGAAAATTTTCAATGCTCATAACCCAACTTGCATGATCTCAAATCAAAAATCGAACAAGCATGTTAATCTAACTCTCATTTTGGTCAAAATTGTTTTAGTAGAAAGCAAAAACAAAACATGGTCAACATGATGAACTAGGGGCACAGTTGAGTTAGGTTCTCTGTCATTTTCCCTTTATCAACGCACTTGCCAGAAAGGGCACTCTACTTGCCAGAAAAGGGCACAACTGAAGCTAATAACAAAGGGCTGAAAGCTCTCTCACCCTCCAAGCAACGAGGTATCAAGCCCGCGTAATTTAACCTGGCTGGAATAGGGCAAGATATTCCACTTCCTCATCTGGACATATCTGATCACGTCCAAACTCCCCGGCAGAGCATCATCAACCGAGGTCAGCTGCAGATTTGCTACACACCCAGTTGTAGCACAGCCCCTCTGTGGGAGAAACTCACTAGCTGCGCGCAGAAGAAGAAGAATCTAGCAGAATGCTAGGGGCACGAGCCCACAACTTGCTGTTTATCCATCAACCACCCAGGGGTGGGATTTAAAATGAGAGATTGAAGAATAGAGAGATGTGCGCTGAGAGAAAAAGTGAGGAAAAGGGCTTTTTTCAGAAAAACAGAGCTTGAGGGCCGAGTGATGTGAGAATCACAAATGAGAAAGGGTGGGAAATAATACCCAGAGAAACTGGCTCCTCGTGCACTAAGAGGTCTCTTGTCTTTGTAACACGTCTGTGTGTCGTGTCTTTTGTTTTATTTTTCTCGATTCTTGCTTTGAGTCGTTCCGAGTGTGTCTCGGTGTGTTTAGGTTGTTTACCTTTATTTTTCGTTGTTGGGTCGTCTTTGCTGTGTTCAGTTGTAGGCTCAATACCCGGTCAAGAACTCATTTTCTCAATTTCAAAAATGATTTGTTGTGTGCTCAGAGTGCTGTGCCATTCTCCACATTTGTGCAAAAAAGGAATTTGTTCTTTCGAAAACTGCAAGGTTTAACCCAGGTCATGTGAGAACAGTGAAACAAGGACCTATCTGAAGCTATGTGGGTTCCAAACTGCAAAGCAAAAGAAAAGAGGGAAAATCGAAGCATCTGAGTGTGTTTCACCTTCAAATAATTCCGAGATTGTATTCGGATGTACCTCTTGGACCTTGTCGGTTCAAAGAATGAGTGCCTCTATCTATCCCAAGTGTAAGCACGCTTCAAGTCGTAATGGTGATTAAAGCGAACAGATGTTATCTCTCTCTAATATGAGCAGGTGTGCCTGTTTTTGAAATTTGAATGTGTTGCAAACCCTCCGAAAGGTAAATCGGAGGTCGCGTTTTAATCTGGTCTCGTTAAGGCTTGTATTCCCTTATTCGCATTTTGTTTCAAATATCGTTGTCACGACATTCCACTTGCATTGTTATGCATCCTTCCACCCACATTGTTATGCTCTTCTCATGCTTGCATTGTGATACCCATTCCAATTGCATTGTTATGCACCCACTTCACTAGCATTGTTATTCTCATTCATTGCATTGATTATGCACATCTATCTTGCATTGTTATGCACCTTTTCACTTGCAATTGTCTTTCTTTCTCCTCAGACGTCGACGAGTCGACTTCCTTCGGTTTAGAGCATTTGGAATACGTTCCAATGCTTATCCTTTTCCAAACACCGGATACGCCCTCGTTTCTCTCTTCTTTCAAACACCGGATACGCCCCGATGTTTCACATTCCTCTTGAACACCGGATACATCCTGTGTTTCACATGCCTTATGGAACACCGGGATCGCCCTATGTTTCTCATTCCTTGCGGAACACCGGATCGCCCTATGTTTCACATTCTTGCGAACACCGGATACGCCCTTAGTTTCCTTCCTCCTGAAACACCGGGATACGTCCCTATGTTTCTCCTTCTTTTCTAACCACTGGGATACGTCCCTAATCCCTGGGATACATCCCTAACCTTTGGGATACGTCCCTAATCTCTGGGATACGTCCCTAACCTCTGGGATACGTCCCTAATCTTTGGGATACGTCCCTAACCTCTGGGATATGTCCCTAATCTTGGGATACGTCCCTAACCCCTGGGATACGTCCCTAATCTTTGGGATACGTCCCTAACCTCTGGGATACGTCCTTAAATCTTAGGATACGTCCCTAAACCTTGGGATACGTCCCTAAATCTTGGAATACGTCCCTAAATACCGGGATACGTCCCTAAATCTTGGGATACGTCCCTAAACCTTGGGATACATCCCTAAACACCGGGATACATCCCCATGTCTCTCCATCTTTGGTTAAGAGCATCTGGAATACGTTCCAATGCTTATACCTTTCCGAAACACCGGGATACGTCCCTATGTTTCTTTGCATGATCATAAGTTATGTTTGGCTTCTTGCATTATCATTTGCATTTTGCCCTTGCCTGCGGGCATGCCTGCGGGCACATCTTTGTCTATCTTGCCTGCTTTGTCTAAGTCTTCGGTCTTGCTAAAAATGGGTCGTCTCTGGGCTTTGACATTCACTCCCGTCATTCTTATGACTTTCGAGTTCTGTCAAAGAGGGGCAACTGTAGACACCCCATTTTTGACCGACCTTAAGACTCAGACGTCACCGATTGAGCACTTGGTGATGTTGCATATTGTGCTCGTTCTGAGGTTGCGGAGTCCCGGCTGCGAGCCTTGCCTCTAGACTTCCGGACTCTTTTGTGTTTTGCCTCGGTTTGCAAACCAGGCTCCGTTTTCACTGTTTTCTCTTCCTGAAGGGAGGGAGAGGTCTCGTAGATCATCTCTCAGTGGCCGTAGGCTACGTTTTGTGGTCGTAGGCCATTTTTTCCGTTTGGAGCCTGGTTTTTGGTTTTTCGGAGCCGACGGCCCTGTGCCTCGGTTCGGGACCGCTTAACCACCTCCGTTTGCTCCGGTTTTTGGCACATACCTTATTTACTCCCTTTTGTGGGACATTGTGGTCCGAGAGACCGACTTCGTGGTCGAACACCACTTCCGGTGCCTGATCAGTTTTGGCCCCTGTCTTGCGTTTTGGCCCCCGAGACTTGCTTGCAAGCATTGTTGGGCTCCGACTCAAACTGTAAATAGTCATATTTTGAGCTCCTTTTCATGTTTGATTAAGGACCTTTTTCTGTTTGAGGTCTCCTACTATCACTTGTCTCTTTAACTCTCTTTTAGGCCTATTTTTGCATGATATTTTAGGCTTACTTGTGAGCTGTTTTGGACTTGGTCATAAACTACAAAATGTCTTTTTTTGAGCTCCTCTTCAAATTTTTTGAAGGGCTCTCTTCGGTTAGAGGCCAGAAGGTACCACTTGCCTCTTTATCTCACTTTTTGGCCTTTTTGGGGGGAAATTTGAATTTCAATTTTCCCCCCTTTCCCCCCACTCTTTTGCCTATATAAACACCCCCCCAGGTCTGGTTTTAGGGGTTTGAAAATTTTAGTTTGGAGCTCTCACATTAAATCTCTCTCTCTCTCTCTCTCTCTCTCTACTCTAAGCCTTAAAAACCCCCTTGGTTCTTCACCAACCAATAGCCCCACCCTTCCATCCTCCATTCCAGTAGCTTGAGGTTGTTCTTCAGAGCCTAGGAGTGCTGCATTTTGGTCCAAAAGGATGTCAAAGATTAGTCTTTAAGGGTAAGTCCTCTTCTCTCATTTTTGACCCTTTTTTTGGTTCATATTCTAGCTCCTTGTGCTTACTTTTTTGAGCTCCGACCCTAACTGAAAATAGAATTTTTTTGAGCTCTATTTCATGTTTGTTTAAGGGCCTCTCATTGTTTGAGGCTTCCTTGTAGAACTTGCTTCTTTACTTTCTTTTATGCCATTTCCTTGCATAGTATTTTAGGCCTATGTATAAACTGTTTTGAGGCATGTTGTAAACTATAAAGTGTCTTATTTTGAGCCCTTCTTCAACATTATTGAAGGGCTCCTCACTTTTTGAGGCTTCCATTTGCCACTTGCCTTTGTATCTCTCTTTTGGCCTTATTTTTGCATGATTTGTTAGCCCCTTGTGCTTCTGTTTTTGGGCTCTGGTCCAGACTGTAAATAGTCTTATTTTGATGCCCTCTTCATGTTTCATTAAGGGTATTTTTCTTTTTGAGCCATCCTTTGTATACTTTGTGTTGAAGCCCTCTTTTTGGCCTTATCTTGCATAGTATTTTAGGCTTTCTTGTGCACTGTTTTGGGTTTGGTCACTAACTGTAAAATGCCATGTTTTGAGCCCCTCTTCAACTTTGTTGAAGGGCTCTCGGCCATTTGGGGCCATCAGATGCTACTTGCTTCATTATCTCAATTTTAGGGCCATTTTTGTATGCTAGCTTAGCCCCATTTGTGTTCACTGTTTGGCCTTACTTAGAACTGTAAATATGCATTTTTTGGGACTTCCTTGCTTCTATCTTCATGCTTCATGTTCAAATAATGCATGCTTTGTATAGCTATAAGTCATTCCATGTGCCTAATTTTGGATTTCGGGTTTCATTTCATGCATCAGGTGCACTTTTGCCATGTTTCGGGGCTGTTTTGCATCAATATTTGCTACTGAAATTTGCATGCTATTTCATATTCCATGTCTTGCCATGTGTCTTGTTAAAGTGGCATTCGGTGCCCTAGCTCGGTCCTTGGTTTGCGTGCACACGTGCACGCATTTCGAGTGTCTCATTTTCATCTAATGGCTTCTTATGTGAGTGTGGCTGAGGTCCACTTGTGTTAGTGTAAGTCCATATTGCATTGTGTATGCCATTTCATTCCATAGCATTGTGTATGCTAGGTTGTATGTTAGCGCATTGTGTATGCCATGTTACCTCGCGCATCGTGTATGCCATTTCATAGCATGTTGCATGTTAGGATGTATCTTAGTTGCATTTCATGCATGTCATGCATATTGCATTGTGTTCGGGATAGGGGTTAGCCCGAGCACGGGAAATGAGGTACGTTTTGTACTCCGAGTGACGGAACGTGTCTCAATTCCACAGTCAATGACACTCCGAATTGTCCATAATGGAGTTAGGTCTTAGTTGTATTTTCATGTGCATTCATTCCATATTGAGTTGTGCAATTCGACTCCTCGGCCATCATGCATCGAGATGCGTGATTGGTGGCACGAGGATCGAGGCATGCATACATTTGTGAAAATACATTGCCATGCCCCTTTCCTGCTCTCTGTTGCAGCAAATCAAGAATCAGTAGTCTTCCGGGGCTTGGCGCGCTTTCCAAAAATTATTGTAAAACAGAGACTAATTGGGGCATCACAGTAGATTTCAGCGCAAAGGCAACCCGGATATGCATCATTCATCATCCGAAGAAGAGTCAAGGCAGTCCCTGGCTTGCATGCCAGTTTATTATTTTCTTAGTTAATTTGGTAATTAATTAGGATTTTTGTACATATTTGGACTGTACTATTCGGGACTGTATATTATTCTTTCGAACCCTCTGTGCGAGGGCATAATTGTAATAAGTGTGCGTGAGTATGATGTATGTCTTCCAACCCCACGTCTTTCTTCCTTTTTATTTACCTGCTTATGATTGTTAGATTAGGGCATGTTTCAATTAGCATACAGTATGATAGCATGTTTGCATTCATTCATCTGTCTTGCATGCACCGGGCTCGGCGCATCATACTAATTGCATTTGTATTTCAATTCCGAGTTGAATACATGTTAGCTGTTGCATCTCATATGCCATGTTTGGAATAGCCGAGCCTACTATAGTTGCATTTTTGCATGTGTTGCATTAGGCATTTCTGTATATTTAGGATCATGCATGGATTTCTAATCGGTTTCTGTTTTGGCTTGGAGTACTCGGTGAGTTTTATGCTTTAGCATCCTTGCATGCGTGTGAGTGACTGCCATGAATAGCATGCTTACCATGAGGCTAACTGCTTATGTGATATAACTGCCTTGAATGCTTGTGGGTGAAGGTTGGGTTAGTTGGATTGGAAGAAATCATTGACTGTGTGTTTCAAGCCCACTAGATAGTGGCAAAATCATGTTTCCTAAGCCCACCCGAGGGTGGCAAATCCACGTCTTAGCCTACTTGCGAGTAGCACCATCAAACCATTTTAAAAAACAAACATGAAATGTTTTGTTCCAAATCAGGCGACTCAGTCTATACTTGTATGCTGTGCGCATCACATAGTAAATCTAGGCTAATAACCAGAATAAGAACGCACAAAGTTTTCAAAACTAAATATCATGGTTAGTAGAGGCCGATCTTTGATCGGGCGAGCGGGGGTGCTCACGAAGTGACCTTCCCCAATCGTACCCAAGTTCCCGAGCCGAGGCAACTTTGGTGATAACGGACACGTGGCCTTAGGCAAACGAGTCAGGGTTTCCTAAATTTCTCAAAAATAAAATATTTAGGTGGCGACTCTGTATTTGGCAAAGCAGTCCATGTTCGGCACTTCTTTTCTAAAAATTTGTTTTCTCAAAACGATTTGCCGGATTTGGACTCTTTGGTTCAAGATTAAGAACCATAACACAAATCGAGTCTGAACTATAGCGAGGTCCCCCTCGCGGGCTTGTTACACAGGGGCAACGCCAAGCGATGTCAATGGCAGACTTGCTGTACATCTAGTGGCCCCACCATCCCTCGTTCAGAAAGTAAACTGGCGGAGGGCAAAAAAAATAGCCGCGCGTTGAATACGCAAGACAAGCGTCCACTACTTTCAACTTATCCATCAACCATACCTAGGGAAGGACGAAAAATAAGAAAGATTAAAGAATAGAGAGGTGTACCTAGAGAGAAAAGTAACAAAAGGGTTTTGAGAGAAAAAAAGAGCCAGAGGGCCGAGTGATGTGAGAAACACATGTGAGAAGGGTGGGAAACATTACCTGCAGCAGTAGTGGACTTCTTGCAAACTTGCTTGTCTCCCGACGATGGAAAGCATCCAAGCCCATCAAAGTTTCGGTAAGTGTCAACCCGATACAGCTTTTGCCTTCTTTCAAGCCTTGGGCAACTTCGATCAGGCGAATGCTAGACCCTCCGAAGCCGGGGGCAAGCAGAAAATGGGCCAACAAGCAAAGGGCATGCTGTCGAAAACTTTGCCAAAAGTGGTCACCGCGGTTGCTGGCATCGGAAAACTGATAAATATGATTGGGGATGTCCAACTCCCCGTTGTGAACCAAAGCTCGAGCCTCATGCAAAGTGAGCCCACACATCCTTCCTAAAGCCTGGATGTGGCCAAAACGAGACTGGGGCAAGATTTCCTCGTCACGCCCGGATTCCATCAAATCTTGGAACTCTTCAATTGTGGGGCATACCTCTTGTGCCCTAAAGCTAAATACGTGCATAACCGGATTCCAACATCTAGCCACGGCATGGAGGAACAGAAAACACATCGGAGTACAACTTAACGGGAATAGTGCGTTTAGCCCAAAACCTCAGAAATTCAACTTTTCCAAGCTATCTAAAGTCGCAATCTAATTAGAGAGTTTTTCAGCGAAGAATGGTTCCATTTGGGGCAAAAATGGAGTTGAAATGAAAAAACCACGAAGATGGAACTTTTGTAGAAGATACGGCAATGAGTAGAGGACAGGTGTCAACGTTTCAGAGGTGCTGCTCATCGATGGCCGGCAGTGGCTCATTGATGGTCGGTAGAGGCTCATCAATGGCCGGCAAGGGCACATTGATGGCCGGCAGCCTCTCTTTCATGCTCACTAATCTCCTGTGTGAAGATTCAGTTGTTTTCAGCAGTTGTATTATGTTATTGGCACCTTTCGAGGTCTTGTTTTGGTTCTTTCCGGGCTTGAGCATGTTTGTTCAAGTTATAATCATTTGGCTCTGTATAAGTTGCATTTTGTTGTTTATCGAGTTGTTGCGATTGGCTTATCGAGTTGTATGTATGTTGATTATTTGTAGACTGCCCGAACGCCGTTCTGCGCGCGAGGGCGTGAATTGTTGTTCTTAGCTACTATAGTTTTGACTCATGTCACGGTTCTGAATCTAATCTCACAAATTGCAATGAGAGACTGATAAATCACCAAAGAGTCCAAATCCGGCAAATTGTTTTGGAAAATCGATTTTAATCAAAAAGTGTCAAACATGGACTACTTTGCCAAATTTTAGAGTCGTCACCTAAATATTTTGTTTTGGGAAATTTAGGAAACCTTGACTCGTGCCTAAGGCCATGTATTCGTCATCACCAAAGTTGCCTCGACTCGGGAACTTGGGTACGAGGGGGGAAGGTCATGAAATGAGCACCCCCGCTTCTCCCGATCAAATGATCGGTCTTTACTAACATGATATGTTGTTTTTAAAAACACATGCGTTCTTATTTCGGTTATTAATCTATCATTACTACGTGATGCGCACAGCATACAAGTATAGACTAAATCACTCAAGTTGGAACAAAACATCTCATGTTTGTTTGTTTGAAAATGGTTTGAAGTTGCTACTCGCAAGTAGGGTAAGACGCAGATTTGCTACTCAAGTGGGCTTAGAAAACAACATGATTTGCCACTTCAAGTGGGCTTAAAACTTGCATTTTGATGAATTGTTCCAATTCAAGTAATCAAACCTTCATCCACAAGCATTCATGCAATTATACACATAAGCGTATAGCCTCATGGCAAGCATGCTAACATGGCAACATACACATCTCATGCAGTATGCTAAAGCATAAACACTTACAGTGTACTCCGAGCCAAAAAAAAAGCTAGTTAGTAATCAATGCATGATCCTAGCTATGTTAACGATGCCTAATGCAACACATGCAAAAATGCAACTAAAATAGGCTCGGCTGGCTAAGATGGCATATGAATGCAACAATTTGATACATGTATTCAAATTGAAATTGAAATACAATGCAGTTTGTATGATGCGCCGAGCCCGGTGCATGCAAGACAGATAAATGGATACACGCATGTAAGCATAAGGATGCTAATTGAAATATGCCCTAAAACTAACCATCGAAAGTGGTTAAGTAAAAGGGAGAAAGAAATGGGGGTTGGAAGACATGCATCACACACACGCACACTTATTACAAAAGTTGTGCCCTCTTGACGGAAGGTCCAAATAATAAGCTAACTAGCTAATCCAAGCTAATTAAACTAATTATTACAAAACAAAACTAATTAACTAATCCTAGCTAACTAATTAGTTATTACAACACAAATGAATAGCTAATTGCATTAACTACTTAAGTACAAAGCCATCAAACTAGCTAACTAAGAAAAGAAACTAAGTAAAGCAGTAAGAAGAGGTATTCAGGGTGAGAAGTGCATGCATGCTCGGTTGCCTCATTCGGAAATCCATTACGATGCCCCAACTTGTCTCTGTTTGCATTTGATCTTAGAACACTGCACAAAGCTCCAGATAGCTTCTACTCCGTAATGGGAACCTCCAGGAAGGCTGCCGACCACTTATTGGTATTGTAGACCACCTGTAGACCACTTACATTTGCTGTAGACCAGAAAAAGTGGTCGGCCAGCCACTTTTATTGGTCTGCCGTCCAGAAAATTCTGCACAACTCCATTTTGCTGCAACATAGAACAAGGAGGGGCACATCAATGTATTTGCAAGGTATGTGTGCACAACGACCCTCCCTATCATTTCTTAAGCTCAAGGGAGTGTGGTTCTCGACTCTCGGGCCACCAACCAAGCATCGCAATGTATGATGGCTGAAAAGCCAAGTTTGCACAATTCAATATCAATGAATGCACAAATAACACATAAGGGCCTTAAACTCTATCATGTATGATCAAGAGCGTCGTCGACTGAGAAATGAGGCACGTTTCATCACTTCAAGTATGAAATGTCCCTCGTTTCTCGTGTTTGGATTAACACTCTACCCAAACACATGCAATGCAACATGATCAACCTATCAAAGCTAATGGCATGTAAACAAAATGCAATGCATGCAAACATAATGCAATGCAACAAGTATGCAAACACAATGCAAATAACAACATTCAAACAACATGCTCAATGGACTTAAACCGAATATGGATAGACCTCAATCATGCCCAAAATAGTGGCCAAAATACTCCGAAATGATGGCATGAAATGCAAGATAATGTATGCTCATGCATTGGTCCATCAACTAAGCACAAGAGCACAACTCTCAAACATGATCAAGAAGTGACAAATGTGAGAGTGTAGCTACACTATATGCACTAAAATATCATGTGAAATGATGTCATGGTAAGCAAACATCTCAAGTATGGCACACTATGGTGCCGAAAACTCAGGGCTAGCAAGGCCAATTGCACTACAGCTATGCAATACATGAATCACATGGCCAAGGCAACTCAAAATAGTCCTAGAGCATGTCAAATCAATGCTAAAACGTGCACAGAGTATAGCCAAAACAAGATAGCATGACGGGCATGAAGCATGGAGTATGCAAGGCCAATAAGGAGGATTACACTACACCTACCAAAACCAAGCAAGATGTGAGAGCATGACCACACTACATGCACTAAAATCATATATCAAATGATGCCAAATCATGCAAATAGCCCAAGCAATGCATGCTACTAGCTTGGAAACTCAAAGCTAGTGAGCTAGAATGCACTATGGCTATACAAAGCAAGGCATGCATGACCAAAACAACATAAATCAGACCTTAAGCATGGCAAAACATGAGTAAAATCTTGTTGGAGTGGAGCAAAAAACATGCTAGAATGATGGTCCAAAGCATGATGCATGTTAGGCTAGTGAATGGAAATGCACTACAAGTGTAGAATGCATGCATGAGGTAACCAAACCAAGCCAAAATAGAGCTAAGGCATGCTAAAACAACACCAAAAATATGCTGAGATAAAGCCAAAATGGGCTAGCAAGACATGCTAAAATATGAGGCATATAAGGCTAGTTTGTAAGGATTACACTACAAGTGTAAATAGCATGCAAAGGGTGACTCTACCAAGCCAAAATAGAGCTATGCCATACTGAAATAAGGCCAAAAACATGCTAAGATGGAGCCAAAATATGCTAGATAAACATGCTACTTTGATAAGCCAACAAGGCAAGCACACAAGACACAAGGAGAGGGGATGACCCCCTCCTATTTGGGACCTCAAAACCAAGTTTCCACCACTAAAATTCCTCTAGAATTCAGTGGTGAAGAGGCCAAACAAAGGCTAAGACAAAAGCCTAAAGTGATGGCTCAAAAGCCTAGCAAACAAGGCATATAAGGGAGTAGACCACCCCCAACACCAAAGAAGTCTAACAAACATGTTAAGCACTTAAAATTAGAACTTTTTGCAGTTTAAAGTTAGGCCTAAATCATCATGCAAAGGGGGTCAAAGGCTTAATAAAAAACAAAGCTTTCAGGGGTTGGAAACACACCCTTGTAGAACAACTTCAAAGCTGCAACTCTAGCAACTTTTTTGGACCAAAAGCAATCCAAAAACTCCAAAACCAGCTTCAAGATGCCTCAGCTCCAAGAGTATGGTGTTTGAGTAGGTGTTTGTGTGCAAAAATGTGAAAAAGGGCACTTTCAAGCACAAATATGAGACAAAGAGAGAAATATAGAGATAGAAGTGTATGAATATCTCTTTAAGCAAAATTCTCCAACTCAGGCAAGAGGGAGGAGGCTCCCTTATATAGAAAAACAAGCATCACGCTTGTTGAGCAAGCTAAGAGCTCCAAGCAATCCCTCTATACACGTGTATGGAGGATGCCTTCTGTGCCCAACAGCTGGCACAGTTGGCAAGAAAATATTTGCAGAAAATTACAAGAAAGTTGCTGACCAGTTGAAGTGGTCGGCCAGCTACTTGCACTGGTCGGCTGACCGACCAGTGAAAGTGGTCTACAAGAATGAAAAGTGGTCGGCAAGGGGGAGGGGTGGTCTGCATAAGGAAAGCAAGGTGGTGGCATGGCTGCCGACCACTTTTGGTGGTTCAAAGACCACCAAGAACGGTTGGCCGATCAAAAAACTAGCTGGCAGGGAAGAAAAGTGGTTTTCAGGGAGAGAAGCTGGTCTACAACCCCTATTCCACCCTCCAAGCAAGGAAAACAAGGTTTGTGCCAAAAACAAACCAAAATGGACGCGAGACAAGAGTCCGCGGGTCAAGGCACGCAGCCGAAAACCTCGAAAACTAGTCTACGGGCACCAAAAGTGGTCTATGGGAGGGAAAAGTGGTCTATGGCCACAAAAAGTAGTCTACAAGACCTCTGTGTCCCTCTAGACCAAGGCAACAAGGCATGGTCCAAAAACCAAGCCAAGAGGAGAACGTTAAGCGGTCTTGAGACAAGGCGCGCGACCGAAGACTCCGGAAATCAGAAACTAGTCTACAAGCGGGAAAAGTGGTCTACGACCACAAAAAGTGGTTTACAGACCCCTCTCTCCCTCCAGGCAAGGTCAACAAGGCTTGGTCCACAAACCGAGCCAAAACACAAAGAGTTTAGAGGCTCGTAGGCAAGGCACTCAGCCGAAAACTCTGGAAACTCGAAATGAGCACAAACATGCGCGATCATCGAGCACTCAATCGATGATGTCTGAGTCTTAAGGTCGGTCAAAAATGGGGTTTCTACATTATCGAGTTGTTGCGATTGTAGACACCCCATTTTCAACCGTCCTCAAGACTTGGACGTCACCGTTTGAACACTCGATGATTATCCATGTTCATGTTCGTTTTGAGTTCTCGGAGGTCTTGACTACGTGCCTTGCCCTAGGAACTCTCAACTTGTCTGTTTTGTGTTTGGTTTTGCACCAAACAATTGTTGTTTTGCTTCTAAGGGCAGGGAATAGCTTGTTGGGCATCCCCACACCTCACCGGCCATGGCTTGAGGCCACCGGCCATGTTTTCTTGCCACCGGCCATTAGTGATCACCGGTCGGCACTCTTGGTGGTTGGCCAACCACGTTTGTTGGTCAAATGGCCACTTTTGTTGGTCGACCACTATTCATCTGCTTTTGGTAGATATTTTGTGCCAACTGGCGTAGCTGGCACCCACTTTGCCCCCCCTCCATACACGTGTATGGAGGGATTTCTCTCTTGCTTAGCTTGTTTTGTACGCTTTGCAAGAGTTGGAATTCCATAAGAGGAGCGCTTCTCCTCCCTCCTCAAGGGTTACAAAAAAATTCTAGAGGTCTGGATTAGGGTTAGAAATAGTGTATCTATCTATCTCTATTTCTCCCTCTCTTTTGCTCTTTGTGTGTGTTTAAAGGGGTTTTGTTCTTAGTTTTGCACTAGGACACCTAGTTCTACACCTTACCTTGGTTGCTGAGGAGCCAAAGGGTTAGTCTTGAAGGTTTTGAGCTGGTTTAGACCTAAGGAAGGTTGCTGGAGCATTGTTCTTGAAGAGGTCTACAAGGGTAAGAACTTTTCCTTTAAATACCCCCTTTTTGCATAGGCTTTTAGCCATCCTTGCATCTATTTTTAAGCTTAACTTATAAAATATAAAAGTTCTGATTTTAAGTGCTTAAAATAGTTGTTTAAGGTTGCTTTGGTGTTTGGGGTTGTTTGACCCCTCTTAGGCCTTGTTTGGCCCCATTTTGTGCTATTTTGGTGAGCTCCGGGACCACCTTGTCTTGGCCTCCTCACCACTGAAATCTAGAGGGATTTCAGTGGTGGGGATGGTGCTTTAAGGTCCTAAGAAGGAGAGGGCCATCCCCTCTCCTTGTTGCCTTCAATAATTGTCATTTTAGCCTCATGTGTGAGCACCTTGTTTAAGTTCATGTTGGCCATGTCTTAAGTAGTATTTGTGCTTATTTTGCCCTGATATAGCTTTATTTTTAATTGGTTTAGACACACCATGCTTGCCTTGCATACTTGTCTTGTAATGCCCTTATTTGCCTTAACATGTACTTAGTATTTAGACTACCATGCTTACTTGTTTTGGCCAAGCTTTGTGAAGCTTTTATGCATGTTTTAGTATGATTAAGGTCTTTTTGTGGTTGTTTTGGCCATCCATGACATGCTTTGTATAGCCATCTTGCATTTTGGCTTGTTAGCCTTAGGTGTGTTAGTGTTGAGCATG
Source organism: Camellia lanceoleosa (assembly GCA_025200525.1). NCBI lineage: Eukaryota > Viridiplantae > Streptophyta > Magnoliopsida > Ericales > Theaceae > Camellia > Camellia lanceoleosa. The sequence continues at coordinate 93,226,394 of CM045768.1, forward strand.
CATTACTTGGCTTGTTTCAGTGGTTTGGCACCACTTATAACGCCATTTCAGTCCTTGTGGTATGCTTGTATGCTTGCATTTGATGCCCCTTTAATGCTTTAAAAGGCTTGTGTCTTATGCCCCATGTTTGGACCTTTGTGCATGCCTTTAGACTTAGGCAATTTAGATGCCATCTAGGTGTGCCTTTGACCTTGTTTTGGTCTGCCTTGGGGTGGTTTTGAGTCCCCATGGCCCTTTGGTCATTTGCTTCATGTGTCACATGGACATAGTTTAAGTCCTTGGGTTTGGTTGCATGCCTTGCTTGCATTGTTAGGTTGATTTGACATCATCCCTCATGTATTTTCAGAGCTTGCTATGCTTGCCATTAGTCCATGTTTATCCTGTTTTAAGTGTGCTTAAAAGTTTCTATTTGATGCATAAGTGTTGGACTTTGTGTGCATGAATGTTTGTGTGTACATTGGCCTTGCATGTTGTCACATACTTGGCCCATAAACATCTTGTTACATGCTTAAATGATAGTTCATTTGGCATGCATTCTTCTCTTTGTTTTGGTTGCTTAACATGTTACATGTTTTGCATGTTTGCATGTTGGCATTGCATTTCGCATGCTTGTTAGCTTGCACACTTGTTACATGTTTGCATGCTTGTTGGCATTCTCGTGATTGCATACTTAGCTCACATGCCTAGGTTGCATTGCATTGAGCATGCATGCCTTATCTCTTGATCAAGTGATAGAGGTTGGGCCTATTGTTTGTTTATGTGCATTTCATTCCACATTGAAATGGCACACTTGGTTTCTTGGGCCATCACGCATCGAAATGCGTGATTGGTGGTCCGAGAATCGAGTACCATCCCCCTTTGAGTCATAAACATGATAAGGGGTGTGGTGGTGCCCACATTGCTTTGAAATGTATTGCCATAGCTTGCTTGTCCTCTGTTGCTGTCAAAACAAGATTCTGCAGGCATAGATGGCCGACTGACCACATTGAGTGCCGGCCGACCACAAATCTGTGGCCGAGAGCTACATAGATGGTTGATGACCAATTTATCATGGCCGGTGGTGTTTCCTCTTGGCCGGTGGCATCCCACAGTGTTCATAGAGTGTTCCTTGGGATTTGTACAATTTTCAGAGGAGGAAAATAGTGAAAACAGAGGCAGCTTGTGCATGGTGGTGGGTTTTTGAGCGGAGTCGAACACGCATGCATTGGACCCTCTTCCCGAGGCTGTTTTATCGCTTTATTAGCTTAGTTAATTTGCTTAACTAGTTAATTGGTTTGTAACTATTTAATTAGCTTGTTAGTTGATTAAATTGTATTATTCTTTCGGTCTCTCCGAGCGAGGGCAAATTTGTAATAAGCGTGCGTGCATATGATGCATGTCTTCCAATCTCCACATCTTTCTCCCTTTTACTTACCTGCTTTTGATGGTTAGTATTAGGGCATATTTATATTAGCATCCTTATGCTATGCATGTATGCATCATTCATCAGTACTGCATGCACCGGGCTTGGCGCATCATACTAATTGCATAGTATTTCAAATCTAACTTGAATACATGTTATCTGTTGCATTTCACATGCCATCTATAGATTAGCCGAGCCTACTCTAGCTGTATTTTGCCTGCGATGCATTAGCCATCTTAACATGGACTTGGATCATACATTTGATTACTAACATGTTCCGTGTTTTTGGCTTGGAGTTCTAGGTGAGTGTTTATGCTTTAGCATCTCGCATGAGTGTGAATGTTAACATGAAAGCATGCTTGCCATGAGGCTAATTGCTTAGTTGATTTACTGCCTGAATGCCTGTGGGTGAAGGTTGGATTGCTTGAGTTGGAACAACTCGTTGAAATCCGTGTTTTAGCCTACTTGCGAGTAGCAAATTTAAAACTGTCTTTCAAACAAGCGGATATGCAATGCTTTGTTCCAAATTAGACGATCTAGTCTATACTTTTGTGTTATGCGCATCACATAGTAAGTAGCTAATTAATCGGAATAAGAATGCATAATGTTTTCAAAACTAGATATCATGGTTAGTAGAGACCAATCTTTGATCGAGCGAGCGGGGGTGCTCACGAAGTGACCTTCCCTAATCGTACCCAAGTTCTCGAGCCGAGGCAACTTTGGTGATGACGAACACGTGACCTTAGGCAAACGAGTCAGGGTTTCCTAAATTCTCCCAAAATAAAATATTTAGGTGGCGACTCTGTATCTGGAAAAGCAGTCCATGTTTGGCACTTCTTTCTAAAAATCTATTTTTCAAAACGATTTGCCGGATTTGGACTCTTTGATGATTCATCGGTCTTGCATTGCACTCTGCGAGATTAGATACAGGACCTTGACATTGAGTCCTGAACTGTAGTGAGCCCCAAACGAACAGAACCGGGGGATTCCCTCCCTTGACGTTCGGGGACGTCTACAGCGATTTGGTTATCGAGTTGTATTTATGTTGTTTATCTAGTTGTTTTGTTCTTTCAGTTGTTAGTTGGTTTACTACCTACTTAAGACAATGCAATTTGAGTGTGCAGTTTTCAAACAAAGACCAATCTCATTTTCTTGCTGTGCGATGTTATGTGATGCTTAGAATGCAAAGTGCAACACTTTTTAAACCAAAACTGGATTTTTATTCCAATCATGGTTTCTTTATGCAAAAGAGTACAAGTTTTCAAGAAAAATAAAACTGCCTAAGGCTGTACAATGTGCTAACAGTACTAGCAAAAAGAAAACAAAGAAAAAAGTATCTAAATCGGTGTTGACTATCTCAAGCTCGAGAGGCCCTCTTTGTCCTCTTCCTCGGCGAAGTAGACTCTAGAGCACTGTCACCATCGACACCGCTGTCTGAAGCAGAATCAGAGTCTGAATCGGAGCCCTCCTCAGTCTCTCCAGCCTCACCACTAGCAGAATCCGAGCCGACATCATCGTCTCCATCCTCAGATGACTCTAACTGTGGAATCGCTGCCTCGTCCTCCTCCTCGCTCATCTCATCGTCATCATCGCCCAAAATGGGCTCTGAGGGGCCACTCTCACTGTGGATGCCCTTAACTCTACCTCAGCTGCATGTTTGAGCCTGTCTCTCTCTTCTCTCTGCTGGTGGGAGAGGTACTAAAAGTCCTGCGGCGGCTCCTCCTGGGACATCCAGTGGAGCTGGGGTCTGGAAAGGGATCTGAAAAGGGTAGTTTGTTAAGATGTATTAGTTGTAGTGTGTAATAGATGCAAAAGATAATGTGCCATGAGCAATAAATGAATGCAGTGTATGTATGTCGTGCGCAGTGTATGGAAACAGTGTATCGATGCATTGTTTTAGTGTAATGTATCAGATCAGTATAGCATGGAATAGTTGAAGTGCTAATGTGTCAGCAAAAAACTTCGTGACATGAAGTGCAAACTGAAGGAAACTTACCGGAATCCTGTAGAGGCTGAGTAGATCCAGGCTCGTTTGTACCATCTCTATTAAGGAAGCCACTAGCTCAAGGGCCTGCCCTGTGTACTCTATGGGTGCCTGCAAGTGCATTGAATATAAAGCATAATTGAAATGAAGTAAATATGCAGAATGCAAAGTTTGGTACATACCGGAGTCGGGCCTCGAACCCCGACAAACGCATGCCCGGCTGGTGCAGGCTCAATGGGGATCTGGCCAGGCTCAATAGGGATCTGGCAAGTCTCCCCGGAACGTCTCCGATAAGTCAGTGAAGTAGGTAGCTCTGGCTAGCTTGGCCCATGTCTCGCTCCAAGATCTCTCCTGCCACGGGTCCTGGCTGCTCTGGCCCCACTGTCTCTCTCTCTCTTTCTCTCGTAGCTGGAGCTCTTGCTCCCTCACCTCCGTGGATGCTGGTCAGAGGCGGCATTAGATATGTCTGGATGAAGGTCACGTAGTCGCCCTCCACACGAAAGTAGTCCGCCTCTAGCCGTACCATAAACTGGATCACCTCCTCAGCAGAAAGTCTGTGTGTCTCTCTGAGGCCCCGTTTGTTTTGGGAGATAGAATGGAGGGGATTGATAGTGAGGGGATTGTTAGTGAGGGGATTGATAGTGAGGGGATTAATAGTGAGGGGATTAATAGTGAGGAATTGTTAAATTATTTTTATATAAAATAATAAAACAAATAAAAAAAATATAAAAATTAAACATTAATATTTTAAAAAAAAATTCCAATATATAAAAAATAAAAATAATAAACAAATTTCTAATCCCCTCACTATTTTTCTAATACCATTTCTACCTCCTCCTTACCAATCCCCCTTCCTCCTCCTTACTAGTCCCAAGGGATTACTAATCCCCTTCCTATCTCTCAAAACAAACACCCCATTCTCAATCCCCTCCTCACTATCAAACCCAATCCCCTCCCTATAACCCCAAACAAACGGGGCCTCATAAAGACTGGAGGTGCCATCGGTATGAATGGGGCAGACAGGTAGATCGGGCCCTTGAGGAGGATATGATGGCGAGCAATGACCCTAGCTGTCTCGTACGGGAATCTGAGCCTCGAGGGTATCACATCCCACGGCTACCATGTGATTTGAAATGAGAGAGTGAACATATGATCAGTTGTTGTCAATTGATTAATGTGTCTATCAAGTTGATTGAAAAATGGGATGACTTTGTTTTGGATTACCTCGTGCGCCGTGACCGTGTCGAAGTACTGACGAAAAAACATGAAGTTTTCCCGGGTTCTATGACGGAGCCAGCCATCGTATGCCCGAGAAAACGGGACTGTCGCTGGGGTCTCCTCTATAGGCTTTGGAGCAAGAGCATGGAAGTATGCGTACACCCACAGCTGCGGGGAAAATGTGATTGATACAGTGTATGAGCAAATACATAAAATGTAAAGCAAAAAGCTTACAGTGTATGAGCAAATACAGAAAATACGAAGCAGAAAGCATACAGTACATGAGCAGATATAGAGAATGTAGAGTAGACAGTACGTGTGTTGAACAAATGTAAAGCATGAAATGCTAAGCAGAAAATGTAAAACAAAAGGGGGAACTAAGCTGTGTACCTCTCATGCTCGCCAGTAGCCGCTGATCAAGGTCTCGCTCATGCAAGAGGTCGAGCTCATGTATCCATATAGAGTAGTGAGGCCAGCTCCACCCTAATCATAGAATTGAACTCGCTGGAGTACTACCAATGCGCTCAGCATATACAAGCCTACGGTATTCCACCTGTTCGAGAACAAGGTGGTATTGAAAAGGAACATGAGGAAGCCCCTGGTATACTGCTTTGTCTCCTCAATCGTCTCGGGCTCAACTCCTTTGAACTACTCCTCGAACCAACTATATCTGAGCATGCCTGCCTGAAGTATCGGTGGGCGTGTCCCAAGCAGTGTGGTCCTTATAGCCTCCCACTCTCCAATGTCAGGATCGAGAGGGATCGGATCACCTTCCATGCCTAAGCCAGCGATCATGGCGAAGTCATAGGGAGTCCTCGTCATCTCCCCCGTAGTGGAGAAATGGAAGGAGTTGGTGATATCCCACCACCTCTCCACTAAAGCCCCTAAGAGAGGACGGCTCGCTACAACCCGCGTCAGGCTGGAGCAGAACAGACCAAAGCCTGTCTTGTCGATAATGTCGTGGACCCTGGCTGGCAGCTCATCGTACCAATCCCGGGTTGTCGTCGTGCCATACCCTTTGAAGGAGCGGGATCCGTTCTGTGGCAATGCATGTGATGCAATCAGATCAAGTAATAAAAGTATAGTGGAAAGTACAGTTGAATGTAGAGAAGTAATGTATGAGATACAACTAGATCAAGGCAGTCAATGCAATTAGATTAAAACAGTGCAAGAAATGCAAACAGTTAAAGGTAGTACTGCAGAAAAGCAAAGTTCGTACCTCTACGACGATAGCTGACAAGTGAGATGCAGGCTCTCTTAATAAAAGGTCGTCTGGCACATCCTCAGTGAAGTCAGTGAAGGCTTTGATGCCTCCCGCGGTAGGTACTACGTGAGTCTCTAGATGATACCTTGCTGGGTCAAAAGGATGTATGCTCAGTGGTAATGCCTCTGGCTCGGCCTCAAAGTTTGCCACAAACTCTACTGGAGGAAGCGCGGGGAAGGCCCCATCATGATGGACATCATCTGCCATCTGAAATGGATGCAAGAGAAGCAAAAGTAAGCAAAAATGCAAAAAAGGGTGAAACTTTGAAAAAGTCAACCCTAGGAAAGAGAAAGTAGTCAAAGAAAGTCAAAACCCCGGAAAGTGTACTAACCTTGGGAGAAACTTGAGAGAAATGAACCTTGAATGGTGGAAATGACGAAAGAGCCATCGAAATCAAATTCTGATCAGTTCAAAGTGAAGAGAACAAGAGGGTTTTAGCGAAGAAAATGTTTTTAGGGTGTTGGAAAATGCGTAGAACGCGCGGATCTAGAGAGAAGGAGCGCCTAGAGAGCAAGAGAAAGGATTTTCGTGCAAGGGTTTGTGGGGAAATGAGGTTTAGAGATGTGTATTTAATGACCCGTGGGTAAAAAGACAAAATTGTCCAAATCTTCCATCGATGGCTGGCACTGCTTCATTGGTGGCCGGCAGTGGTCACCGATGGCCGACAAGGGGCCGACAGCCTCCCCTGATGGTCGGCAGGCTTCCACAAGCTTCCTATGCCTTTTTTTTATTTGATTTGTGTCCTTGAATTTTGAGGAGTACAAGGTATGCTCAGTGTTTGACTGAGAATCTCGGAAATGCATTTCTAATGCATGATGGTCATTGCTCATCAACACGAACAAGGAGTATCCTTTTTAAGATGTTGCAACTCTTGCGAGAGGTAAATCGGAGGTAGCCTTTGAGTCGTCTTTAGCACACTCACTTTTGTCATTGCATAGAATGCGCATTGCATTTATCGTTGCATGGAGCATGCATTTTGCATTGTTGCATAGAACATGCATTATCATGTTGCATTGAATATGCGTCATTGATTATGTTGCGTAGAATATGTCTCTACTTTGTTTCTTGCATGCTGTGCACAGAAGCATGCCTCTAACATTTGTGCTACAGTTGTTTATCTTGCATGGAATATGCATTTGCATGCAATTGTACCTGTTAAGTTGCTTTCTTATACAGACGTGATATTGTATGTACGGTTCATTTGAAGTTGGTGCAACTAGACAATATTGTATGTACGGTTCATTCAGAGGGATTCCAAGTAAGATCATTCATGTCCTTTGAACACCTTGCTTTGGTTAGAAACATTTGGGTACGCTCGGTGTTTACACCACACCTTGTGTCACACTCAAAACCCGCCCCTAAAAATTTGGGCATGATCACCGCAGAAACGGACATCAAATTCGATATGTACAACATATGGGGCCTGGACGGAAGCAGTTAACAATGTAAAACAATATCCATTGAGCTAATACTAATATGCTAGGATCATACACTTTATATCAGGTGATTTAACCCATACAAAACATACACGTAGTGGTATATAGACAAATATATAGACCCATTCCCGAGTCTGAGGATGTAAGAAAACTACGATAAGGGAAGTTAATCATGTTTAACAACACCAGACAAAAGATTCAGTGCATGAAGCTAAAAGCTCTGCAAGAACTCCACAAAAATGAATGAGCTCCATCTAAGTGTTCGGTCATGGTGTGATGGACAAAAGACAAGCAGTCCAAGCTGGACTACGACTGGCCTCCAAGTTGATTGCCTATAGGGACAGACATGACACGAAGTGAGCAAGGCTCAGTGAATAATAGTACCTAAGCATTGCAATGAATAAACTTGAATTATAATGTCTATAAGTGTAGAGGTCATATGATTAATCTTATTCTGTAAATATTTTCAGAACGGCCTTGGGCCCAATCTTTATACAGAGCGGCTTCAAGCCCGATGCATCTGAGCGGCCTCGGGCCAGTGATTTCTGAATCGGCCTCGGGCCCAGATATTAATAGCTGTCTAAACATTAATGGGTAAGTGAGACATCGACGTGTACGCCACTTCTCTCGGCCACAGGCCATAAAATATATTTAGTTCAACTCATAACACGGTCGGTGAGTTACTAACATGTCCTCACCTCCCTCTTCTTTAGAGTTGTCCACACTCAATGGCTTATAACAGAACGGCCTTGGGCCCATCTTTAACAAAGCAGAATAATTCTAGAGTCATACAGATATACACAAATTTTTCCAATCGTTCATATAGGTTGACATAGTTAACTTGCGAATGACAGAGCGTTAATAATAATTATTAACAATAAGCAAAAGTACTACGGTAGTACTATTACTCACAGTGCTGTGGTAGAGCGATAGTCTCCTCCTGTATGTGACCTACACACATATACAGTTCAGAAATTAGTCCAGTTTCCCTTTTTAAACAATATCGGATTCATTCAGTCTCTAACAAATTTACAAGTATTTAAAAGCATTAAATGTACATTTTAGCAATCCCAGAGGGTCAAACAAGGGAAACGGAGCAGACAGTTTTTTTTGTACATGAGCCGCACGTGCAGCAGTCCCCCTCTGCACGTGTGGGAAGGTGGGCCACATGTGCTTTTATTTTAGTAGCCAAGCCTCGAATTCCCCTGTTTTCTGCACGTGCAGCTGTGAGCCCTGCACGTGTGGTCGTTGCCTTTGTTTTGTGTACTTCAAATTCAAGCAAAAACCAACTTGGTAAACATATGGCAAGGCTCAAAATTGGTAAATTTAATACAAGAATATGGCTCAATATCACATAAAGATGAATCACAAACTTACTTAGGTCCTTAATCACTTTGAATTCATAATCACAATCAATTACAACTCAATTCCTTTATGTTTCCCACCTATATATGGTTTTTCACACATATATATATGTATATAGCCATCTAATTACATAGATGAGTTCAAACATGGAAATTGAAGGAACAAAGTGTAATCCTACTTCAAATTGCTTAACTTAACTCAAGATAACTAAAAGATAGGAGTGCCTCTCCAACAAACCAATTGCCATCCACAAAACTTCAATTACAAACCCTAGTTCCCCATAAATGAAAGGAACTCCTTATACAAATCCAAGAAAGAGGTTATTTAAGGGGAATCATACATACTTGAGCCTTAGCCTCTACAATCCTTTCCAATTTCTCAAGCTTCTTCCTTGTTGACTTCCCTTCTTCCTCTCTAACTCTCCTCTTCTAACTCTCTCTCAAGAGATATTTTGAGTTAAAGATTACTAAGTCAAATGTTTAAGGAATTAAGTATATATAAAAGGTGAATAAAAACAAAAATCAATAAGTTTAATCATTCCAAATCAGATTTTTACAAAAAATCATATTATGATCTAAAAATTATGCTGAACTCAATTTTAGAGTCAATTTCAGATTATTAAGTTTCCAAGGCTTCCAATTTTTGATCCAACTATCATAATTGTAACAGATATTTCTCTTATTAGACAGATAGGAATCTCTAATCATAAGATTCGCTCACTTAAACTTAATTTCACATGAAATGTCACAGTAAGCATATAAATGCACAGAGTAAGGGACTGAAAGCATACCAGAAAACATGTACGAGGGTTGGGTCATTACACCTTGCTTTGGTTAGAAACATTTGGGTATGCCCGTTGTTTACACCACACTTTATTTTGGTTAGAAGCATTGGATTGTGCGCCCAGTGTTTATACCACTCCTTTCGTTAGAAATGTTTGAGATGTGTGTCCAACGCTTATACCTCCTGTTGGTTAGAAGCATTGGATTGTGTGCTCGATGTTTATAGTTTGCTTTGGTTAGAAGCGTTTGAGATGTATGCCCGACGCTTATACCACCTCTCCGGTTAGAGGCGTTTGGACTGTGTGCCCGACGCTTATACCTCCCTTCTGGTTAGAAGCATTTGGGACGTGTGCCCGACGCTTATACCACCTCTCCGGTTAGAAGCATTTGGGACGTGTGCCCGATGCTATACCACCTCTCTGGTTAGAAGTGTTTGAGATGTGTGCCCGACGCTTATACCACCTCTCCGGTTAGAAGCATTTGGATAGTGTGCCCGACGCTTATACCTCCCTTTCGGTTGGAAGCGTTTGGGTCGTGTGCCCAATGCTTATACCACTTTGTTTCTGGTTAGAGACATTGGGTCGTGTGCCCGATGTTTATACTTTATTTTGGTTAGAAACATTGGGACGTGTTCTGATGTTTATACCGCCCTTCGGTGTTTTTCGCAGCTTCCTTTTGTCCTATCGCGTGTGACGTGCTAGGATGTGTTTTGTTTGAGACTTCGGGTACACCTGACAGTCGTTTTTCGCTATTTCTGCATGATGTAGTTAAGATTGAATAATTTCCTTATTTCTTTTCTATGTGAAAGGCGGTTCGGTTGGTGATTCCCATGCGTGGCATGTTTATTGGCTCACTTCTTCTCATTTGTGAGACTGTTATACCTCATTGGTTTGCTTAAAATGTCGCATTTTCTTTGCATGATACTTGCATTCAAATGCTTCATTACAGCTTTCTTTGCATAATCATAAGTTATGCTCTTGCATCATGCATGTCATTTGCATTTTGCCCTAGCCTACGGGCACATCTATATATTGTTATCATGAATGTCAGTTTCAGTCTTCGGCCTTGTCAAAAATGGGTTGTCTTTGGGCTTTGACATTCACTCACGTCGTCTTTGTGACTTTGAGTTATGTCAAAGAAGGGCAACTGCAGACACCCCATTTTTGATCATCCTCAAGACTTGGATGTCCTTGCAGGCACATCCAGTGACAAGTGTGATTTCTCGTTGAGCACTCAAAATCCGCGGCAGAATGCCACAGGTTTGAGCTTTCCAAACCCTGCATTCATTCTTTCTCATTTTTATACCATGTTTTGGTCCTTCCAGCTTGTTGTTTGTGGTGAACTGCCAGCCATGATTGGGTACTGTCAGCCATTCTTCTTGGCTTGCCGGCCATCAATGAGCCACTGACGGCCATCACTGATGGCCAGCCGGCCACCAGTGCATCAGTACATATTTTGTGATATTTTTGACAGCTGTTTGCATAGATTGACCCATCTGCTTGCACGTGGATGGCTGGATTTCTTTGAAGGCTTCTTGTATCTTCTATATATAGAAGCCATCCTCTTGCATGTGAGAGGTTACAAAATTTGTGAGAAAAATTTCTCTCTCTGTCTCTAGAATCCTCCATCTCTTGATTTTGTGCTTGAAAATGGGAATTCTCTACACATTTGTTCTAAGAACCTTGACCAAACACCTTCACCTTGGAGCTGAGGTTCTTTGAGGCTTGGTTTGAGGTCTTGAGCTTGGTTTTGGCTTACAATTTTAGCTATTTTGTTGTTGTGCTTCAAAGGTATAAGCTTGTCCCTTTTAAGCTTTATTTTGGTTAAGTGTTTGGCCGTCTTTTTACAATACTTTGAGGCTGGTTTTAACCTCTAAAAAAACTCTATTTTTAAGGTTTTAAAATAATGGTTTGAGCCTTGTTTAGTTAGGGGGTGGTTTCCTCCCTTTGCTCTTTGGCTTGTAAAGCCTTTTGAGCCATCTTTCAAAGCTTTTGAAAGAACCTTTTCTTGGCCTTTTAACCACTAAATTCCAGGGGAATTTCAGTGGTAAAAAGTTGGTTTTGAGGTCCAAAATAGGAGGGGGTGGCCTCCCCTCCTTGTGTCTTGTTTGCATGTGTTGATGGCCTAGCATGTGAGCATGTTTTTCTACCTATTTGAGACTTGATCTCAGTGTGTTTTTGCCACTGATTTAGCATGTTTTAGCTCTGTTTTGAGCCTTCTTGGTCATATGAGTCTTGTTATGTATGGTTGTAGTGTAAATTGTCTTACTAGCTTTTGGTTTTAAGGTCTCTAACATGCTTTATTTGAGTTGTTTGCATGATATGGCATCATTTAACATGTAATTTCAGTGTGTATAGCTCTGTCACACTCTCACTTTTGTTACTCTTTCATTGTTTTTGAGAGTTGTGCTTTGTATCTTACTTATGAGAAAACATGTGAGTATGTTTTTCTTGCCATTTAAGCTTCCATCTCAGCATTTTTTTGCCACTGTTTTGGCATGTTTAAGCTTTGTTTTGAGTTGGTTTAATCATTTGAGTTTGATATTGCATGCCTCTAGTGTAATGCTCTTCACTAGTTTTATGCTTTTAGCTTTGGAACATGTTGTGCATGTGTTGCTTGCATGTTTTAGCATTATTTGGCATGCCATTTCAACACTAAAAAAGTCTGCAACCTCCCTCATTTCTTCATTTTGCTATTTGTTTTGAGGGTTGGTTAACCTTAGGTTGTTTTTAAGCATGAGATAGAGCTTGTGCTCAATAGCTTTAACTCTCTTTTGAGGGTTCCTCCTAGCCAAAGGCATGATCTCTCTCATGTCTTAAACCATCCTTTGGTTAACCCTCTCTCTCATTAGAGGACAATCACTTGGACTTAACCGGCTAAAAAATGGCTTGGTAATGCTAAAATGAGTAAATAAAATGAACCAAGTAAAACATGACCAAGATAAGCATGTTATGTGTGCATTGCATTGTGTTCAATCAGACGTTATACTGAACACAAGGAAGATTGGTCCATTTCATACTCAAAGTGATGAAATGGGCCAATCTCCTTTGTCTCCATTGCCTTTGATCATCCATGATGAGGTAGTGGACTTGAGTATTTGTTTTGTACATTTATTAAATGTGTAAAAGTTAGATCCTTAGCCATCATGCATTGAAAATGCTTGATTGGTGGTTTTAGACCCAATAGCTCCCCTCCTTTGATGTTTTGAGATGATAAGGAGAGGGTGTAGTACAAACATGTCCTAGAAAAACCCTCAGTTTTCCTCTGTGTGTGCTCTGTTGTAGTTTGGTGAATCAGCACACCATTGGCCGGTAGTACTTCATCATTGGCCGGCAGTGCTTCATTGTTGGCCGGCAGAGCCCAATGTTGGTCGGCAGGTGGCCGACAGCAAGTCCTTATGGCCGGCAGGCCACTGGTGCATTCCTCAGCATGGAATTGGTAAGGCAGAGCAAAAAGTTCTTGGAGTAACCCTGCAAACAGAGCCTCTCAAGAGAAAACCGGTGGGCTTTTTGAGGCGAAAAACCGAGTGCATGCATATTCAACTTGCTGAGGAAGCATAGTTTGATGCTTTACTTGTTAGTTAACATTTGTTTTGTAATTTAATTAATTAGTTTGCTAATTAGTTGAGTGTTGTAATAATTAAGTAGCTTAGCTTAGCTATTTCTTTATTCAATTGGTTTGTAATAATTAGTCTGATTAGTTTAATTAGATTAGTTTCATTAGCTTAGCTTATTCGGACCCTCCTTTGTGAGGGCGTATTGTTGTAATAAGTGTGTGTATGCATGTCTTCCAACCCCACGTCCTTTTCCCTTTTACTTAGACGTTTTCGATGGTTAGTTTAGGGCATGTTTTGATTAGCGTACCTTATGCTTGCATGTTTGCACGTTTTGATTAGTATATCTTATGCTTGCATGTTTGCATCATTCATTTGTATTGCATGCATTGAGGCTCGGCACATCATACAAACTGTATTGTATTTCAATACTTATTTGAATATGTGTATCAAATTGTTGCATTCATATGCCATCTTAGATAGCCGAGCCTATTTGATTGCATTATTGCATGTATTGCATTAACATAGTTAGGATCATGCATATTTCTAACTAGTTTTTGTTTTGGCTTAGAGTACATTGTAAGCGTTATGCTTTAGCATACTTGCATGAATGTGAGTGTTGTCTTGTTTCGCATGCTTGCCATGAGACTGTGTGCTTAAATGATTAACTGCATGAATGCCTGTGAATGAAGGCTTTATTGTTTGAATTGGAACAATTCGACGATTACGAGTTTTAAGCCCACTTTGTGAAATGGCCAAATCATGTTTTTAAGCCCACTTGAGGGTGACAAATCCGTGCTTTAGCCCACTTGGGAGTGGCACTTTTAAACCATTTTCGAAAACAAACATGAGTTGTTTTGTTCCAATTCTCGCGACTTAGTCTATACTTGTATGTGTGCGCCACATAGTAAAGTTAGCTAATAATCAGAATAAGAACACATATGTTTATAAAACAACATATCATGCTTAGTAGAGGCCGATCTTTTGATCGGGCGAGCGGGGGTGCTCATTTCAGGACCTCCCCCTCTCGTACCCAAGTTCCTGAGCCGAGGCAACTTTGGTGATGACAGACGCGTGGGCTTTGGCACGAGTCAGGGTTTCCTAAATTTCCCAAAAATAAAATATTTCAGTGGCGACTTTGTAATTTGGCAAAGTAGTCTAGTTTTGGCATTATTTAATCTAAAATCAATCTTCCAAAATAATTTGCCGGATTGGACTCTTTGGTGTTTATCAGTCCCACATTGCACTTTGTGCGATTAGATTCAGAATCATGACAGGAGTCCGAACTGTCGTAAGACCAATTCGTGCCTCTCCGAAAGGGGGCACGAGAAGAAAGTCAGTTCTACACATATGATTCAATTTGATAACATGCGATCAAACATGTATTCAAAGAATGATGCGCCGAGCCTCGGTGCATGCAAGACAAATGAATGGATGCCAACATGCGAGCACAATGTATGCTAATCAGAATATGTCCCTAATTTAACCTTCGAAAGTGATTAAATAAAAGGGAGAAGGACCCGGGGCTGGAAGACATGCACACACGCATGCACACTTATTACAACTTTGCGCCCTCACGAAGGAGGGTCCGAATGAATAAACCAAGCTAATCGAAGCTAAGCTAATTAAACTAATCTAATTAATCTAATTAGACTAATTATTACAAACTAATTGAATAATTAGCAAACTAATTACTAATTATTACAACATTTTAATCAACTAGTAAACTAATTAATTAAAACAAATGTACACTAACTAATCATGCAAGGCTTTAAACTATACTGCCATTGCTCCACCTCGGGAAGTGGAAGAATGCACATGCTCGGTTTTTGCCCCGAAAAGCCCTTCATTATGCTCTCAAGAGGTTCTGTTTGCAAGGTCGAACACTTTCCAGGATCTTTATACTCCAACTTACAAAATCTCTGCTGAGGATTGCATCAGTGGTCTGCCGGCCATGGATGGCTACTGCTGGCTCTCTGCCGGCCAAAAGGGTGCCTTGCCGGCCATTGATGCTCTAGGTCACCATACTGTAACAGAGCACAAACAGAGCAAAATGAATGTTTTTTCATGGGTATGTTTGTACTGTACCCCTCCTTATCATCTCAAAACCTCAAACGAGTGGCACACTTGGATCCAAAACCACCAATCAAGCAATGTCATTGCATGATGGCCAAAGATCCAAATTGTATAATTTCAATAAATGCACAAATAAGATTCGAATGACCACCAGCTTATCATGCATGATCAAGGGCAATGAAGACATACGAAAATGGCACATTTCATCACTATTGAGTATGAAATGTCCCATTCTCCTTGTGTTCAAACTAACGTCCTGTTTGAACACATGCAATGCAACACGAAAGATGCTTATCTTGCCTATTTTACTTGCCATTTTTTGTTCACTCATTTTAGTTACCGATTCATTCTTTAATCGATTAAGCCCAAAAGTGAGTGTCCTCTAAAGCGAAAGAAATGTCAACTGAGGCGTAGTTTATGGCATAAGGGAGATCTTGCCGTTGGTAATGAACCCTCAAAGAGGATTAAACCATTAAGCATAACCTCAATCTTAAGCTTAAAAGATGTCAAGTTTGAAATGACTCTCAAAAGAAAATAAAAGAGTGAAGCAAAGAGGGAGGTTGTAGAGATTTTAAGTGTTGAAATTAAGTGCAAAACAACACTAAAACATGCTTTCAACTCAAAACAATGATGATCAAAGTATTAAAACACTAAGTTAGTGAAGGAATTAACCTTACAACTATGCAATACAAGCCTCAACTGAATTAACCAGCCCAAAATAGTGCCAAAACAGGTCAAAACAAAGGCAAAAACATGCTGCACTTAAGCTAAATTAAGTTAGAAAAACATGCTAACTAGTGAAGCTATCTAGACATGCAAACAAAACACAAGGATGAGAGGCTAACCCCTCCAATTTTGGACTTCAAAATAAGGTTTTTACCACTGAAAAACCTCTGAGATTCAGTAGTTAAGAGGCCTAAAAAAGTTGTTTTGAAAGTGGTGAATAATAACACAAAAGCTTAACAGGCTAAGAAGCAAAAAGGGTGGACAAGCCCTCAACTCAAAATAGCCTCAAACCACCATGTTTAGGTCATAAAAATAGAGGTTTTTATAGTTGAAAACTGGGCCAAAAACAGTAGAAGATGGGAAAATAAGTATGCAAAACAAGCTTAAAGAAGGTACGTGTTATACCTTTGAAGCAAAGCACAACTTAGGCACAAATCCAAGCTCAAACCTCCTTCTAGATCTCAAAAACGACTCCAAGAGACCCCAGCCCAAAAGTGGTCAAATTTGATTAAGGGTTGATAGGCAAACTAGAAGTGTGTCTGTACTTGTATGCACAAAGGTTCAAGAGAGCGAGAAATCTAGAGAGAGAGAATTGTAGAGAGAGGATTGTAGAGAGAGAGGCTTCCAAAATCTTTCCAACCTTCAAAACAATAGAGAATACCTTTTATATATAGAAATATATGGCTTCAGGTCAAAAATATCTCAAAAAGGACTGCTGGAAATAGCTGGAGGACAAATATCTATAGAAAACTGCCTTTTTGCACCAATGGCCAGCAAGCCATCATTGATGGCCGGCAAACATCCATTTTTGGTCGGAACACAATACTCCTGCCCTGCATATGGCTAGAAAAGGTCATTCATGGCCAGCACATGGCCGGCAAAGCCCATCCATGGTCAGCAACTTCCACCTCTGGCCGGCTGGAAAAATCTACTCTCCAGGTTCAAATTCAAATGGGCATATCACCTTTATCTGGACACCTTTGTAGGTCCTTCTTGAGTCTAAATTGACGCATTGGAAGTCTTCTTTCAAATAGTGGCAGCCTCACATTAAAATTCTAAGTGTTCAAAAAGATATCTTTGTTTTAGTGAAGACTGCTCAGTTTTGGTCCTAACCGGATTCATGCCTAACTTCTCCTCAGCTAGTTTTCTTCCCACTTCTCCAATTTTCTCTAACTCCAAAACTCTAAATAAGGTGTTTTTAAAGATTTTTTTCAAAGAGTTCACCTCTCTTTCATTTTTTTCCACTTTGTCCTTGCTCAGTTTACCGAAAATCACAACATTTAAT
Organism: Camellia lanceoleosa; assembly: GCA_025200525.1. Lineage (NCBI taxonomy): Eukaryota > Viridiplantae > Streptophyta > Magnoliopsida > Ericales > Theaceae > Camellia > Camellia lanceoleosa. The sequence goes on from CM045768.1 coordinate 93,243,485, forward strand.
GAAATGCGAGCCTCAGAACATCGTAAAAGAATTTTTAAAAATATTTTGAAAAAGAGGGTTTTAAGGTCTAAAATCATTTTAGTAGTTTTGGTCCAAAAAAGGGGTGTGAGGTTGGGATTTGAAGCTTTCCTTGCTGAAAAAATCGAACATTTGCATAGCATAGCCTTCATCATTGAGTGATCAACCTGTGGCACCCAAGTCTTAAGGGCAGTCAAAAATGGGGTGTCTACAGTTGCGCCTCTTTGCCAGAGCTTCGAGTCATGAAATGAAGTGAGTGAATGTCAAAGCCAAGAGACGACCCATTTTGACAAGGCCGTAAGACTTGGGCAAACAATCAAAATGCAGATGCAGTTGGTTGAACCCGAAGGTTGCCTACGTATCCATTTGCAAGGAATCAAACTAGCGTAGTTCAGGGGCAGAATGCAAAATAATACACAATGCAACAAAATAATGAAAATGATATACAATACAATGCAATAATATAATCAAACCACGAGCAGTGCTAAGCCACACAAATACCGTAAAGGGATGAAGATGCAAATCAAACTATGTTTAACACAGAAAAGGTACCAGAACCCTCAAACTACAATTCTCTTAGTGGAATAGGCATGTGTACATGCAGAACTATGTGTTTCGTAGAAAGAATACAAGTAATTGGGTGGGATGATATCAGTGAGGGATGACCTGCTGTGGAAAGATTGTGATCCTAAATGCTGAATGCAAGAAAACAAAATACGATGCAATAGATGCAATGGATGTAGTGAATAAGGCATTGTGGGAGCCGAATATATGGCTAAATCGGAAGGGGCATGTTTTAGTACTGACACTAACCGGTCGTCCAGCAAATATTAATCAGCCCCATCCTGCAAGACTAGGATGGGCCGAATACAATACGTAAGCCGATTAAAAAAGATCGTTGGGGGCCGAATATAAGAACGGGTAATGATTGAAAACTAAGCCCAGGCCCCGAGGCCTCAAGAGAAACAGATATAAATAAAGAAGCAGCGTTCTTGGAATGGTATGTAAAAAAAAAAACACTTCACTAAACTTAGTAAAGAAGATTTCTTGAGTAGAAGAACTGACTTGCCTGTCGGAGTGCTAACCCCGGCACCCCCGACCGGAGTATTTGTCTTTGCAGGTGACTAGCTGAGTATCAAGAGTGTCTCCCAGGATCTGAAGAGTATTTCCAAAACCACCTCCCCACAATTGGCGCTGTCTGTGGGAATACTCAAATACATCCATGGAAGGCGTGACGCAAGATCCTCCGATAGCCACCGACGAGACTACTCAGAGAGACGACATCACCTCGGCAAATATGCTCAGGAAGGAAACCATCGCTGTGAGACGCGCCTTGAATTCTGACTCACCAACGACTTCAGCGCAGGAGAAGATGCAAGCCATCATAGAACAAGCTAAACAGAATGAGCAAAGGCTGGAAAATATGCTCGCAGAAAATGAACGCCTCCAACAAGATTTGGCCCTGGAAGTAGCAAAATCCAAAGAAGCCGTGCGCTAAGACCCCGAACGACCCCTGAGTGCAGGTAAACAACGACTTCGAGCCCAACCAAGGGAAACTGATAGCGACTCCAATTCATTATCCACGGAGCATAACAAGGGACGCTCAGACACTTCCAGCTCCTCTGAAAAAAGCCCACACATAAGGAACAAGCGCAGAAGAAGCAATTCAGACGAAGAGGACTGGCACGATCCTTTTATCCGATGAATTGCGAGGGCAGCCCTATCCAAGAAGTTCAAAGCTCCATCATTTACTCTCTATGATGGAAAATCAGACCCCATTGATCATATACGTCACTACAAGCAGGCCATGACGTTGCATGCAGACAATGAAGCCCTCATGTGCCGAATATTCCCCAGCAGTTTGGGGCCACTAGTTGTCAGATGGTATTACAAGCTGGAGCCGGCTTCAATCAGAAGTTTCCATCATTTACAAAAATCCTTCAGGGCCAGGTTCATCACCAACGAGGTACAGCCGAAACAGGCCGACTCTCTCTAGGCTATGCAAATCCAACTGGGAGAAACGCTGAGAGCATATTCGGCGCGATATTGGGAGTGCTTCAATCTCATTGACGATGCTTGCAACGACTCCATGGTCGTCACCGCCTTCAAAATGGGACTACATCCTGATAGTGCTCTTCGTAACTCCCTGACCAGAAGACCCCCCAAAACAGTCTGGGCGTTGATGAAGAAAGTCGAAGAGTATTGCAAAGTGGAAGACGATGCCTTGAGGATCAAAACTAGACAAGCGTCCACCAAATCGGGACCCCCTGATATTGCTCAGCCGATAAGTTCTGTGCCACCTCTGAGCCCCGAGCCACGACAACGTGCTAAACGAGACAAAAGACGGGACTCTCGCCGATCGAGTGATTAATGCTCCCACCCGACGAATGAGTAATTGCAAGTCGACAGTAGGCGCTCGAGGCGCGCCGACAAAAAGTACACGGAACTGTCAGAGCTAATCACTGCGGTAATGACCAAAATCCAACACCTTCCATTCTTCAAATGGACGTCAAAGATGGTGGGGCCACCCGATACATGACGAAGGGACCGGAGGTGCGAATATCACAAAGATCATGGCCACGAAATAGAGAGTTGCTACGTATTAAAAGATCACCTGGAAGAACTGGTGCAAGACGTCCGACTGCAGCAGTATGTGAAACAGGGAAAGCCAACCAAGGCATTAGCATTAAGGCAGGACTCTCCTCCACTTGGCGTGATCCATGTAATTTATAGCCTACTTACACTCCCAGCCATGCACACAATTCGATCGCACCCAACTTTACAGGGGTGCCGTATTTTGACTGACCGATCCGAAGAAGCTCTGACAATTGCCTTCAACGACTCTGAGCTCAATGACGCAACGGCTTCCCACATTGATCCGTTGGTCATTGGATTACGCATAAACTGGTTCATCATTGAACGAATCCTCATAGATCCAGGGAGTAGTTCAGAGGTCATGTACTATCAAACTTTCATCAAGCTCGGCCTCAACGAGGTGGATCTATCTCCGGCACCTCACCCACTATTCGGTTTTAATATAAACCCCGAATATCCATTGGACAAGGTCACATTACCTGTTCGAGCGGGGTCCAGAACGGTCGAAGTGGAATTCCTGGTCGTGAAGCTCCCCTCGCCGTATAATGCCATAATGGGAAGAACCTGGCTACATATCATGAAGGCCGTCCCAAGCACCTACCATCAGATCCTGCATTTCCCAACAACCCACGGCATTGAAGAAATACGTGGTTCCCCCCAATCGGCACAAGCAGAGTTCTGACGAAAACCCTATCACTGACCTGATTTGTGGGCTCTGATACCTATAAATATATTTTGCCTCTGCAATATGAACTATTTTTCCTCGATGCTGAAAATCATATGTCAATTCCCAGTGGGGCACTTGCCAGGATTGGCCACATGAAGTCTCCGGATTCGGAGCCCCCTTTGGCGCATGCCACCTTAGGGCCGATTAAGTCTCCGGATTCAGAGCGCCCTTCGTGGACGTCACGATTGGCCAAATTAAGTCTTCGGATTCGGAGCCCCCTTTGGCGCATGCCGCCTTAGGGCCGATTAAGTCTCCGGATTCGGAGCGCCCTTCGTGGACGTCACGATTGGCCAACTTAAGTCTCCGGATTCGGAGCCCCCTTTGGCACATGCCGTCTTAGGGCCGATTAAGTCTCAGGATTCGGACCGCCTTCATGGATATCACGATTGGCCAAATTAAGTCTCCGGATTCAGAGCCCCCTTTGGCGCATGCCGCCTTAGGGCCGATTAAGTCTTCGGATTCGGAGCGCCCTTCGTGGATATCACGATTGGCCAAATTAAGTCTCCGGATTCGGAGCCCCCTTTGGCACATGCCGCCTTAGGGCCGATTAAGTCTCCGAATTCGGAGCGCCCTTCGTGGACGTCACGATTGGCCAAATTAAGTCTCCGGATTCGGAGCGCCCTTTGTGGATATCACGATTGGTCAAATTAAGTCTCCGGATTCGGAGCCCCCTTTGGCGCATGCCGCCTTAGGGCCGATTAAGTCTCCGGATTCAGAGCCCCTTTTGGCGCATGACGCCTTAGGGCCAATTAAGTCTCCGGATTCGGAGTGCCCTTCGTGGATGTCACGATTGGCCGAATTAAGTCTCCGGATTCGGAGCCCCCTTTGGCGCATGCCGCCTTAGGGCCGATTAAGTCTCCGGATTCGGAGCGCCCTTCGTGGATGTCACGATTGGCCAAATTAAGTCTCCGGATTCGGAGCCCCCTTTGGCGCATGCCGCCTTAGGGCCGATTAAGTCTCCGGATTCGGAGCGCCCTTCGTGGACGTCACGATTGGCCAACTTAAGTCTCCGGATTCAGAGCCCCCTTTGGCACATGCCGTCTTAGTGCCGATTAAGTCTCAGGATTCGGAGCGCCTTCATGGATATCACGATTGGCCAAATTAAGTCTCCGGATTCAGAGCCCTCTTTGGCGCATGCCGCCTTAGGGCCGATTAAGTCTTCGGATTCGGAGCGCCCTTTGGCGCGCCTTTAGGGCCATTAATTCTCCGGATATCACGATTGGCCAAATTAAGTCTCCGGATTCGGAGCCCCCTTTGGCGCATGTCACTTTAGGGCCGATTAAGTCTCTGGATTCAGAGCCCCTTTTGGCGCATGACGCCTTAGGGCCAATTAAGTCTCCGGATTCGGAGTGCCCTTCGTGGATGTCACGATTGGCCGAATTAAGTCTCCGGATTCGGAGCCCCCTTTGGCGCATGCCGCCTTAGGGCCGATTAAGTCTCCGGATTCGGAGCGCCCTTCGTGGATATCACGATTGGCCAAATTAAGTCTCCGGATTCGGAGCCCCCTTTGGCGCATGCCGCCTTAGGGCCGATTAAGTCTCCGGATTCGGAGCGCCCTTTGTGGATATCACGATTGGCCAAATTAAGTCTCCGGATTCGGAGCCCCCTTTGGCCCATGCCGCTTCAAGGCCGATTAAGTCTCTGGATTCAGAGCCCCCTTTGGCGTATGACGCCTTAAGGCCGATTAAGTCTCCGGATTCGGAGCACCCTTCGTGAATATCATGATCGGCCGAATTAAGTCTCCGGGTTTGGAGCCGATTAATCTCCTTAAGGCCAAATGGGCCCTGGATTCAAGAACAGGTCATATAGTGCTAAGTACTAATCGCGTCTCTGAATCCGGAGCAAACGTTGGCACGAACAAAAGATATTGATAATTGATCCTATGTAACATACTAGAACAGATCATGCATTCGAAGTAATGAGCTTTAGTACACAAGCAAAATTCAGAATAACACGCAAATAGGTTTAAAAGAAAACCATTTATTTGATTAAACAGTTGTTACATAAATACAACTCGCATTCGAACATTACAGTATCGAAAGCAAAAAAGGGACAAAACGCGCCGGTAAAGCAGCATCGCTAGATCGACGACCGTCGCCCTAAACCCCTCCACGACGTGCACCACCTTGAACCAGTTATGCTTAAGCCCACGACTTGCATAACGCCAAACTGCCCCTGACACCATTGACAATGTCAAGGCAAAGATCTAGGACAAGGAAGAATGAACTTGACAGTTGTTGACTCTCCTTTCGGGGTGATCTACTTCGACGACTTGGAGACTCATAGATCTCAAGCCCTTCGGATGACCTAACTCCCTCACGGAGAGGTTTTCTGCCACAAACCATCTCAACACCAAACTTGGCCGAAGTTTGAGCCTCTGTAACCAAAATCACCATCCCAGACAAAGAATGATGAGTCAAATGGGATTATTGGTACGAAGCGCCCACTCCTTTTATTCTCAGCAATGACCGCGATCTCGAGGTCCCAATCCCAAGAAAATTTTATTAACGCACAAAAATGCATTGGTTGAATAAAACAGGCATCGATTGACATTCGCCACGACCGCCATCCCGACGGCTGGCCGAAACGCGCGCTGGCTGGGCCAAATTGAAATAGATTTATTAAACCGGCCGGACAAATATTCACATGCTGATCACCCTCGACCAGCCCATTAATCCAACTGGTCAAGCGTCAATACGCTCACCCAAATCAAAGATAAATGGCCGTTGAAATAGCCTCAATAAAACCCTAACGGTCGCCACAGACGTCGATCCTGCCCATGTGCAGATCCTGCCGATAGGCAGCGTATTCTGGCGATTAACGGCTATCTGGGTCGGGCAATATTTAGACATTCAAACATTTAAGCAACACGAAATACACATATGCCGAATATGAATGACAACGAAACATTTATAATGAAACAATCTTTATTCAATAAAATAATAAGTTACATAGTTTCGAACAAGCCCTGCGTTCCAATCTTACAACTATAAAATTCATACGGCGTCACCTTCATCCTCACTCTTCTCAATCTCAAAGGGGCAAAACGGAAAATCTTTACTCCTGTAGCGTGGTGATGCCAAATCAATTCCCGACGCTTGAAGAGCCTCTACGGCTTGAGATGCCGTGATCCAACCGTGCCTAAACCCGCGGTTTTCACATCGGCATACTTCTTCAGCCAGTGTCTCCCTCGTTTTCTCGATTCCGACCTTTCGGCCCTCATGGAAACCTTTCTCATAGGCCCTCCCCTTCGTACTCTCTATTGCGAACATACTTGCCGTCTCTCGATCGGCAAGTGCGGAGTTGATAAGCCGACTCGTAACCCTCTCTTCCACAATTGGGTTCGCGTGCGCGGTGGATTGTGCCTGAGCCTCCTTGGTCTTCATTAGTTCCCACTCGGCCGCCTCCACGCGGGCCTCCAAACTTCGAATACGGTCGTCCTTCTTCTCCATCTCTTGACGGGCAGTGCGCAGTCGCATGCCGACTTCGCAAGCAGTGTAAAGCCCCTTCACTGCGCCGTGAATGCCCTCGCGAAACACCTCGTAATCCTGTCGACCCAGCATTGATTTCTGAACCTCGGGCGGAAATATTTGTCGGGCAAAGTTGACCGCTACATCTGGGTCTCGAACGATCGAGTCCACCTCTGTCTTGGGTCTATTCTTCATGAATACCGCAAAGCTTAATGGGCACGGTTTCGCGTTGGACCTCCCCTCGACTCGGGACTGTGGAGCCTTACCCTACGACTGTTTTTCTCGCCTGGGCGATCTACTGCGACGTCGGGGAGACTGACGCCTCTCTCGACCCCTGGAACTCCTACTTCCTGCCCGCGAGGGTTCGCCACCTCGATTCATATCTCCGCCAAGCTGTGCTAGGGTCTTCGCTTCCTCTTTACTGTTAAAGAAAAGTCGGTTCGACATTCGCACAATAAGTCTTCCCCCAAGAGCTCAACTCAGTTGTCTACCAAGCTCATAAAGGATGTACGTTTGCTCATTTATCCTTTACAGAGGTAGCGCGTTCGAGGCAATCTCATTAATTGGAGATCCTGAATCGCCTGACGTTGGCTGAGTCGACGGCAGGGGCACGATTCTACCATAATCGCGAACTGCCTGGGGCAAGGGCAGATTCATCAATCTATACGGCTCAAGTACTCCAGCCGGCCCTCGACCCCACAAGAACCGCCTGGGGCAAGGGCAGATTCATCAATCTATCCGGCTAAAGTACCCCAGTACCCTCGACTCATGAGGAACCGCACTTTGAGGCAAGGGCAGATTCATCAATCTATACGGCTAAAGTACCCCAGCCGGCCCTCGACACCGCAAGAACCGCCTGGGGCAAGGGCAGATTCATCAATCTATCCGGCTAAAGTACCCCAGCCGGCCCTCGACCCCGCAAGAACTGCCTGGGGCAAGGGCAGATTCATCAATCTATCTGGCTAAAGTACCCTAGCCGGCCCTCGACCCCGCAAGAACCGCTTGGGGCAAGGGCAGATTCACCAATCTATCCGGCTCAGATACCCCAGTCGGCTCTCGAATTGACAGTTCATAGTTTGAATCCAGTCGGCATGAGAAAGACGAATCCATATTGACACAGGATATTCAATCCCTAAGAGCCAAACTCAGCAAAATGTTTCATTAACATAATCACATTTTACGCAAAGTAGCGAAAGGCTTTGAGCCAAACTCAACAAAATGTTTCATTAACATAATCACATTTTACGCAAAGTAGCGAAAGGCTTTGAGCCAAACTCAGCAAAATGTTTCATTAACATAATCACACAAACTGTGCACAAGTAGCAGTGACATTACAAGGAAATGTTCATTAATAAATTGCATACAAGATAGTAACCAATTTATACATGAAAACTATCCTGAACCAACAAAACCCTACCAAGCAAAAAAAAAAATTAGGAAACGCCTCCCAAATCACTCCTCGGTGTCTGATTCGAGTGGCTCAACATCCACTTGCTCGTAAGGAATTGGCAAATCCGATGTGACCCCAGCAGCAGCAAGGGCTTTGAGCCACCCATGTTTGAACCCCCGATTCTCAAACTTGGGAACTTCATCAACATATTCCGTGTAAGCGGCACTTTTTCCGGCCTCGAAAGCATCGGATTCGACTTTCTCCTTGGCCGCCCTCAGCTCCTCTAGCTGAGTCTCCGCCCTGGCAAGTTCGTCATTTGAGAGCTTGAGCGATTCCTCGCTCGCATTCGCTTTAGCCTCAGCATCTGACCGAAGCTGTTCAGCAGTGCGAGCCCTCTCCTTCTCTGCTTCGGCTCGCGCGCTCTCCATTGCGACCCTTATTTTTTCAAACTCCGCTCTACTCTTCTGACCTTCCCCGACTTGCAAGCGGTGCAATTAAGCCAATCATCTGCGGCCGATGCGCAGAATAAGGATCATTAGATACCTTTATAAAAAATAAATTTAGCAATAAATATAAGATTCCTACCGAGTCTTCACAAGAGATAAGGCTACGGCCATGATATCTGGCACGGCACAAAAGGCTGCATTGTCAGCCGGCAAGGAAATTGAAGCCGCCAAGCTCAACGCCACGGCCGGATCCTCAATGGCAGAAGCATTGGAAGAAATCGGCGTATCTCTGATCTTTGGCTGAATAACAAAAGGAGAAACCACGCCCGATTCTTCGAGTCAAGGCCGTTTGTCAGAAGGACTAACTTCTGAACTGGCTTCCCCCTCGGCGCTGCGTTTTTGACCGCGCTCCTTCAGAATTTGCCGTTCTTCACCGGCCCGTTGTTCACCCCCTTTTTCTGTTTCAACCGGCGTAACCTGAACCATCCCTTCAACAATGGGTACGGAGGCCTTAGGCAAGCTGGGATCAGATTCGCCGGCCTCGGCCTTTTGTCGAGCAGCCATTTGTAGACACCACATTTTTGACCGTCCTCAAGACTTGGACGTCACTGTTTGAACACCCGGTGATTATCCATGTTTGTGTTCGTTTGGAGTTCCCGGAGGTCTCGGCTACGCGCCTTGCCTCAGGATCTCCGAACTCGACCGTTTTGTGTCTGGTTTTGCACCAAACACTTGTGTTTTGCCTTGGAGGGGCAGGGGATGCCTTGTGAGGTCTCCCCACACTCCATCGGCCGTGGCTTGAGGCCACCGGCTGCTGTTTGTGCCCATCGGCCATATATTTGGCCGACCGGCACTCTTTTTGGCCGACCGGCCATCAATTTTGTCAAAATGGGAATTTTGAGCAGTCGACTACTGTTCATCTGCTTTTGCAGATATTTTAGGACAGCTGTGTGGCATTTTGTTCCCTCCATACACGTGTATGGTGGGATGCTCCTCTTGTAAGCTTATTGAACAAGCTTTACAAGATTGTTTGCCTATAAAAGGAGGGCTTTTCTCTTGGCTTGAGGGTTAGAGAAATTTTGGTTAGAAAAGTGTGGGAGAAACACTGGTTTTAGGGTTTGAGTTCCATACATAACCTATCTCTGTATCTCTCTTATGTGTGTTCTAGGTGTAGTTGTCCTTACTATTGCACACAAACACATAGTCTTTCACCTTCTCTTGGTTCTTGAGAGACCTGAGGCTTGTTCTTGCTATTCTTGGCTGGATTGAAGCTCAAGGAGGCAACGTGATCATCTTTTGTGAAGAGGTCTACAAGGGTGAGACACTAGTCCCTTTTATCCCCATTTTTGCATAGCTTGTTAGCCTATCTTAGAACTATTTTTGTGCTTAGTGTATAATACAAAAAAGTTCTATTTTTAAGCCCTCTTAATAGTTTATTTAGAGTGTTTTGTGATTTGGAGGTGTTAGACCCCTCCTAAGCCTTGAGAGGCCTCATTTTGTGCCATTTTTGGTGAGCTCCGAGACTTTGGTGCTTGGGCCTCCTCACCACTGAAATCTTGAGGGATTTCAGTGGTAAGGATGGTGCCTTAAAGTCTCAAGAAGGAGAGGGCCACCCCCCCTCCTTGTTGTCCTTGAAAAGGGCACTTTTTGGCCTCTTGAGGGAGCATCATGTTTGAGTGTTTGTTGATCATGCCATAGCTGTTTTTTATGCTTATTATGCCATGATATAACATTGTTGTGTGTTGGTTTTGGTACACCATGTTAGCTTAACATACATGCCATGTAATGCCTTGTTGTTGCCTTAATATGCCTTAGGTTGTAAGCCCTTGTTTTAGCATGTTTTAGGCTTGACTTTGTGAAGCTTCAATGCATGTTTTTGTATGCTTTAGCTTTATTTTAAGTTGCTTTAGTCATACTTGTCATGTATTGCATATCCCCTTTGCATTTTTAGCTTGTTGGCCTTAAGTGTGTGAATGTATAGCATGCATCCTCGCTTCATTTCAGTGGATTGGGACCACTTTCCATGTAATTTTAGTCCCTAAGACATGCTTGTATGCTTGCTTTGGACACCTCTTTAATGCTTTGAAAGCTTGTATTGTATGCTCCATGTTTTGGCCATCGTGCATGCTTTTGAATTTGAGCCACTTAGATGCCATCTAAGGATCCCTTTTGCATGGTTAAGGACTGCCTTGAACCTATTTTAAGCCTTCTTCGCCTTACGGGGCTTGGTTGGCTTAGCCATGGTTTAAGCCTCTTTGACTTGCTTCAAGTACTTGGACTATTTGCATGCTAATGTTTGTCTTTTTTGAGTTGGTTTGGCACCTCTTATAACATGATTTTCAGAGCTTATGTTGCATGCCTAGTGTCCATGTTATATTCCTTTCAAGTGTGCTTGAGAATTACTAGCTTAATGCTTAGATTTGTGTCTTAACATGTGTATGTGTGTATGTGTGTCTAGCCCTCATATTTGAGCATTTTGGCCACTGTTTTGGGCCTAATTAGAGCTGCCTAATTCATGTTTAAGTCCATCCCTTCATTGGTTGCATATGCTCCTTGTGTGTTGTAGCATATTGGTAAGTTGTTGCATGTTGGAATTTGCATGATTGAATGAAGCCACATGCTTGTTTGCATGCTTGAACATCCACATTACATCTTGCATGTTTGTTGGTTAACATTGATGTTTCATGTCTTGCATGCTTGTTAGCTTGTATGCTTATTTGCATGGCCATGGTTGCATACTAGTTAATGTTCCTAGGATTGCATTGCATCAATGTGCATGCTTGGCCTCTTGAAGTGAGTGTGATAGAGGTTGGCCCTTTTATGTGATTATGTGCATTGCATTCATTTGAAATTGAAATGTGCACACTTGGTTTTTGGGCCATCATGCATCGAAATGCTTGATTGGTGGTCCGAAAACCAAAGACCATGTCCCTTTGAGTTCTACACATGATAAGGGGTATGGTTAGGGCATACATGGTTTGAGTTGCATTACCATGCAAGTTCTGTCCTCTGCTGCTGTAAGTTACAGGTTCTACAGGCATTTTTGGCCGACCGGCAACATATAGTGCCAACCGGCCATCCTTTGGTGGCCGATGGATGCATCTTATGCCGATGACCACACCCCATAGCCGGTGGTAATTCTACTCAGCCGGCGGTGTTTCCCAGTATCCAGGGAATCAATTCAGAGACTTTGACAGTCTTCAGAGAGGCAGAGCAGGGAAAACAGAGGCAGTCTATGCATGGCAGTGCACTTCCGAGCAAGACCGAGCATGCATTGCATTGGACCTGCTTCCCGAGGCAGTTTACTATTTTTCCTAGCTTAGTTAGTTTGTTAACTACTTAGGCAATTTGTAATATTTAATTAGCTTGTAGGTTAATTATCTGTAATATTTATTTGGTCCCTCCAAGCGAGGGCGAATTTGTAATAAGTGTGGGTGCGTGTGTGTGCATGTCTTCCAATCCCCACTTCTTTCTTCCCTTTTATTTACCCGCTTATGATGGTAGATTAGGGCATGTTTAAATTAGCATACCTTATGCTATGCATGTGTGCATCCATACACTTGTCTCGCATGCACCGAGCTCGGCGCATCATGCTAACTATATTTGTACTTCAATTCCAAATTGAATACGTGCATCAATTGATTGCATTTCACATGACATGTTTAGGTTAGCCGAGCCTACCCTAATTGCATTCTGTATGTGTTGCATTAGTCAATTTGACATAAACTAGGACCATGCATATCTGCTAACTAGTTTATTGTTTTGGCACGGAGTACGATGTAAGTATTTTCATGCTTTAGCATACCACATGCGTGTGAGTGCTACCATGACAGCATGCTTACCATGTGGCTAGATGCTTATGTGATAAACTGTTTGATTGCCTGTGAGTGAAGGTTGGATTGTTTGAGTTGGAAAAACTTGTTGAAATCCGTATTTTAGCCTACTTGCGAGTAGCAAATCCCAAAACATTTTCTAAAACAAACGGATATGCAATATTGTTCCAAATTAGACGATCTAGTCTATACTTGTTTGCTGTGCGCATAACATAGTAATTCTAGGCTAATAACTGGAATAAGAACACATAACGTTGTCAAAATCGGATATCACGGTTAGTAAAGGCCGGTCTTCGGACCGGGCGAGAGGGGGTGCTCATAGCTGACCTTCCCCAATCGTACCCAAGCTCCCGAGCCGAGGTAACTCTGGTGATGACGGACACGTGGCCTTTGGCACCGAGTCAGGGTCTCCTAAATTTCCCAAAATAAAATATTTAGGTGGCGACTCTGTATCTGGCAAAGCAGTCCATATTTGGCACTTCTTTCAAAATCTGTTTTTCTCAAAATGATTTGCCGGATTTGGACTCTTTGGTTCAGATTTAGAACCGTGACACAAAAGGGAGTCCGAACTGTAGCGAGGTCCCCCACGGGCTTGTTACACCATTTGCTCGGCGTTTCTCCTACGCACCATTTGCGTAAGGCTTTCCTTCGCCATACCTTCAAAGAAATCGCCAGGTAGGTCGCCTAAATTCGCAAAAATGTCTCCGGAAGAGACTTCTACCCGACCCGAAGCGGATGGGGAAGGCTGATCGAGTCCGGCAGCCTCAAACGCCGAGCGCACGGCCTCGTCAACTTCTTCGGCCTCCTCAGTGAATTCTCCAGCCGGATCGGCAACTACTTCTATTATCGGCTCTGCGTCTTGCCTCGAATAGAATCTTTGAGACCAATTTGCCTAAGGTTCTTGTAGCTGGGGATGATAAGAGCCGAGAGCTGCTGATCGCCGGATGGAATCGGAATGTTTTCCGCAACCGAGAACGTGGTATAAGTGGGCTCGTACCGAAGTAAAATGTGGGCGGCTCTCCCCTATTTTTGCATGTTTGGGCGGCCAAAGTAGCTGAGTGCAATCCTAATATCCCTAAGGACCGCTTCGTCAACGGAAGTCAGAATCTTCTTCAATTTATTACCTGCAAAAGATGAGTGATTAAGGAAAGAAAGCCGATTAAAGGATAAATCATTAAACACAAGATACTACGTGGCAACCTGGGTCACCCTTATGTCTGGGAATGGGGTCTAGGCTATCTTCGCCTTCAGCGAACTCCCAATTACCTCGGACATTGACCATTACATCGTCAACCCTCTTACCAGAACTGGCAAGCATAGTCACCAAATGATGGTCAATATCCTTGGCCCTAAGGAAGTACCGACCCAGCCGACCAGAGGATTTAGCTAAAGCGTAGCAGTGCCGAATGGCCGAAATTCCGAGATCGATCCTAAGACGTCGATTCAATTCTATAACACCCATAATGATTCGAAAGAAATTTACATTAGGTTGAGAAGGAATCAGACTCCAATAACGAAGGACAGCCTTAAGTAGTGGATGTAGGGGGAAACGGACTCCGCCTTCTGCTATGGACAGGAGGGGGAATACGATTGTATTCTGATCCTCCCTCTCCATATCTAGAGTACTGTCCGTTACAAGAGTTAGATGGACGTCTTCGGGAATGGAAAAATGTCATCGGAATCCGGAAATACGACTCTCAGAAAGGAGGTCCTTCAAGTGTTTAGCCATTTCGACAGAGATCCAAGGATTCGCTGAAAGTAAAAGTGATAAACAGAGAATAGGTCTACAAAGAAAATGGAAGAAACTTATGAAGAGCAGATGAGGCAAAGGTAGACGGACGAAAGTTGCAGAAAACGCAAGTGAGAGAAGGGATGCGTGCTGGCGGTCCAAACGTATCAGATGATCGACGAAATGTGCACCAAAAAGGACTGAAGTTTCAAATCGCAATAAACGCGAGAGCCGCATGAATGAAGCGGGAAAGTGTAATGATAAATGAAAATGCGAGCGCCTTCTGACATTTTCTGACGCCTTGGGATATGCGAAGTCGCCTGATCTATGATGGGCTTTTTGAATTCTAAACCAAACACGCCGCTTAACTACCGTCAATAGGGAGTTCGGGGGGCAATTGTGGGAGCCGAATATATGGCTAAATCGGAAGGGGCATGTTTTAGTACTGACACTAACCGGTCGTCCAGCAAATATTAATCGGCCCCATCCTGCAAGACTAGGATGGGCCGAATACGATACGTAAACTGATTAAAAAAGATCGTTGGGGGCCGAATATAAGAATGGGTAATGATTGAAAACTAAGCCCAGGCCCCGAGGCCTCAGGAGAAACAGATATAAATAAAGAAGCAGCGTTCTTGGAATGGTATGTAAAAAAATACACTTCACTAAACTTAGTAAATAAGCTTTCTTGAGTAGAAGAACTGACTTGCCTGTCGGAGTGCTAACCCCGGCACCCCCGACCGGAGTATTTGTCTTTGCAGGTGACTAGCTGAGTATCAAGAGCGTCTCCCAAGATCTGAAGAGTATTTCCAAAACCACCTCCCCACAGGCATAGGCCGAACCACATCTTACCTAGAAAAGGCATGGACACAAATCAAAGCACGTCTATAACACAGAAAAGGTGCTGAAACCCTCAGACGACAATTCTCTTAGTAGAATAGGTGTGTACACATGCAGAGTTATGCTTTAACGTGAAAAGGTATGGGCACATGCCAAACCAAGCTTAACATGGAAATGATGCAAACAATAAAGTGGCATGATGCAATAGATGTATGCAATAAATTCTATATGCAATGCAATAGACGTAATATGATGCAATAGATAATAAATGCGATGTAGCAGCTAGGAAGTGATGCCTTACAGAGACAATTGGCGATGACTAACCTTATGCTGTTGGAGATCTTCCGCTTTTTCTTAGTTCTTCTACAGGTACTACTTTTCTCCCTGGCTATGTTCGCAACTTTCCCTATTCTCCAACAGGGTGACAGACTAGGTTAGGTCAGTATCCAGAATTAAGGCACATACAAGCTACCTCAACCTATGGGGTTGCCATACAGAGTTGAAGCCGAGGATACACCCTGGGTATTTAAACCAGACTTTAGTCTCGGAAATTCCGAACCTTTGTGTTCTAGGCATCAGCCATTCGAACTCTAATTTTCACCGTCGTAGTAGATCTCCTAGGAACTCATTGCAAACACAAGCAGGTGGCTATACCAGACCACCGAAAGTTGTTCGGACACGACAAACACCAAAGGAATTGCACCTGTAGAGGATTTAAGGCCTCCCAGACCAGTGAGTGCACAAGACAGTGCAAAGCAGCGTGAATGCACAAAACAGTGCTATATAGGTGGACAAGACAGTGCGAGTGAAAGTGCACAAGACAGTGCGATATGGGTTAAATGCACAAAACAGTGCGATACAAAGTGAAATGTACAAGACAGTGCAACACAAGGTGCACAAGATAGTGCGATACATAGCGAATACGTAGGATATCACGATGCAGGTGCACAAGATAGTGCGATGTGGGGTGCACAAGATAATGCGATACGAGGTGCACAAGACAGTGTGATGTAAGATGAAATGCACAAGATAGTATGATGCAGGGTGCACAAGATAGTGCGATGTAAGATGAATTGCACAAGATAGTGCGATACAGGGTGCACAAGACAGTGCATTGAAATTTTGCACAAGACAGTGGGATACGGGGTGCACAAGATAATGCGATGAAAGTTTGCACGAGACAGTGCGATACGGGGTGCACAAGATAGTGCGATGTAAGATGAAATGCACAGGATAGTGCGATGCATGTTTGCACAAGACAGTGCGATATAGGAGAATGCGTAGGATAGCGCGATGCAGGTGCACAAGATAGTGCGATACAAAGGTGAATGCGCAGGATAGCGTGACGCAGGTGCACACGATAGTGCAATGTAAGATGAAATGCATAAGATAGTGCGATGCATGTTTGCACAAGACAGTGCGATATGGGCAAATGCATAGGATAGTGCGATGCAGGTGCACAAGATAGTGCGATACAAAGGTGATTGCATAGAATAGCACGATGCACGTGCACAAGATAGTACAATACAAGGTGCACAAGATAGTGCAATACAGGGTGCACAAAATAGTGTGATACAATGCACAAACAAGTGCAAGTAAGGTGTGCGAAATAGCTCGATGCAATGCACAAACAAGTGCAAGTAAGGTGCGCAAAATTGAGTGAGCAATGCATGTTCTATGCAAAAGATACGAGCATTTCCTATGCAAGATGAGAGCATGTTCTATGCAAAAGATATGGGCATTTTCTATGCAAGATGAGAGCATGCTCTATGCAGAAGATATGAGCATTTTCTATGCACGATGAGAGCATGTAATGAAATGCACAAGATAGTGCGATACGCAAGACATCGCGAGTGTAAATTGCACAAAATAGTGCGTGTGAAATACAAAGTGCACAAAATAGTGCGAACAAAACAAATGCACAAAATACTGTGAATAAAGCAAATTCACAAAATAGTGCGAGCAAAGTGTGTGATTGTGTGATAAATGTAATTAGCAAGATTATTGTACGATAGATGCACAGAAGTGAGATTATTGGTTAACAATGCAACATAATGACCATACATATTCCATGTGAGAGAGGAGCATATTCTATGCATAATTGATGGCATGTTCTAAGAGATAAGAATATTCTATGCGAAATTGAAAGCATATTTTGTGCATGAATGAAATGATATTCTATGCGAAATCGAAAGCATGTTCTATGCATGAATGAAAGCGTATTCTATGCGAAATCGAAAGCATATTCTATGCATGGGACGAGCCTATTCTATGCAAAATTGAAAGCATATTCTATGCATGATTCATAAATGATACACGGCACGCATGCAACAGAAGTGTATCTGAAAGTGCACACTCTATGCAATAGAAGGACATCAAATATGTACTTTAGTGGCTTCAATTTACCTCTCAAAGGACTTTGCAACATGCTCAGCTAAAAAAGGATACATCTCGTTCATATTGGCGAGTGGTAACATCTGCATGTAAAAACCACAGGTGCTGCTTGGACTGCCATTCTGACTTGAAGCAGGCTTAAACTCAGGGTCAAGATACACTCACACTCCAGAGAAAGGTGAGGCCTGAGAAGGTGCACCTGGAATGCAGTCTCAGAATTTGTTGAAGTTGAAACACACTAAGATACTCCAAATTTTCCCTCTTTTCTTTTGCTTTGCAGTCTGGAACCTATATAGCTTCAGATAGGTCCTAGTTCAATTGTTCTCATATCACCTGGGTTGAACCCTGCAGTTTATGAAATAAGGGATCCTGTTTTGTACAAATGTGGAGAATGGCACAACACTCTGAGCACAAAACGATTTATTTTTGAAATTGAGTTCTTAACCGGGTATTGAGCCTACGACTGACCACAGTCAAAACGACTCAACAAAGAGAAAACGAAGGTAAAACAACCTAAACACATCTATTTACACTCGAAATGACTCAAAACAAGAATCGAGACAAACAAAAACAATGAACACATCACTCGAATGTATTCCAATGGCGAAAGACCTATCAGTTCACGAGGAGCCTGTTTCTCTGGGTATTGTTTCCCACCCTTTCTTATTTGTGATTCTCACATCACTACAGCACTCAATCTCTAGTTTTCTGAAAAAGCTGTTTCCTCACTTTTCCTCTCAACGCACATCTCTCTATTCTTTAATCTCTCTTATTTTTTTTATCCCTCCCCTGGGTGGTTGATGGATAAGCAGGAAGTTATGGGCTCTTGCCGCTAGTATTCTACTAGATTCTCCTTTTTTTGCTCATAACTAGTGAGTTTCTCCCACAGAGGGGTTGTGGTGCGACTGGATGTGCAGCAGATCTGCAGCTGACATCGGTTCACGATGCACTTGACTTAACTTGATCGAGGTGAATTACAGCATGTCCCACCGACCAGATATACAACTGGTTAGTTCTACATATTGCATTTTCTATGTCCCCATTCCGGGTCAGACGGCAATTTGGGTATGATAAAACCCGTCTAGATGAGGGGGGTCGAATATCCCGCTCCATTTCCAGTCTATGCTTCGCACTTGGCTTGATACCTCGCTGCTTGGAGAATGAGAGCACTTTTAGCCCTATGCTGTTAGCTATAGTTATGCCCTTTTTGGCAGGTACATTGATAAAGGGGAAAAAGACAGAAAACCTGACTCGACTGTGCCCCTAGTTCATCATTTTGACCATTTTTTGTTTTTGGCTTTCAACTAAAACAATTTTGACCAATATGAGAATTAGATTAACATGCTTATTCAATTTCTTATTTGAAATCATGAAAGTCAGGTTGTGCGCACTGAAAATTTTCCTCTCTTTGGGTCCAAGAAATGATCCAGTTTTGGAAAAATGGAATAATTTTCGAGAAAACTAGTCAACCTCATTAAAAATTCTCAAAAACTGTTTTTGCAAATGGCCATTACTCAACCAACACAGAATCTACTCTTGAGATGCGCAATCTCAAATTTGAACTTGAATTATCTTGCAGTTGAATCTTCCAACGGAATAGAACAATTGATTTTGAACGAAGACGAGCCAATGTGCACATGGTTAAGATAGCCGAGCTTGAACAAGGATAAACCAATCAACATGGATGAGCCAAGCAGGCTGAAAATGATTGGGGCCAAACTTCAAGATGAAGTTGCCTACGTATCCCAAAGATGGGAATCAGGCCGTACATAGTTCCGGGGATGAGGTTCACTTGGGTGTTGACACTCTCCTTTTGTGCTCTAACTTTTGCCAAGGCCGCCCTTCTGGGTTTTCAACCTTGCAAGTTATGTTTTTCATTTCTTTTTTCTTCTTTCTTTTTCTTCTTTTCTTTTCTTTTCTTTTTTCTTCATTTCCATTTTTCTTCATTTTTGTTCTTTTGTTCTTTTGTTCTTTTGTTCTTTTCATTTGCTCTAACTTTTGCCTGGGTTGCCGTTCTGGGTTTTCGGCCTAATGAGGGTTTTCGGCCTAATGAGCCTCTCAAGGATAGAAAAGTTTAACTTGTCCATGTTGATCGATTTTGAGATCTCGAAGCCATCTAAATCCAAGAGAATGGTTGCGGTTCCCTGATGATATAAGAGTCCATCCAATTAGGTCTGAATTTGCCCCTAGTGTTGTGGATAGGAACTCGATTGTCCTTCAGCAAAAACTTTCTTCTTTCCAATTTTGGGATTGGGCTTTCTTGCAAGTCTTCATTGGTTTGCGGAATGACTCATCTTTGACTCTTCGAACACATTTGATATTTTTGCCCCTAGTTCAAGGGCTATTTCTGATCTAGCTTTGCAAGTTCCTTTGATGACATCTGATCTTCTCGATTTGACCTTCTTGCCCCTAGTTCAAGGGTTGCTTCCAATTCGGCCATACAAGCCTTATGTTTTGGTTGATCGTTGAACATTTTGAATCAAAGTTCAAGGTTTGAAAGCAAAAGGGGTCGAGTCTCGAGGCTGAGAGTGATCCTATGCTGCACAATCTCCAGATCAATTCCATACATGTCTTCATAGGACCACGCAAAACATTTTTTGAAATCTTTTAATAAATCGACTAGTCACTCATGCTCTTCTGAAGACAATGTAGAACCAATTTGGATCAAGCCAGGATCCTTCTCAATACTCACATTAACAGACATGATCTCATTCATTAAGGGCTTAGCAAGCCTCTCTTTCTCTCAGTTGATCAAATTTTTGCAAATCTCGAGGAATTCCTCCCTTTTTGTTTTCATCGTAGTTTAGAAAAGTTTTGAAAAACTGTGGTCAATGCAATGACTTAAAGGCACAGAAAAAGTAGGTGAAAATGTACTGCTGTTTCATTCAGATCTTCTGGCTTAACTGGTTCAATGGTAGAAACAGACTTAAAAGAAAAAGTGGAAAAGACAAACACAAAACAAGAAAGTGATGTCCGAGGTAACACCCCTGAAATCACCCGACTCTAACGCAACAAGACTGACTCGATACAACGAGGTAGACTTAATACAACACAACGTAACTAACTCAATACCCTAGTTCAAAAGTAAATAAACAACATTTGCACATTACTCAAAACAGTGCATGCCATCCGCCATATTTGTAGTAAAAAGAGCGCCAACAGTAGGTGGTTCATCCCTCGATCACATAGTCACATTATACCCTAAGTTCATTGATGCAGTATCGATAGACTTTGCAGGGCTTGGTGCGATGATAACCTCGTTGTCAATCAGATCTTGAACTTCATGGTGAAGACGATAACAACCGTCAGTGTCATAATTGGTTTGTTGATGGAAGGCACAGTAGTTGGCAGCATTATGGTCGGCTGGAAGGGGATCTGGGAGAGGCCGAGACTCAAGGGGTTTGAGATGGCCTTTTTTGATCAACACTATAGACTGCCCGAACTCTGCTCCGCGCGCGAGGGTGCGAATCGTAAGTTCTAGCTACTACAGTTTGGACTCCTGTCATAGTTCTGTATCTAGTCTCACAAAGTACAATGTAAGACTGATAAATCACCAAAGAGTCCAAATCCGGCAAATTATTTTGGAAAATCGATTTTAATCAAGAAGTGCCAAACATGGACTGCTTTGCCAGATTACAGAGTCGCCACCTAAATATTTTATTTTGGAAAATTTAGGAAACCCTAACTCATGCCTAAGGCCACGTGTTCATCATCACCAAAGTTGCCTCAGCTCGAGAACTTAGGTACGAGAGGGGAATGTCATGTAATGAGTACCCCCGCTCGCCCGATCAAACGATCGGCCTCTACTAACATGATATGTTGTTTTTGAAAACACATGCGTTCTTATTCTGATTATTAATCTAGAATTACTATGTGATACGCACAACATACAAGTATAGACTAAATCGCTTGAATTGGAACAAAACATTTCATGTTTGTTTTAGAAAATGGTTTGAAAGTGCTACTCGCAAGTATGCTAAGTCATGGATTTGCCACCCTCAAGTGGGCTTAGAAAACATGATTTTGATGAATTGTCCCAACTTAAGCAATGAAGCCTTCATCCACAGGCATTCATGCAGTTAAACACATAAGCACATAGCCTCATGGCAAGCATGCTATCATGGCAGTCACTCACACACATGTAAGGATGCTAAAGCACAAAGCTTACCTAGTACTCCGAGCCAAAATAGAAGATAGTTAGAAATCATGCATGATCCTAGCTATGTCAAGAATGCCTAATGCAACGCATGCAAAATGAAACTAAGATAGGCTTAGTTATTCTAAGATGTCATGTGAACGCAACTAGATAACATGTATTCAAATTGGTATTGAAATACAATAGAGTTTGTATGATGTACCGAGCCCGGTGCATGCAAGACGAATGAATGAATGAATGCACGCATGCAAGCATAAGGATGCTAATTGAAATATGCTCTAAAACTAACCATCAAAATCTTATAGTAAAAGGGAGAAAGAAATGGGGGTTTGAAGACATGCATCACACACACGCACGCTTATTACAACAGTTGTGCCCTCTCAACGGAGGGTCCGAATAATAAACTAACTAGCTAATCTAAGCTAATTAAACTAATTATTACAAATGAAGCTAATTACCTAGCAAGTTAACTAATTAGTTATTACAACACAAATGAATAGCTAAATGCATTAACTACTTAAGTACAAAACCAAAGCATTAGCTAGCTAAGTCAAGCAGCTAAGTAAAGCAGTAAAGAGATGTCCTCAGGGCGAGAAGTGCATGCATGCTCGGTCGCCTCGTTCAGAAATCCAATACGATGCCCCAACTTGCTTCTGTTTGCAATTGTTCTCAGGACACTACACAAAGCTCCAGATAGCTTCTACTCCATCATTGAGACCTCCAGGAAGGCTGCCGACCACTTATTGGTGTTGTAGACCACCTGTAGACCACTTACATTTGCTGTAGACCAGAAAAAGTGGTCGGCCAGCCACTTTTACTGGTCTGCCGACTAGAAATTTTTGCACAACTCCGTTTTGTTGCAACAGAGAACAAGAAGGGGCACAACAATGTATTTGCAAGGTATGTGTGCACAACCATCCTCCCTGTCATTTCTTAAGCTCAAGGGAGTGCGGTTCTCGACTCTCGGGCCACCAACCATGCATTGCAATGCATGATGGCCGAGAAGCCAAGTTTGCACGAATCAATGTGAATGAATGCACACATAACACATAAAGGCCTTAACCTCTACCATGCATGATCAACAGGGTCGGCAACCGAGAAATGAGGCATGTTTCATCACTTCAAGTATGAAACGTCCCTCATTTCTTGTATTCGGATTAACACTCAACCCAAACACATGCAATGCAACATGATCAACTTATCAAAGCTAATGGCATGCAAACAAAATACAATGCATGCAAACATAATGCAATGCAAGAAGCATGCAAACACAATGCAAACAACAACATTCAAACAACATGCTTAATGGACTTAAACTGAATATGGATAGACCTCAATCATGCCCAAAACAGTGGCCAAAATGTTGAAATGATGGCATGAAATGCAAGAAAATGCATACACATGCAATGGCTCATCAACTAAGCATAAGAGCACAACCCTCAAACATGATTAAGAAGTGACAAATATAGAAGTGTGACAACACTATATGCACTGAAATCATGTATGAAATGATGCCAAACCATTCAAACAACACAAGTATAGCATACAAGAGGGCCTAAGGCACAAGGCCACAAAGAGGGACTACACAAGAGGCATGTAATACATGGAACAAATGACTGAACCAGCCATGGACAGAGCTCAATTAGGTCAAAACAAAGACCAAAATATGCTAAGATGGGAGCTCGCAAGTCTAGACATGCATGCATACACATTAGGCCACAAACAAGGCAATAATGCATAACCCTTAAAAGCACTCAAAGGGTGAAAGAAGTGAGAACATGGCAATGCTATGTGCTCTGAAATATCATGATAAATGATGCCAAATCATGCACATGTCACAAATGAAGCATGCTAGGAGGCTCAAAGCTTGAAATTAGCATAGGCACTTGCACTATAGTTATGCAATACATGAACCAAAAGGCCAAGATAACCCAAAGCAGTCTTACAGCATGCCAAAACAATACTAAAACATGTATGGAGCAAAGCCAAAACAAGCTAGCATGAAGGGTCAAAACATCAAGTAAGCTAGGCCAATGAGCATGATTACATTACACCTACCAAAACCAAGCATGAGATGACTTCACCAACAAAAATCAGAGTTGTATTATGGCAAAACAAGACAAAAAACACACTGATATGGCAACCCAAAAGCCTAGGCAAGATGGCATACACAATGGCTCGTATTTCAGGCATAAAGCACAACCCCTCCAAAGCATTGAAAGAGTGATACATGTGAGTATATGATCACACTACATGCACTGAAATCATGTACCAAATGATGCTAAATCATGCAAATAGCCCAAGCAATGCATGCTAGTGACTTGGAAACTCAAGGCTAGTGAGCTAGAATGCACCATGGCTATACAAAGCAAGTCATGCATGACCAAAACAACATAAAATAGAGCTTAAGCATGGTAAAACATGAGTAAAAGCTTGCTGGAGTTGAGCCAAAATCATGCTAGAATGATGGTCTAAAGCATGATGCATGTTAGGCTAGATTGCAAGATTACACTACAAGTGCAAGGAGCATGCAAGAGGCTATCAAACCAACCCAAAACAGAGTTATACCATGGCAAAACAACACCAAATACTTGCTGAGATAGGACCAAAACATGCTAGGAAGATGAGCTATCAACACAAGCATGTAAGGGTAGTTTGCAAGGATTACACCACAAGTGTATAGAGCATGCAAGGGTGACCTAAACTAAGCCAAAATAGAGGTATGCCATACTAAAATAAGGTCAAAAATAGGCTGACATAGAGCCAACATATGCTAGATAAACATGCTCAAACATGAGGCCAACAAGGCAAGCAACCAAGATATAAGGAGAGGGGATGACCCTCTCCTATTTGGGAGCTCAAAACACAATTCCTACCACTGAAAATCCACTGGATTTTAGTGGTTGAAAGGCCAAGAGAAAGTGATCTCAAGGGCCTAAAGTGATGGTACAAAACAAAGCTAAATAAGGAACAAAAGGAACTGCATCACCCCCAACACCAAAGAAGCCTCAAACAAACATGTTAAGCACTTAAATTAAAACTTTTTGTAGTTTAAAGTTAAGCCAAAATAAGCATGCAAAGGGGGTCAAAGGCTTAATAAAAAACAAAGCTTCAAGGGGTTAGAAACTCACCCTTGAAGAACAACTTCAAAGCTGTAACTCCAGCAACTTTTTTGGACGAAGAGCAATCCAAAAACTCCAAAACCAGCTTTAAGGTGCCTCAGCTCCAAAGCAAAGGTGTTCCACTTTGTGTTTGTGTACAAAAGTGTGAAGAAATGGCACTTTCAAGCACAAATATGAAGAGAAAGGAGCAATATAGAGATAGAAGTGTATGTATCACTCTCAGGAAAAATTCTGAATCTAAGGCAAAAGGGAGGAGGCTCCCTTATATAGAAAAACATGTAACAAGCTTGTTGAACAAGCTTTAGGCTCCAAGCAATCCTTCCATACACGTGTATGGAGGATGCCATCTATGCCTAGCAGCTGGCAAGAAAATATCAGCAAAAAACTGCAGGAAAGCTGCCGACCAGTTGAAGTGGTCGACTAGCTACTTGCACTGGTCGGCCGACCAGTGAAAGTGGTCTGCAAGAAGCCCAGCTGGTCGGCAAGGGGGAGAGGTGGTCTGCACAAAGAAAGCCAGGTGGTGGCATGGTTGCCGACCACTTTTGGTGGTCCAAAGACCACCAAGACCAGTTGGCCGCCTAGAAAACTGGCTGGCAGGCAGGAAAAGTGGTTTTCAGGGAGAGAAACTGGTCTACAACCCCTATTCCACCCTCCAAGCAAGGAAAACAAGGTTTGTGCCAAAAACAAACAAAAAAGGATGCAAGACAAGAGTCCACGAGTCAAGGCACGCAGTCGAAAACCTTGAAAACTAGTCCACGGGCACCAAAAATGGTCTACGGGAGGGAAAAATGGTCTACGGCCACAAAAAGTGGTCTACAAGACCTCAGTGTCCCTCTAGACTAAGGTAACAAGGCATGGTCCGAAAACCAAGCCAAGAGGAGAACAATAAGAGGTCCCGAGACAAGGCCCGCGGCCGAAGGCTCCAGAAATCAGAAACTAGCCTACAGGAGACAAAAGTGGTCTATGACCACAAAAAGTGGTCTACAGACCCCTCTCTCCCTCCAGGCAAGGTCAACAAGGCTTGGTCCACAAACCAAGCCAAAACAGAAAGAGTTCAGAGGCCCGGAGGCAAGGCCCTCAGCTGAAAACTCCGGAAACTCGAAACGAGCACAAACATGCACGATCACCAAGCGCTCAAACGATGACGTTTGAGTCTTAAGGTCGGTCAAAAATGGGGTGTCTACAGCTGCCCCTCTTTGACAGAACTCGGAAGTCAAGAAGTGACGGGAGTAAATGTCAAAGCCCAGAGACGACCCATTTTTGACAAGGCTGAAGACTTAGACAAACAGGCAAGATAACAAAGAGATGCACCCGTAGGCAGGGACAAAATGCAAACGACATGCACAATGCCGAGCATAACTTATAATCATGCGAAGAGGAATGATCTCACCCGGAGTTCCTCTGACTGAACTGTACATACAACATTGTCTGGTTGTGCTAGCTTCAAATGAGCCGTACATACAATATCATGCCTTCACAAAAAGAAACTTTGACAGATACAATATAGTAGAAACACATGTAGGTAGAATGCGCATAACAATGCAAGTGAAAAAGTGCATAACAATGAAAGCGGAACGTGCGTGACAATGCAAGTGAAGAGGTGCATAACAGTGCAAGTGGAACGTGCGTGACAACGCAAGTAAAGTGTGCGTAACAATGCAAATAGAACGTGCGTGACAACGAAAGTAAAGTGTGCATAACAATGTAAGTAGAATGTGCGTGACAACGTAAGTGAAGAAGTGCATAACAATGGAAGTAACGTGCGTGACAAAACAAGTAAAGTGTGAATAACAATGCAAGTAGAACGTGTGTGACAACACAAGTAAAGTGTGCATAACAATGCGACGAATGGTGTGCATAACAATGCGAGGAATGTGTGTAACAATGCATTTTCAGTGCAACTTCAAAAGCATGTTTGAAACAAAATGCTGAATAAGGAAATACAAGCCTTAACGAGACCAATTCAAACGCGAGCTCCGATTTACCTCTCGAAGGGGTCACAACATACTTTAAAAGGATACACCTCACTCTTGACGAGTGACGATGAGCCATGCATCGAAGACTTGAATTGAAGTTCCCGCGAGGACATTTTGAGCTAAAAAGTGTACTTTTCTTGCACTTTCTTGAGAGCCAAGGACTCCAATCAGCATAAAAACACACAGGGAGGACAATGGGGCCCTGAAGACCATCCAGGAGGGCTGTCGACCACCTAGACCAGCTGCCGACCACCTAGACTAGCTGCCGACCACTTGTTGACCACCTAAGTGGTCGGTCGACTAGAAAAATTGGCTGGCCGACCAATTTCGCAAAATAGTGGCAGCTTGGTCTTTTGAAGTTCGGCCCTTTAAGTACACAACTCCAAATCACTTTTGCTCACAAACACAAGGCTAAAATACACTTCTCTTTGCTCCTAGGCACTTTTCTCTCTTAGATCCACACTTTATATGCATATTCCAATGTCTCCGCAAAGTTGCTTCGCGAAAAACTTTCGATTCTCTTCATTTTGAACCAATAAGAATTTGTTTTTAGAGTTTTTTTCTCCATTTTCACGACCTGAGGTATGTTTCTCTCGAAGTTTAGCATCTTTTCCTGGCTTTGACTTTCTTTGACTTTTTCTCTTCTTGAGAGTTGACTTTTGTTGACTTTTTGCAATTTTGGCTCATTTCGCTCATTTTTGCTCATTTTGCACCTTTTGCAGATTCTTTTCAGATGGCGGATCACATTCCACATGATGGGGGCTCCCCGAGAGTACAGGACGAGCCTGATGTCATACCATTGTCGCCGAGGGTTCGGCCTTTTGATCCGGAGAGGTACCACCCTCAGGAGCACATCCTACCCCCGAGCACCTTTCATCATTTCACAGACTTTGTGCGACAAGCACCCGCAGACTTGCTGCTACGGGGGCCGGAGTCCCACTTGTCTCATCACGCGCGCGAGGTGCGTACTTCACTTTTACATTTTCTACGATGTATTTTTGTATTTCTTGCACACTCCATGTTTTCGCTATGTATTATATTTGCTCGTTCTGAACAGATTTACATACACAACACTTCAGCTCGTTCTAAACATAACTTATAACACAACATCCGGTTCATTTGGCACATAACTCATACATAGCATTCTATTCATTTAGCACGCAGCTCACAACACAATACTCTGTTCATTTAGCACGCAGCTCACAACACAATACTCTGTTCATTTGGCACACAGCTCACAACACAACACTCTGTTAATTTGGCACGCAGCTCACAACACAACACTCTGTTAATTTGGCACACAGCGCACAACACAACATTCTATTCATTTGGCACACAGCTCATACATAACACTCTGCTCACTTGGCACACAACTCACAACACAGTATTCTGTTCATTTGGCATGCAGCCCACAACACAACACTCTGTTAATTCGGCACGCAGCTCACAACACAACATTCTATTCATTTGGCACGCAGCTCACAAAACAATACTTTATTCATTTAGCACGCAGCTCACAACACAATACTTTGTTCATTTGGCATGTAGCTCACAACACAACACTATGTTAATTTGGCATGCAGCTCACAACACAACATTCTGTTCATTTGACACACAGCTCACAACACAATACTCTGTTCATTTAGCACACAGCTCACAACACAATACTCTGTTCATTTGGCACGCAGCTCACAACACAACACTCTGTTAATTTGGCACGCAGCTTACAACATAACATTCTGTTCATTTGGCACACAGCTCACAACACAACACTCTGTTCATTGGGCACACTGCTCAAAACATAGTATTCTGCTCATTTGGCACAGTTCACACACAACACTCTGTTCATTGGGCACACAGCTCACAACACAGTATTCTGTTCCTTTGGCACACAGCTCACACACTGCATTCTGTTCATTCTGAACACAGGTATCTTCCCGTTTCACCCAGGGGTACGGATTGATCATCATGAGAGAGTGGTACATGGAGCTTCCTGACACTGTTTGACATATCGTTGATGAGATAGGGTTTGGCCCATTTTGCACAGGGTTGTCGCGTCTTCAGGCAAGTAGGACCCTCATGGGTGCACTTGTAGAGAGATGGTGGGACACCACCAACTCCTTCCATTTCTCTACTACCGGAGACATGACGATGACCCCATATGACTTTTCAATGCTGACAAGCCTCGACGTGGGAGGCCGATCGATCCCATATGATTTTTATATGGGCGAGTGGGAGGCAGCTTGAACTTATCTACTTGGAGCCCATCCGCCGACCTAAAGATCATTAGGCATGGTCAGATACACTTGGTTCGCAGAGTAGTACAGGAGGACTACGCCCGAGACTGTTGAGGCCATAAAGCAGTATGCCCGGGCATTTCTGATGTTCCTTCTCAGGACCACACTGTTCTCCGATAGGGGGAACATGGTTGGGCTATATCTTCTTAGTGCTCTGGTAGACCTATCACAGGTCCGACACTTTGATTGGGGTGGCGCTGGCCTTGCTACCTATTACTACTACATGGGCGCGACCTCCTACGGGAGCGGGGGCATAGTAGGTGGCTACTGAAGAGCTTGGGAGGTACATTCTGCCCTTTTGATTTGTATTTTTGTTTTTTATTATCTGTACACTGCGTACTGCACACGTTGCACATGTTGCACACATTACATTCTGTACTCTGCCTTCTGCACTTAGCATTCTGCATTTTTTTGTATATTCTGTATTCTCATTACCACTATCTTGCCTTTCACAACTGTGGGTTTGCACCTACTTCCTGACGCTCGCTCCTGATCCAGAGGTGGAGGCACCACTCGATGTGCCATACTCGCACAGATTCGAGGGTCTGTGCCGGCCCAGGCCCCGGGAGACATTGCCATATCTCCCAAGTAGATTTTGACACCGTCTGACAGCGAGTAAGAGGTAAACCGAATCCTCGATTCTTCATGCTTTCAGCTTTGATTCATCTTGCATATTTATGACAACTGATCAATTCATGCATTCGCTATTCGCAGATCACTTGGAAGCCTCGGATAGCCATGCCAGGGTATTCTCGGTTCCAGTTCGCTGGGGCATGGAGCGCCTCATGATACAGGATTTTGTTTGAGGGACTAGTCGGCAGAGCCTGGTTTCTCGGGGAGCGTTTCATGAGCTAGATGATGGGTAATCCCGCTCAGGAGATTCCCCCACCGCCTCCACTGGACATGCGATCCACAGAGAGTCTCACTCCCCAGGAGGTTGACGACCTCATACAGGGTGTCGATATAGTTCTTTTCCTAGAGGAAGGGGAGTACATGACGTACCTCTATACATACTTGATGCCCGCACTGACAGGTGTCCATACCCCATGAGGAGAGCTGCTGACATGCCTTTATCGAGTCGCGCCCGAACTGCAGACGTTCCTTCGACTAGCAGGGTCAGCAGTTCGAGAGGTAGAAGTAGGGGGATGCCCCCCACTAGGTAGTGTGTTGGATGGCCAGATCCTTCGACTGAGCTGATAGGCTGGCGGTATGGGACGCCTTACCAGATTCCACTAGAGTCTCCATTGCCCGATCATCGATATGTCAGTAACCCTGACTCATCATCGGTATGCTCCACAGTTTTCATTTATCATTCAGTTATTTAGACATTCATTCATTCACCGATGACTTCAAATTGCATCTGCAGCCTCCCAGAGGATATACTGAGGGGTTGCTCGAGGTGGTAGCCTCACTCGAGTTTATGGTCTTGCGGAGGGAGACGATGCTGCATGCCCATGGCATCCCGGTATTTTTCAATTTCCTTGCATTTATCATACTTCTGATGATATATCGGCACTGAACATTTCATTACATTGATTCACTGCATGTATAGAGCACATCTGACGCATCGCATTCACATACTATATCTGCATGCACTCACTCTATGCACCATACTTGCATCTGCATCTGATATACATACTCTGGCTGATGTATTCAAACTGCCTTTTCAGGTCACCTCTACGCCGGCCACCCGCCTTCTCGGCAAGCTGGAGGAGGGTCTCAACTGCGTCGGGGAGACGTAGAGCGCCTGCCAGACATGATGACGAGTCCAACGAGGAGGAGGAGTCAGCACACCCTCAGTCAGAGACATCTGTGGGCAGAGATGATGACACCAGTTCTGGTTCTGATGGTGGAGGTGACGCCGAGGATTCTAAGGATGGCGACTCCGATTCAGAAGGGGGTGCCGACGACGGTGGTACAGAGGCTGCTCAGCCAAAGAGGGTGAAGAGAGCCTCTCGATCTTGAGCTTGATAGCACTGATTCAGACGTTTTTTCACTTTTGTTTTATTTTTACTAGTAGTTGTAGCAAATTGTACAGCATTAGGCAGTTTTATTTTTTTAAAAACTTGTACCTTGTTGTAAAAAGAAATAATGATGGAATGAAAACAGCTTTTTGTTCAAAAAGTGTTGTATTTGTATTCTAAGCATCGCATTGCATCAATTTGCACAAAAATGAGATTGATGGAAATTGAACATTCATGTATTGCTCGAAAAAGTTGAATTTTCGGGGCTTCGGCATAAATGCACTATTCACGTTGAGCTGCTCCCCGCTGCATTTTTCGTTCCTCCATGCCGCGACAAGGTGTTGGAATCCAGTAACTCATGTCTTTAGCTTTGGTGGGCAAGAGATATGTCCCACTTTCAAAGACTTCCAAGCTTTGATGGAATCTCAGCGTGAGGAAGAGATCTTGCCCCAATTCCGCTTTGGCTATGTCCAAGCCTTAGGACGGATATGTGGGCTCACTTTGCATGATGCTCGGTCTTTGATTTGCAACGGAGTACTAGACATTTCGAGCTTGATTCATCAGTTTTCTGATGCTGGTGACCGCGGCGATCATCATTGGCAGGGTTTTCGGCGACACGCACTTTGCTTGTGCATGTTGTCTCATTTCTTGCTTGCCCCAGGCTCCGGTGGATCTAGCATCCGTTTGATTAAGGTTGCCGAGGGCTTGAAAGAGGGCAAGAGTTGCATCGCTATGACACTAGCTAAGACATTGATGGGTTTGGATGCTTTCCATCACCGAGAGACGACTAGATTCGCGTGGAGTCCACTACTGCTACAGGTAATGTTTCCCACCCTATCTCACATATATTTCTCACATCACTCGGCCCTCAGGCTCATTTTTTCTCTCAAAACCCTTTTCTTACTTCTCTCCACGTACACGTCTCTATTCTTTAATCTCTCATTTTGCATCCCTCCCCAGATATGGTTGGTGGATAAGTTGAAGGTTGTGCACTCATGCCCAGTATATTTAGCTCGCAGCTATTTCTTCCGGTGACGTCTAGTTGATGCCCCTGATGAGGGATGGTGGTGCAACTGGATGTGCAGTTTGTCTGCTGCCAGTATCGCTTGGCGTTGCCCTTGGCTCAATTTACCGGCAATGAGCTGCAACATGACTCTCCAGCCCGGGATTCAGTTGATCGGCCTGACACACTGTGTCCTTTACTTCCCATTTCGAATCCAGTGCTAGTTTGGACATGATCAGACTTGCCCAGAGGAAGGGATAGAGTACCCTGCTACATTTCTAGTCTGAGGCGCACAGCTAGCTCGGTATGCCACAGCGTAGAGGACGAGAGAGCTTCTAGCCCCCGCTCCCACTTTTAGTTGCACCCTCTCTGACGAGTGCATAGCTTGGCTTGATGAAGAGGCGCAAATTGGGCCTACTTTGGCATCAGAGGCTTCGAGCAGCTCTGGGAGGGGGTACAGGAAAACCTGACTTATCCATGCCCCGAATTTATTGCTTTAATTAGTACTTTCAAGTTTTCTTTATGAATGTAATAAAAAGCAACTTCAATTTGTATTCAAGAGTAGGAGAACTCTGTACTGAAATCAATGTAATTGAAGGTTGTGCATACTGAAAATTTTTCGTTTCGTCCAAAAATGGTCTAAGTCGTAAAAGATTAATTTGAGCAAAATCAACTTTTATTAAAACTTTTCAAAACCATTTCCAATATGGATCACAATTGGACACGCCCGAGATTTATCATTGAGATGTACAACCCCGGATCCAACAACTGGAAAGTTGCCCCTCGTCTAAATAGCACTGCACTGGAGATCACAATCGAGCTCTTGAATGCAGAATAGACAAAGATGACCAACATGATCACATGGACAAAGTTGATTTGGAAGTGTTTATGGCTGGACTTCAGAATGATGACCAACATGATCACATGGACAAAAAGTGGTCTATAGACCCCTCTCTCCCTCTAGGCAAGGTCAACAAGGCTTGGTCCACAAACCGAGCCAAAACACAAATAGTTCAGAGGCCCGGAGGGAAGGCACTCAGTCAAAAACTCCAGAAACTCGAAACGAGCACAAACATGCGCGATCACTGAGCGCTCAAATGATGACGTCTGAGTCTTAAGGTCGGTCAAAAATAGGGTGTCTACAAACACGCCCATGGCTTTGGATAAGGACATGTAAAGCGGGGTGAAGACCCTTTGGCCTCGCGGTTGATGGCTCGAGGTTTATGGAATTGTGTTGGATGTACCGGCAAAGGGGTTGGCAGGTGCTAACTGGGTTTGATGATCACTTCTGAGTGTAGGATTGGAGCTGAAAGGGGTGTTTCTGGTACGACATCCCTTTTCCTGGATTGCCCCTTAATTCAAAATACCTTGAGTCTGAGTGGCAAAAGTGTCATCCATAGTCTTTGCAACAACTATGAGCACTTGCTGTTTGTTCAGTCCTTCAGCCTTCAAAGCCTTAACAGCCCACTGAAGATGTTCATAGGGACTAATGTCTGCCCCTACCTTGTTCTTATCACTTGCCTCCGCTTTGCCGAGGGATTGTGTTACTATATCAGAGTGGAGTCCAATTGTCAACATGTCATTGTCCATACCTGAGATAGCTTTAGGTTCGCCATTTTCAACCACAGCTCGCCCCAAGATTGGGGAGCCTTTTGGCGTGAAATTTCTGGCATGTTATGTGGTTGATGATGGAGCAAAAACCCCAAAGGCTAAATCTACCATAGTTCTCTACAAATCTTCAATCATGCTCATCAGCTTAGAAGTAGTGGGTTCATGGGTTTGAGATGTTTAGGGTTCAAGTGCATCCATCATGCATAAGTCCATGCTGACTGGAATGAACAACTTAGGCTTGGGTAAATGAGCTGGGGTGATGTATATGCTGGGATTGTAGGTGGATGGTAGTGTATGGATTAGATTGAGGTGTACATGAGGTACTTGGTCATTAGGGTCTTGAGGTGGAGCTATCGTCTGGTTGTCGATGAGATTTTTGACCTCATGACAAAGGTGATAGCAACGATCGGTGCCATGACCATGCTGCTGATGATACATGCAATATTTGGTGGGGTTATGTCTAGCAGTGAGTGGGTTAGGTAGAGGTTGAGGATCAAGGGGTTTGAGATACCCTCTTTCCATCAGGACTTTTAATGCGCTGGTTAGGCTCATATAGAGGGGAGCAAAAGTTCTGCATTGAGCTCGGGCTGGGCTGGCTGTTTATAGGCTTCATTTGGCAAAAGGGTTAACTGTGGCGAATGTATTGATTTCAGTGGGTTTGGGAATAGTGCTACCGCCATCATTGGTACTCCCGAAAATCACCCTCCTTGTTGGTTCACTTGTTCTAGAAATGATCCTGCTGTTGAACATGCTCTCGATCTGAACCCCTAATTCATGCAAACTTTTGAAAGTGAACAGCGGAGCCACTATTAACTTTTACAACATATCAGGCTCAAGGTTCTATACCACTATCCGCACTTGGTCCCTCTCAGGAGGTCGATTTGTCATCTGTGTTGCCTTTGCTCTCCACCTTGCGACAAATTCCCCAAAAGATCCTGTAGGGTTCTAGTGGGTTACTTCAAGCTCTTGAGTGGTCATTTCAACTTGGGTATTGTAAGAATACTGATCGACAAAGGCCTCAGCCAACTCTTTCCAGTTCTGTTTCACTTTATCCTCCAACTTGGCGTACCAAGTGGCTGCTATGCCCGACAGGGTTCTTTTATACAGAGAGTTTATGAGGCTTAGTCAGACCTATCAGTTTCAGGACATCCAAGAAAAGCTGAATATGTACCATAGGATCTCCAACCTCGTCGAAACGGTCAATGTGTGGCATTTTGAATTTGTCTGTAAGCCTTACGGTAGCCTCGGTGTACCCATCCTCATTGTCGGGAATGGAGTTAAGGCCCTGTGCCTTTTTTAATTGCTCCTGAAGGTTCACAATTTTCACCGAGGTCAAATCGAGATCATTAATATCAAGGGGAAGAAGGCCCTCATTAGGCTGCAGTAGGGGTCTGCAAAACCTAAGCTTGAGCCAACCCTTCTCGAGGATCCAGACCTTGCAAATCTTCAGCTGGTGGAAGTGGGTCAAAGTTTGGCTGGGGTCCCGAGGCTGGATGTGTGGTACGTGCCCCAGATGGGCATTGCATTTTAGCATTGGTCTCATCCAGCATGGCAATTCCCTAGTTTAATGCCGCTATCATGGCCACAACTTCTTCCGGACTTTGTGCCATCACAAGTCTGTTGAGTGTAACAAAGGTGATCTAACTGGTGGCTATCGGATTTGTTGAACTAGTGAGCCCCGTTTGGCCCTTCTTTTGTCTTGCTACCGGCGAAGGAATACTGGTTGCCCTTGAACTAAATCTCCGACTTTGACAAAGTCTATCGACACAAGTCCAAAGTACCTGGAGGATATTGGAGCCTTCTAAAGCTATGGTTCTAGGACTACCTAGCAAAAAAGAAAACAGACAGCACCTCAATCTAGTTTCACTAGAACAAATATGAGCATAGCTGAATGACTGTGCTCTCTACTGAATTGTGCCCCAAAACAGATACCACATTTGCAACAGAAATGTACATCCCTGTACAGTTTCACTGTAAAGCACATACCAGCACATGAGAGCCAAAACACCCTTACGATGGGGTAGGGTTACCCTATCCTAATTTCATCAGGAGTTAGGGATTCACTACACAGAACAAGCGGTTTCATACAATTCTTGTATTCGGGTGAGCAACATGTCCTAGTTTGGAACAGTCTCTATGTTTTCCGATATGCAACTAGGTTGATTGGTCAAAAAGGGTACCTCAGCAGGACCACCTAATATACCTCTCACACCTACCACCGAGAAGTGAAACAAGGATCAAACGGTACAGCGGTAGTCTTGATCCAAGGGTTGTGTTCCCATCGTGGCAGAGCCCGTAACCGGTCAGCCTTTTGGCAAGCTTTTCCAAGCAAGCCTTCGGTAAACCGTTCTGGAATAGCAGATGGAAAACACTGTGACTTATGCGCACTGATGCAAATGCAAATGCAAATGCAAAGAAACACATAAGTGTAAATAAAATAACATATCATGAGTTCGAGTTAAGTTCTCCAAATCCCCAGCAGAGTCGCCAGAAACTGTGGACTCGTATTTTTCGACGCCCTACCTTTTGGAAAGGGTTTGAAAAGAAGGCCTCATAATTCTGACTGCCGCGGTTTCGAATCACAAGTGCAATGTCAAACTGATAAACACCAAAGAGTCCAAATCCGACAAACCATTTTGGAAAGTCGATTTTAAATCAAATAATGCCAAAATTGGACTGCTTTGCTAGATACAGAGTCGCCACATAAAGATTTTGTTTTGGAGAAATTTAGGAAACCCTGACTCGTGCCAAAGGCCACGTGTCCGTCATCACCAAAGTTGCCTCGGCTTGGGAACTTAGGAACGAGGGGAGAAGGTCATGAATTGAGCACCCCCGCTTGCCCGATCAAAGATCAGCCTCTATTAATCATGATATGTTCTTTTATAAATGTTATGTGTTCTTATTCCGATTATTAAACTAGCCTTACTATGTGACGCGTGCAAGCAAGTATAGACTAGGTCGCAAGAATTGGAACATTTCAGGTCATGTTTGTTTTGCGAAAATGGTTTGAATTTGCCACCCTCAAGTGGGCTTAAAGATGCGGATTTACCACCAAATATAGTGGGCTTAAAACATGATTTGCCACAACAAAGTGAGCTTAAAACTCACATTCGTTGAATCGTTCCAGTTCAAATAACAAAGCCTTCATCCACAGGCATTCGTGAAGTTTAACATTTAAGCACATAGCCTCATAGCAAGCATGCAAAACAAGGTAATATGGAAATCACACTCATGCAAGTATGCTAAAGCATAAAACTCACCGAGTATGTCATGACCCGAACCCGCCCCCGTGGGTTAAGGACATAACCGGCCAGTAATCAAGAGATTACCTACGGCCTTGAACCAAACCAAACGTATTTTAACAGAGTTAATGGGGGCCAAACGGAAGCAATTTAAAACTTTGTCCATAGAGTTGTGCTTACATGGCACATCATAACAAACCATACATATGCATATTAATAACTCACAACAAAATATGTACTACATAAGGTTCTGTACGTACAAGATCATATAAGTCTAAGTCAACCCATCACGACTATATACAATAGATGCAAAGCCTTCGCCAATATGACAGAATATAAATACATAACAAAAGGGCGAAGACGAGTCTTGTGCATGAGACACAAGGGCTGACTCTCCCAAAACCTTTGTTATTCCACATAGACTTCACTGGGGCTGGGTTTGGACTTCTCTTGGCTCACCTACAAACACAAGAATGAGCGTGAGTGAAAGCCCAGTGAATAATATCAGTTAAAGAAGCTATACAGATGATATGTAGAACAACATGCTCCAAATAGCCTTAGGCCCAATTCATATTTCTATTTAACTTATATACACAATTTAGGTCAAGTGACTGCGGTTCCAAACAAGCTGGCCTTTGGCTCATTCAAACTTTCATTTGTGTCAAACGGCCTTTGGCCCATTCAGATGACAAACTGACCTTTGGCCCATTCATTCGTTCATGTCAAAACGGCCTCCGGCCCATTCGTTCATGTCAAAACGGCCTCTGGCCCATCCATTCATGTCAAAACGGCCTCTAGCCCATCCATTCACGCCAAAACGGACTCTGGCCCATTCATTCCTGTCAAAACGGCCTCTGGCCCATCCATTCATGTCAAAACGGCTTCTCGCCCATTCATTCTATTATTCAGATCAGACTGGCCTCTGGCCCACTCATTTGGTATAGCAAACATTGTCCACCAATCAAATCAATGAACTTATAAAACTTACATAGAAGTAAGCAATTGGACAACAACATATTTTAGATATCTCTGTTATGATATTACTCATAGTGATCGGTTGGTTGGTTTGCCCTGGAGCTCGACCCTACACATTCCATGAACACAAAAGGGTCACAAACAATTCAATCCGTTCTAAATTCACATTTTCCTCTTTAGGCTTCATTCTTATCTCTTTAACGCAATTACAATGCTCAATGTATGCCTAAGAGTACTTGGAAGTGAAAGAGAACAGAAAATGAAACACAGAATGTCTTTTCAAAATTTCAGAAAACAAGGTCCCTGCTCGAGCGTGGACTTTCCCGCTCGGGTGGACCCTTGAGGCCTGCAAAAGTACTGGATATGTCAAATTTACGCTCGATCGCGAACTCTAGCGCTCGAGCGGAAGGCCTTTCTACATGGCTCCCCTCTCGAGCGTGAACTTCCCCGCTCGAGCGAACACCATGTCTACAGAAAATACTGGGAACACGAATTTCACGCTCGAGCGGCGGTTTTCCCTGCTCGAGCGGGAATCAAAATTCTGGAAAATCCAAACACATGTTCTTGAGCTTCAATTGGACATTCAAAGGTTCTAGATGCATGTTTTTGGCTCAAACATCACATATACATGTACTAACATGGTATAAACACCAAATCACAACATTATGAAGCTTAATTTCACAAATTAATCACATGTATGTCCCAATTTACACCAAATTCATTACCAACATAATAATTTCAAGCATTCAACACTTACACCCTTGTGAATTGTACATGCATGTGGCAAATTACTATCATTCTCAACTTAGATGATGAAGGGAAGGTCAAAATAAGAGCTTTAATCAAAATCTCCCATGGATTATACATTTTGTGCTCAAACATGCAATTTCAAAACAATTCTTCACATGCATGTGCATATAGACTTCCAAATCAACAAAACCAACTAAAATCATGTTAACTCTTACTCTTGATCACCCAACTAGCTCGAATACACAAAATCACAAGTTCAAACTTATGAGCCAAGAGGTGATTACTCACCTAGGAGCTTAATCCTTACAATTTATGGCAAATTCTTGAGTGTGCCTTCAAGATCACCAAGCTTTGAGGCCAAAACTCCAATTTCCGTCACCCTCTCTCTCTCTAGCCGACCCTCTCCTTTTCCTTAGAGTGTATAATCAGCCAAGTCAAGCTAAAGAAGAGAAATTGAGTGTTTAGTACTCATATAAAAGCCCCTCTTGTTATATTATTTTAATATATAATAATAGAGCACTAATTCACTAATTAAATCAATTTAATCTGATTCAAATCAATTTCTAATTAAATTTCACCGTAGGCTCTAAAAATTACGCTAATCACAATGGCGTAATCAATTTTGGTTTCGGTGGCCGATACGGCCTTCAATTTAATTCCCAAAGCAGATAATCAAACAGATATTCCTACAGTGAAGAGATAGAAATTCAAAACCACATATTTTTACATAATGGCACACAAAATCATGTTAAACACATAACCATACTCATATTAAGGACCAATTAACATATTACGGAATAGGGATATCACAGAGTACTCCAAGCCAAAACAAAAGCTAGATAGAAAGATGCATGATCCTAGCTATACAAGATACCTAATGCAACACATGCAATATGCAATTAATAGGCTCAACTACTAATATGGCATATGATTCAATTTGATAACATGTGATTAAACATGTATTCAAAGAATGATGTGCCGAGCCTTGGTGCATGCAAGATAAATGAACGGATGCCAACATGCGAGCATAATGTATGCTAATCAAAATATGTCCCTATTCTAACCGTCGAAAGCGATTAAATAAAAGGGAGAAAGACGTGGGGTTGGAAGACATGCACACACGCATGCACACTTATTACAACATTGGGCCCTCACGAAGGGGGGTTCGAATGAATAAGCCAAGCTAATCTAAGCTAAGCTAATTGAACTAATCTAATTAATCTAATTTGACTAATTATTACAAACCAATTGAATAACTAGCAAACTAATTACTAATTATTACAACACTTTAATCAACTAGTAAACTAATTAATTAAAACAAATGTACACTAACTAATCATGCAAGGCATTAAACTATACTGCCACTACTTCACCTTGGGAAGTGGAAGAATGAACATGCTTGGTTTTTGCCCCGAAATGCCCTTCATTATGCTCTCGAGAGGTTCTGTCTGCAAGGTCGAGCACCTTCTAGGATCTTTCTGCTCCAACTTACCAAATCTCTGTTGAGGATTGCATCAGTGGCCTATAGGCCATGGATGGCTACTGCTGGCACTCTACTAGCCAAAAGGGTGCCGTGCTGGCCAGAAATAAAGCCTTGCCGGCCATTGATGAGGCACTGCCGGGCACTAATGCTCTGGGTTACCATATTGCAACGGAGCACAAATAGAGCAAAATGAAGGTTTTTCCAAGGGTATGTTTGTACTGTACCCCTCCTTATCATCTCAAAACCTCAAATGAGTGGCACACCTGGATCCAAAACAACCAATCAAGCAATTTCATTGCATGATGGCCAAAGATCCAAGTTGTACAATTTCAATAAATGCACGAATAAGACTCGAATGACCACCACCCTATCATGCATGATCAAGGGCAACAGAGACCTAGGAAAATGGCACATTTCATCACTATTGGGTATGAAATGTCCCATTCTCCTTTTGTTCAAACTGACATCCGGTTTGAACACATGCAATGCAACACGAAAGATGCTTATCTTGCCTCTTTTACTTGCCATTTTTTGTTCACTCATTTTAGTTACCGATTCATTCTTTAATCCATTAAGTCCAAAAGTGAGTGTTCTCTAAAGCGAAACAAGTGTCAACCTAGGGGTAGTTTAAGGCATGAGAGAGATCGTGCTGTTGGTAATGAACCCTCAAAGAGGATTAAACCATTAAGCATAACCTCAATCTTAAGCTTAAAAGATCCCAAGTTTGAAATGACTCTCGAAAGCAAATAAAAGAGTGAAGCAAAGAGAGAGGTTGCAGAGATTTTAAGTGCTGTAATTAAGTGCAAAACAACACTAAAACATGCTTTCAACTCAAAACAATGATGATCAAAGCATTAAAACACTAAGCTAGTGAAGGAATTAACCCTATAACTATGCAATACAAGCCTCAACTGAATTAACCAACCCAAAACAGAGCCAAAATAGGTCAAAACAGTGGCAAAAACATGTTGGACTTAAGCTAAATTAAGCTAGAAAAACATGCTAACTCATGAAGCTATCTAGGCATGCAAACAAGACACAAGGATGAGAGGATAGCCCCTCCAATTTTGGACTTCAAAACAAGGTTTTTACCACTGAAAAACCTCTGAGATTCAGTGGTTAAGAGGCCCAAAAAATTTGTTTTGAAAGTGGTGAATAACAGCACAAAAGCTTAACAAGCTAAGAAGCAAAAAGGGTGGACAAGCCCTCAACTCAAAATAGCCACAAACCACCATGTTTAGGTCATAAAAACAGAGGTTTTTACAGTTGAAAACTACGCCAAAAATAGTAGAAGAAGATGGAAAAATAAGTATGCAAAACAAGCTTAAAGAAGGTAAGTGTTATACCTTTAAAGAAAAGCACAACTTAGACACAAATCCAAGCTCAAACCTCCTTCTAGAGCTCAAAAAAAACTCCAAGAAACCTCAGCCCAAAGGTGGTCTAGTTTGATTATGGGTTGATAGGCAAACTAGAAATGTATCTCTACTTGTATACACAAAGGTTCAAGAGAGAGAGAGAAATCTAGAGAGAGAGAATTATAGAGAGAGAGGCTCCCAAAATCTTTCCAACCTTCAAAACAATAGAGAATGCCCTATATATATAGAAATATATGGCTTCAGTTCGAAAATATCTCAAAAAGGACAGCTGGAAACAGCTCGAGGACAAATATCTGCAGAAAACTGTCTTTTTGCACCAATGGCCGGCAAGCCGTCATTGATGGCTGGAAAACATCCATTTCTATCTAGAAAACAACACTCATGGCTGGCACATGGCCGGCAAAGCCCATCCATGGCCAGCAACTTCCACCTCTGGCCAGTCGGAAAAATCTACTCTCTAGGTCCAAATTCAAATAGGCATATCTCCTTCATTTGGACTCCTTTGTAGGTCTTTATTGAGTCTAAATTGACGCCCCAAAAGTCTTCTTTCCAATGGTGGCATCCTCACATCAAAATTCCAAGTGTGTAAAAAGATATGCTTGTTTTAGTGAAGACTGCTTAGTTTCTGTCCTAATCGGATTCATACCTAATTTCTCTGCAGCTAGTTTTCTTTCCTCTACTCCAATTTTCTTCAACTTCAAAACTTTAAATAAGATGTTTTTAAAGATTTTTGCAAAGAGTTCACCTCTCTTTTATTTATTTCCACTTTGTCCTTGCTCAGTTTATCGAAAAACACAACATTTAACGAAATACAAGCCTCAGAACATCGTAGAAGAATTTTCAAAAATATTTTGAAAAAGAGGGTTTTGAGGTCTAAAATCATTGTAGTCAAAATAGTTTTGGTCCAAAAATTGGGTGTGAGGTTGGGATTTGAAGCTCTCATTGTCGAAAAAATCGAACCTTTGCATAGCATAGCCTTCATCACTGAGTGATCAATCTGAGGCGCCCAAGTCTTAAGGGCGGTCAAAAATGGGGTGTCTACAGGCAACCTAAGCAAAAGTTAGAGTAGAAAAAAATTGGAAATAAAGAAAAACTGAGCTCGCAAGATTGAGAACCCTAAAGGGCAACCTTGGTAATAGTTAGAGTGCAAAAGGAGAGAGTTAATACTGGAGCGAACCCTAGTCGAACTACGTCAGGCCTGATTCTCATCTTCAGGATACATAGGCAATTTCATCCTAAAGTTCGGCCCCAACTCAACCGTCCTGTCCATGTGTTGATCAGGTCATCTTTGTTCGTTCTTCATCTGAAAGTTCGGTTGTGATCTTTACTCTAAGAGAAAAGCTAGTTACAGTAGTGAACAGTGCTATTCAATCAAGGGGTAATTTTTTATCTTTGGATTCAGGGTTATACATCTCGAGGATAGATTCCATGTGTGTCAAGTGGTGATCCTTATCGAAAATGATTTTGAAAAGTTTTGATAAAAGTTGGTTTTTGCTCAAATTTTACCTTTTACAACTTACACCATTTTTGGACCAAAAGGAAAATTTTTAGTGCTCACAACTTTAATTTCATTGATTTCAATACAAAGTTCTCCAACTCTCGATACAAATCAAAGTTGCTTTTATTACATTCATAAAACTTGAAAACTACAGATCAAAGTAATAAACTAGGGGCATAGATGAGTCAAGTGCTCCTACATCCCT
The DNA here is from genome assembly GCA_025200525.1 of Camellia lanceoleosa. Classification (NCBI taxonomy): domain Eukaryota; kingdom Viridiplantae; phylum Streptophyta; class Magnoliopsida; order Ericales; family Theaceae; genus Camellia; species Camellia lanceoleosa. The sequence continues at coordinate 93,286,585 of CM045768.1, forward strand.
TGCTCACGCTTGTGGAAGCCTCTAATGCCAAAGTGGCCCTAGCTTGTGCCTCATCTTCGAGCCAAGTCAAGCACTCGCTAGAAAGGGCACAACTGAAACAAGGGGTAGGGACCAAAAGCTCTCTTGTCCTCCAAGTTGTGAGGTACTTAGTCAAATGTGAACCTCGGATTGGGAATAAAATCGGGTACTCTACCCAATTCACTGGGCAAGTCTGATCATGTCCAAAATGACGTCTAAACTGGAACGGAAAGTAGAATACACAGTGTGTAAGGCCAATCAGCTGAATGCCAGGTTGCCGAGTCATGCTGTAGCTCATTTTGGTTAGGTTAAGCCAGGGACAACTCCAAGTAATGTCAGCAGCAGACTTGTTGCACATCTAGTGGCATCGCCATCCCTCATTCGGGAAATTCACTAGTTGTTGACGGAAAAAAGTATGCTCGGGCTGAGTATACGGGGCAAGAATCCACTACCTTCAGCTTGTCCATTAGCCATATCTAGGGAAGGATGAAAGAAAAGAGAGATTAAATAATAGAGAGAAAAGTGAGAAAAGGGTTTTGAGAGAAAAATAGAGCACGATTGCCGATAGATATGAGAAACACATATTAGAGAGGGTGGGAAACATTACCTGAAGAAGTAGTGGACTCCTCGCGAATTTGTTTGTCTCTCGCGCGATGGAAGGAATTTAAGCCCATCAAAGTCTCGGCCAGCACCAAGCCAATGCGACTCTTGCCCTCTTTCAAACCTTGCGCCACTTCGATGAGCCAAATGCTAGATCTGCTAAAGCTATGGGCAAGAAGGAAATGAGCTAACACGCACAAGCAAAGGGCGTGTTGCCGAAAACCCCGCCAAAAAAGATTACCTCAGTCGCCAACTTCAGAAAATCGATGGATCAGGCCGGGAATATCTAGTTCTTTGTTGTGAACTAAGGATCGAGCTTCATGAGGAGTGAGCCCACACATTCGTCCCAAAGCTTGGATGTGGCCAAAACGGAACTAAGGTATGATTTCCTTGTCGCGCTAGGATTCCATTAGCGCTTGAAATTCTTCGATTGTCGGGCATATCTCTTGTCCCCCGAAGCTAATGACATGTGTAATCGGTTTCTAACATGTAGCCGCGACATAAAGGAAGGGAAAACAAAATGAAGAACGGCTGAGCGAGAATAGTGCATTTATGCTTAAACCCTAGAAATTCACCTTTTCCAAGCCATCCAAAGTTGCAATCCAATTTGAGAGTTTTTTGGCGAAAAATGGCTCCATTTGTGAAGAATTTGCAGTTGAAATGAAGAAAGTACGAAGTCTAACCTTTTGTAGAAGATAAGGCAGTGAGTGGAAGCCAGGTGTCAACATTTTGGAGGTGGTGTGAACACAGGGACGCACCCGAATGTTTTTAACCAAAGGTGGTGCGAACACCGGGACGCATGCAAATGTTTTTAACCAAAGGGGTGGTGTGAACACTGGGACGCACCCAAGTGTTTTTAACTGAAGGGGTGGTGTGAACACCGGGATGTACCTAAGTGTTTTTAAACACAGGGGCGGTGTGAACACAGGCACCTAAATGTTTTTAACCGAAACAATCCTAACGCATCTCACATGAGAGGAGAAAAGGTTGTGTGAACACCGAGAAGCACCCGAATGTTTTTAACCGAAACAATCCTAACGTGTCTCATGTGAGAGGAGAAAAGGTGGTGTGAACACCGAGATGCACTCGAATGTTTTTAACCAAAGAGGTATCCTTACGAGTCTCATGCGAGAGGGGAAAATGTGGTGTGAACACCGGGACGCACCCGAATGTTTTTAACCGAAACAATCCTAACGTGTCTCACGCGAGAGGAGAAAAGGTGGTGTGAACACCGGGACGCACCTGAATGTTTTTAACCGTAACAATCCTAATGCCTCTCATGCGAGAGGAGAAAAGGAGGAAATGATGCGATTCGAAAGGCACAAATGATTTAACCTGGAACTCCTTTGAATGAACTGTATATACAATATCGTGCATATGAAGGAAAGAGACTTAACAAATGCAACATAGTAGGAATGCATGTTCTATGCAATACATACAACCAAGACACAATGTTAATGGCATGTTCTATGCGAGAAACAAAAGCATAAGCATATTCTATACATGATTGGTAACAGGAGCATATTTTAACAAGAGCATGTTCTATGCGTAAAAGCAAATGCACGTTCCATGCAATAGTGAATAAGAAATGCATGATGAGCATGCAATTCCCGTGAGATGCACATCTTACAACAAGATATATGAGATGCATATTCTATGCCACAAAGTGAAGTACACGTTTCATGCAACAACAAATAGGACATGCAGGTTCTATGCAAGATATCAAAGCATGATTTGATGAGAACAAAATCAAAGGCAACTTCCAACTCATCTCTCGGAAGAATTACAATGTGTTTAAAGGATATACCTCGTTAATGCTGGCAAGCGACGAACACTGCGTGCCGAAAACACAGTTTCGAGCTTTTGCAGAGGCATTCTGAACTTAACAGTGAACAATCCCTTCAATTTTTGGAAACCAAGGACATAAAACAGCATCAAACACCCTAGAAGAGCTGCCGGCCACCTGCCTACCATGAAGGAGTGCCGCCGGCCAGGTGCCAGCCAACAATGGTCCTTTCCAGCCATCGATGAGCCTTGCTGGCCATCGATGGCAAATTGAGGGCAAATTGGGTAATTCGGCTTGGGCCTTTAAATATGAGCCACTAGGGCTCATTTCCTCACTTCTCCTTGTCCGAAAATCATCTTCCTCTCTCTCTAGATTTGCACTTTTTACGCATTTTCTAATACCCTACACGAAGTTGATTCACTAAATCTGCTTTGTTCTCTTCACTTTGAACCGATTGAAACTTGATTTTGGTGCTTCCTTCCTTATTTCCACCATTTTAGGCTTATTCCCTTCGAGTTTCTCTCGAGTTTTGGGCACTTTTCCCGGCTTTGACTTTTTCCTCCATTTTCTCTCTCCTAGGGTTTGACTTTTTCCAAGTTTACCCTTTTTCTTTATTTTTCTTCACTTTTCACCCATGTCGCACCTATTTTCATATCGCAGACGATGTTCCTCAGGATGGGGCTTCTTCGGAGGTTCCCCCAGTAGTTCCACTGGTGCCGGAGATAGAGGAGCCGATAGCTAATCTTGAGATTGACCTAGAGACGGAGTTTAAGCCCGAGGTCGAGCCAGAGCCACTACCACTGAGGGTATGGCCTTTCGATCTGGCGAGATATCACCCATAGTCACAAATACTGCCCACTTCTGGAGGCAGCAGACGATTCATCGTGTTCGCCCGCGATGCGCCAGAGGACCTTTTGTTGAGGGAGCCAGAGTCTCACTTGTTGGCCATTGCTGTTAAGGTAAGAACTTTGTTTTTATGTATTTTTGCTTCATGCATTCCAGCCTTTAAATACTTACAATTCCTGCACTGCTTGTATTCGGATTCACCTGACTGCATTTCATACACTGCCTTATATCTGACCATTCATTGCCTTCATCTGATTGCATTTCATGCACTGTCTTCATCTAATGCATTTAAGATATACTGCCTTATACCCGATGTATTTCTTTCTGCCATAGGGAGTCTTGCACCTTCAGAGGCCATGGTGCTACGACCACTAGAGATTGGTACGATGAGCTCCCAGCTAGAGTTCGAGACATCATCGACGAGACAGACATTGGCCTCTTTTGTTCTAGCTTGACTCGAGTCGTCGCGAGTCACCCCCTTCTGGGAGCACTGGTGAAGAGGCAGTAAGATACCACTAACTCCTTCCACTTTTCCACCGTAGGGGAGATGAGAATGACTCCTTATGACTTTGCCATGATCACCAGCTTAGACGTAGGGGGCGATCCAATCCTTATTGACACAGATATGGAGGAGTGGGAGACAGCCTGGTTTGAGCTGCTAGGGGCATACCCACCCATACACTTGACGGGGATGGTGAGATATACTTGGTTCGCAGAGCGATTCAGAGGAACGGAGCCTGAGATGATAGAGGAGACTGAGCAGTATGCCAAGGGCTTCCTGATGTTCATCTTTGGTACCACCTTATTTTTGAACATGTGGAATATCGTTGGCCTATATTTGCTGAGTGCCCTGGTGACCACTCGGGTTCGTTTCTACGACTGGAGTGGAGCTAGCCCTACCACACTGTATGTATATATGAGCTTTACCTCCCGTCTGCGGGGAGACCTGATTAGAGGCTACTAACGAGCTTAGGAGGTACACATCTCAGTTCCCTCTTTGTGCTTTATGTTTACAGTTTTTGCTTTACATTTATCTCAACACACGTGCTTCCTGCTTCGCATTTCTGTATCTGCTCAAACACTGTTCATACACTATGCTTTCTGCTTTATAATTTCTGCATTTGCTCAATACTATACTGATCACATACCGCTGCCTTTTCCCTGTAGCTATGGGTATACACATACTTTCCGACTCTCGCCCCAGAGCTTGTAGTGGAGCTTCCGTTGACGGTACCCTACTTGCGGATATAAGACGGTCAGCTTCGCTGTAGGACTCGCGAGCCTTTCACATTCTTCAGGTGGTACTTCAACACAGTAGGCACCCATGAGGTAATCCGAAACACAATCGTTTCATTTCTGCTTTGAAATTGTTTTGCTTCACACATTTAGCAACTAACAGTAACTAATAACTTGTACAACTCCTGTTTGCAGATCACATGGCAGCCGTGGACCTTGATACCAGGGGGGTCTAGCGTCAGTTTGCCAGCGCCTGGGCCATTTCATGCTATCACATTCTGCTTGTGGGTCCAGTTTGTAGGGCCTGGTTCTTGGTTGAGCGTTTCATGCGCCAGATTATGGGCATGCCAGACCCGGTCATCCCGATGGCTCCACTAGAGTCCATGTGGTCCACAGAGAGCTTATTCGTTGTGGAGGTCATCCAGTTCATGGTGGGCCTTGACGTCGACTTCTTCCGAGTGGAGGGTGACCATGTAGATTTCATCCTGACACACTTGATGCTACCCTTGAAAGGTGTTCGTGGAGATGATGAGGCGGGGGCTCTTGCCACGAGAGCGAGGTGCAGAGTGACCTGGGTGAGCAGGGCCCGAGACAGAGGGGCTTTCCCGAGCGTGGCGGATGGCTGATTGGCCAGAGCTCCCCACTACGCTTACTTGCTGGCGACACAAGAAGAGGCCTACCAGATCTCGATTGAGCTTGCAGCAGCTGGTCATGAGCTTATCGGGGTCCAAGGCCCGACTCCGGTATGAACCACACTTTAGCACTTGCACTCCATATGTTATTTCATATATATCTATAGCAGATACTAATCATTCAAATACATTTGCAAGCATCAATCGAGTATACAAGAGGCACCCTAGAGCTAATAGCCTCGCTAATGGATTTGATACAGAGGAGAGAGATGCTACTCAGCCTTTATGGTGTTCAAGTAATTTCTTCAGTTTTCCATTTTGAGCATCAACTTTCCACTGACACACTGACATTGAAAATTTCCCAAATTGCACTGATACATTGTATTGATAGACCACATCTGGCACACTGCACTTGCATACTGTATTCACACTGTATCTGACTTCTGCATATACTCATTCTACATACTATACTTATATCTAATATACATGCTGTAATTGATACGAAACAACTGTCTTTTAAGATCCCACCCATACCGACGGCATGAGCTGCAGCACCTGCACTAGTAGTACCTCTTCCAGCAATAGGAAGGAGAGAGAGAGATAGATTCCAGCATGCGGCTGAGGCAGAGCCAGAGGCACCCGAGACGAGAGCGGCTTTTCAGAGCCCATTTTGAGTGATGATGATACTTAGACGAACGACTCTGAGGAGGCAGCAAGTTATCATTCAGAGTCATCTGAGAGTAGAGATGATGACGCCGGCTAGGGTTCCGAGAGCGGGGGTGATGCCAAGGCGAGCTCCAAGTTCGAGAGCGGAGATTTCTCCAGTTCTAACTCTGGTCCGGATTCAGACAGCGACGCCGACGGAGATAGTGCCCCAGAGTCCTCTCCTCCGAGGAAGAGGACGAAGAGGACTTCTTGGGCCTGAGGCATCCAGCACTAATTTATGCATTTTTGCTTAGTTTCTTTTTGTTTGTGGTTTTTAGCACATTGTGAAGCTTCAGACAGGTTTTATTTGCTTTAAAAACTTGTACCACTCTTTTGTAAAAACAAACATGATCGAAATGAAAACCAGTTTTTATTTAAAAAAGTGTTGTATTTTGCATCACGAGCACTGTATTGCATGAAAATGAGGTTGAACTTGATACTGAAAACTGAATACTTGTATTGCCACAACAGTCTTAATTGGGTAATGAACCGACCAACAACTAAAATAACAACAATATACAACTTGATAACAAGAAATGTCAAATACAGACCATGTCACCAGATTCAAAGTTGCCACTTAATCTTTTTTGTGAAAACTAGGAAATCCTGGCTCTTCCCAATGTAGGCCATTGCCCATCACAAATAGAAAGTCCGGCTCAGGAGCTTAGGTATGAGGGGGGAAGGTTATGAATTGAACACCCTATCATAGATTGGCCTCTACTAACTCTTGATATGAGATTCATTACCAAAATATGCTCAAATCCCAATTATTATTTACTATATGGAGAAAACAAGTATGGACTGAATCATATACTTTGGAACATTTTGATCTCTTGTGATTTTGAAAGGAGCAACTCAAAAGAAAGAGAATGAGACTCACATATAAAGAGATCA